>CM076608.1:12012620-12437813 GCA_038502775.1 Hippodamia convergens | reverse complement strand
GATGAACAATTGTAATGTGTGATAGAAAACATGTAATTACACTGCTCGACAAAATAGTTATTTATGATATGAGTGTTAAAAGTGACGTTTTATTTTGTGAGTGAAAAAGTGTGTGAAATGAGCGGAGCGAATTGAACAATTTCACGAACAAAATGAAATCACTTTTAAAACAAATACCATACAATGTTTTTTGTACAACTGCCCTATTTTTGATAATGAAATGGGCCAATTTGCAATGACAATAAACTTCAAAATGCATTTTAATATTCAAATAATCAAAAGATTGTTGTGAATGGTAAACGTTGCCAACGTTATGATTACTAACAAATGAGAAAAGACGATGTCATTTGAATTTCGTTCCTGTCCAATTTTCGTATTGCGCTTTTAACTGCTTAATATGTTTGTCGAGGGTACAATTATTGATAAAAGTGGCGATTTCGTTGTTCCTCTGGATATTGAAGAGTCTACAAGAAGAGCAAATCTAGAACTCCTACCTAAAAAAATATGTTCAGCAGTACGATATTGCATATAACAATTTCCGGGCCTGGTGTAAATTGAAAAATGTAGAAGGGAACTTCAGTGAAACTGTTTTCCTGGCATACTAAGAAGAAAAATTAAAAATATGGAGTTCATCAACTTTGTGGAGCAAATTTCCAATGATGAAGTCAAGCGCCCTTATTAATGGTGTGGATGTTAGTGAATATTTTAAGGTAAAAGCATATTTAAAACGGAAAAGGGGAGGATATCGTCGCAAAAAATCGAAAATTCTCACTCGTGAACAAGTTGAAAAGTTTATGAAGGAGGCACCAGATGGGAAACACTTGATGGTTAAGGTTGCAACTATTTTCGGATTATTTGGAGCCTGTCGGCGTGAATAATTGTGTAATTTATCAGTGGAAGACATCGAAATAACAAATGAATCATTGATTATACAACTTATAAATACAAAAACGAAAGTCAGTAGTTCTTTCAGTATTATTGGGAAGTATGTAGACTATTTTCATAAGTACTTTGTACTGCGCTCTTCTGTCATTGATCATCGCCGTTTTTCCTGAAATACATGAATAATAAATGCACTGCCAATCCAGTTGGTATTAATACATTTGGGAAAATTCCATCTATTGTTGCCGAAACATTAGCACGTGATCATAAGCGTCAAAGACTGCAATGAGCAGAATTGGAACGATCAATGGCGTAGTGTGCTTTTCACTGATGAATCCAGATATGGACGATTTTCAGATTCTCGAAGAAAATGGGTATGGACAATCCCACGCATATCCCGTCATCGTCGCTATGTCTAAGAAGTGCAAAACCGATCGAAACTTCGTCACAGTATAACCTATATGTATATGAAATCACTAGTTTTTGTTTCAGTCGAAAAGACCTAGTAGTTCGGATTTTACAACGCCGTGAATATTCAATTCCTCGCGGCGATGTGACGTCATACTACATTCGCAAATCGCACTCCGTGAGACGAAAGCCCTTATATTGGACCCAGCTACGTACTGAACCTCGCAAGTCGTTGGATGTAAAGTGACGTCACACGGATCCATCGAACTCATGTTTATAACTCGATATCTCGGGCGCTATTTGAAGTATTCAAATAATTTTTGGACACAATATTTTCATTTTCTACGGAGAATAGGAATATGTAGAAATTGAAAAAGGGAACATTCCTCATTGGAACGATAAATGGCGTAGTGTCCTTTTCACTGATGAATCCAGATATGGACGATTTTCAGATTCTTGGGGGTATGGACAATCCCACACATACCCCGTAATCGTCGCTATGTCTAAGAAGTCCATCTATTCCGAAGGGGTAGTGTTATGGTATGGGAAGGGATATGTTTCAACGGGCACAGAGATCTACACATTTGTCCTGGAATATGACCGCCTTACACTATAAGGAGCATGTCATTGACAATGCTTCGCCAAATTTTCACGCTGCTATTGGTGAAACTTTTCAAATTCTAGACAATAACGCAAGACCGCATCGTGCAGCCATAGTTGAGATTACGCGCGAGGAGCTTGGTATTCCACATTTACCAATACCTCCGCACTCGCCAGATTTGAATTGCATAGAACGCATGGGATATGCTCTAAAAAAGATAAGATAATCATCAACTTAGCCGAGAATCCTTAAATGATCTGAGAGAGCTACTGCTCCCTTTATGGAACCAAATTCCCCAAGAAATGTTCAATAACTCGTGTGTAGTATGCAAAGAAGATGTCAAGCTGTTATTGATGCCCTACATATTGAAGTCTCTTGTATTGAATAAATGCTTGAATTCTCTGGGAATGAAATTTCGTTATTTTACTCGATTACTCTTAACCACCCTGTATACGCTGCAGACCTACAACAGGCTTAAATTAATTTTATTTTCTGCATCTTGAAATCATATTAATATGGCAGAAGCAAAGTTGTACACCTAATATACCTTTCGTTTCCCATCTTTCTCCTCTTTAATCCTTGCTCATTATGAGTCTAGTCTAGTTGTAATTTTCCCACCATACAGTTCTCGTACTAGAACAACCTCCCTTCCCGAAAAGCGAATCCCTCCAAAGAACAAAGACGGCCCCGTGTTGACAGATCGGTTACATTCATTTGACGAGCCCGTCATCCAATATTTGAACTTTTTTCGCCGGCAAAAACCGTAATATTCCAAAGCCTCGCAAAGCCGCGCCGCCGGCTCGCGGAAAAGAAAAGTAGGCGACGCCTCCATCCTCCTTGTCCCTTTCGCGGAACGATCAAAGGCGTCGTATCGCCGAGAGAACGTTTACGTCCGTGCCGGCCATAAAAACGTGCTTTATTAAAAAGAACGTGGCGCGATTTATTTACTTTGTGTTGAAATTTAATGGGCCGAAATGGAATTATAAGGTCGTTAAAATTATAACACGCCCGGGATACAATAAAACGGGCAACAATTAACGCGGAAGCGGCACTGCGACGGGCGCGTGCGTTTTTACGCACACGTGACCCGCGGCACTGGCTGGTGGTCCTCCTTTTATATCGTTTGTTCTTGTTGTCAATATTCGCCAACCCCTTATAGAGCAATATATGCCATTTACCTCACTCGTCTGGACATTAATCGGACTATCTGGCTGGCGGTAGCGGTTGCGTTCATTAGTGCGCGTCGTTTTTTTGCTTGTGAAATTGTTTTTTTTTTATCACAGTTATCACCGAACTACATAAATCGAAATATTCAACTGAAGATATGAGTGGGTAGATTAATTGATCTCATGTTGAAGGTATTCTAATTTAAAAATTCAACAGAAGTATCCTTCCGCACTTTATAGGAAAATAACTTTTCTAGGTTACATTCAAATGCACTGCGCAAAAAAATTAACGCACTTAATGGAAACTTCAAATTTATTCTACAACTGAAGGTGTTCTCAATGATAATTATTTTTATCAGAATTATGCATGCATATGTTATCCACTTTCAACGTTTGTCTTCAATACAGATGTTTTTTCCCAGCAGGAATAAAAAAAGATGATATTATCAGATTTTGAATGTATTGGCTCAATTTTAAAATAAGTTGTTCTCGATCAATTCTTGTGATCAATAGTTCTTTCGTTTGATTTTCTACACTCGATCGCTATGCAGCGCGAAACACGCAATTTGACCCAAGAGGAATGTGCCCAAGCGGTAGTTTTGCGAGAAGAAGGGTAGACATACACAAGACTTGCAGAAAGGTTTGGAGTTTCCCATACAAGTGTGTCCAGAATGTTGCAGCGATTCAGGGAGACAGGTTTGAATGTCCGAAGACCAGGACAGGGTAGACCACGGGTAACAACTGCCATTCAAGAACGTTACTCGAGAGTTTCTTCGTTGAGACAACTGTTCGCAACCGCTCGCCTCCTTCAAAATCAGCTTGAGCAAACTCATAGAGTGCAAATTAGCACAATAAGAAATCGCCTCAGAGAATATGATTTAAGGCCTCGTGTCGCAGCAAGAGGTCCAGCTCTTACTCTAGCCCATCGAAGGGGCGCGTTTGGATTTTGCGAGAGAACATATTCATTGGAAAGAGGCCGATTGGGAAAGAGTTCTCTTCACAGATGAGTCTAGATTCTGTCTCTACCATTGTGATCGACGTTCCCTTGTATACAGACGTCCACATGAAACATATGCTCAGTGCAATTTCTTGAATACTACTGGTTTCGGGGGAGGATCGATTATGGTATGGGGTGGAATATCTTTGACTGCTCGCACAGACCTAGTGGTCGTTGATAATGGAGCTATGAAAGATGATGAGTATATAAGGAATATTCTTGAAGAGCATGTAGTGCCATTTGCCCCATACATTGGTGAAAATTTCATTTTTATGGACGATTATGCCAGACCCCATCGTACGTGCATCGTTCAGGAGTACCTCGAAAAGGTTGAAGCCTCCCGAATGAAATGGCCAGCAAGAAGTCCAGATTTCAATCCGATTGAGCAAGTTTGGGACAACCTCAAAAGAAGGCTGAGAAGTTCAGAAAATCATCCAGCTACTCTTAATGACTTAGGAATCCAACTCGGAGAAATCTGGGAAGGATTAGATCAGAACATTTTAAGATCACTCATTTTGAGTATGAACCGTCGTTGCCGAGCTGTAATTAAAGCAAGGGGTGGAAATACCAAGTATTAAATCACCTATGAGCATTTGAGTATTTTGAAAATTGTTCATTTCTTTTCTTTCACATAAGATTCGGCGAAATCCTGAATTTTTCTTCCATTTAATGTGTCTTGTTTCCTTCAAAACCTTCCCGAGAGAACATAAAAAATAAGTTATAGTCAATGCAGAGTTAGTTAACTTTCATTAAAATTGAGATTTTCAGAATGTTGCTCAATTTTTTTGCGCAGTGTATTTTCTGTGACGATCTCATATACATTTTCAGTTACTTTTTTTTACTCGAAATAAGTCGCCAATGGATTTTCTAGGCTTGCTTGGATGACATGATTCTTGGGATCACATTATGAAGATTAATCATTGGAAATCCGTGGAGTCCGTTCCTGGAAACAGCAATGACATAATAAACATGCGAGACTCGTTTTCCCATAGAACTGACTCGCTACGTCGTCGTTAGATGCAGGTTTTCACGGCGTTTTACGTTCCTTCGGCGATTTGGCACAAGGATCGCATCTGGTCTCGTCCATTGTCCATTCTCCCGGTCGACTAGCCGCGAAGATGCTGCCGAGGAAAGTTGAAGGCGGTCGATACAACTCACAGACGAAGGCTGCGTTAGACGAAGTGAAAGCGAGCGTAGACCGAAACGGGCTAGGCGATAAATTTTTAAATTGGGAGCAGCAATAGGCCAGACAAGGTCGCAGACTGAATCGTTATTGTGTAAACAAGGTATTGAAGACGGTCCCACGTAATTGATCACACGTTTTATTTTCCTCGTAGAGCTAGATACCAGACAGGGACCCCTCTGATACACCTAATTTTTTCTGAGCGGCCTACAGACGTACAACGAGTTTGAAAATGTTATTTCTCTATTTCAGTATCGTAATGAGTTCATTACAGTACTAGAAGTAGTGCTGTAATAAAACTCATTACAGCATTGGTTTCAGTTATATCTTTCGTTTTGTGGTTGTTAATACTGATCTCCGATCCACTCAATTGTCGAATCAAATCAATTCAAATTCCGCAATCTGTCAAATTTCGTTAGTGACACAAACTATAAGATACGATTAAAAATTCACTAATCTGAATTATTATTTGAAGTTCGAGAGTATTTCACAAAACTTGACTGAAATAGAGAAAATATCGTCCAATACTCGTTGCAGAAGGCAATTCCAACACTCATGCTTTCGAAAACTCGCTCCTTCGTCGCTCGTTTTCGAATTTCGCATTCGTGTTGGAATAGGAGCTCATTCTGCAACTTTTATTAGAATATACTATTCTGTATGTCAGTATCGTAATGAGTTCATTACAGTACTAAAAGTAGTATAGCATTTTTTCAGCTTTATTTTTCGTACTGACCCCCCCGATCCTATCAATTTTCAAATCTAATCAATCCAAATTTCGTCATGTGATAAGATAAAAAATGGAAGTTACTAATCTGAATTTTTATTTCAATTTCCAGAGTATTCCGTAAAACTTGACTGAAATGAAAAGAAGTTATTTATAATATGAGTGTTAAAAGTGACGTTTTATTTTGTTTATTTTCGCGGAGCGTATTGAACAATTTCACGAACAAAATAAAATCACTTTCAACACAAATACCATACAATATTTTTTGCACAACTGCCCTATTTTGATAATGAAATGGGTGAATTTGCAATGACAATTAACTTTAAAATGCATTTTAATATTCAAATAATCAACAGGTTGTTGTGAATGGCAAACGTTGCCAACGTTAACAAATGAGAAAAGACGCTGTCATTTGAATTTCATTCCTGTCCAATTTTCGTATTGGGCTTTTAACTGCTTAATATGTTTGTCGAGAGTACAATTATCAATAAAAGTGACGATTTGGTTGTTCCTTTGAATATTGAAGAGTCCGCAAGAAGAGCTAATCTGGAACTCCTACCCAAAAAATCTGTTCAGCAGAACAATATTGCATATAACAATTTCCTGGCCTGGTGTAAATTGAAAAATGTAGAAGGAAACTTAAGTGAAACTGTTTCCTGGCATACTTAGAAGAAAAATCAAGAATATGGAGTTCATCAACTCTGTGCAGCAAATTTTCAATGATTAAGTCAAGCTCCCTTGTTAAAAATGGCGTGGATGTTAGTAAATATTTTAAGGTAATGGCATATTTAAAACGGAAAAGTGAAGGATATCGTCCTAAAACATCGAAAATTCTCACTCGTGAACAAGTTGATAAGTTTATGAAGGAGGAACCAGATGAGAAATACTTGATGGTGAAGGTTGAAACTATGTTCGGATTATTTGGAGCCTGTCGGCGTGAAGAATTGTGTGATGCATGCGTAGAGGACATCGAAATAACGAATAAATCATGTGGTATACAACTTCATAATAAAAAAAACGAAAGTCAGTCGTTCTTTCAGTATTATGGGAAGTATGTAAACTATTTTCATAAGTACTTTGCACTGCGCCCATTTGTCATCAAACATCGTCGTTTTAACCTGTAATACATGAATACTAAATGCACTGCCAATCCAGTTGGTATTAATACATTTGGAAAAATTCCATCTATTGTTGCCGAATTCCTCAAACTGCCAGAACCAAAGCAATATAACGGACACTGTTTTCGAAGATCCTCCGCTTCATTGCTAGTAGAATCAAGAGCAAATATTACGGAATTAAAAAAAACACGGTGAATGGAAGTCCACGACGGTAGCCGAGAGCTAAGTTCATCATTCCATTGCATATAGAAATGTCATTGCTGAAAAAATTCTCCCAACCTCCACAGATTTTAGATCATTACATCCAATATTGTACTTCCGCTTTCTTCAAGTAGTAGTAGTAGTTCTTCAAGTACCTACTGATGGTGCTGAGGATTATAATAATGCGTTGCGAACCTCCTTAACGTTACAGGGCATGAATGTTAGTAATCATTCTAGTTTTACGATTAATATTAATGTTCATAAGTAATGATTGTTAAATATTGATAATAAAAATTTGCAATTGCTGAATCATATGAAAATGGAGTGCTAAGAATATTTTCAACACTAATGTTGAAAATATTTTTAACACGTAAACAATCAATTTAACATCGTTTTCCGTCATTAAAAATGTCATTTTTAATTGCAGTTGTAGAAAAAATCATGTTTTCTCAATTTCAGAGAAAAGGTTTTGCTGCAGAAGTGAAATCCCGTCTAATAAATCTATCTGATGAAAAATCCCGTCGCTCCGAAAAAAAAACTCTGGCTGGCGAAACCTCTAGGTACTAATGGCAATGTCGAATCCAATCTTAGTTACTCGAATAAGGCAAATAAACGGGGAAAGGGGGTGGCTCGCTCTGTAGAGACTGCAACGGCATAGATCAAGATTTCGATAACGATTAATGAATGGCAAATATTTGCAGTTTCGTCGACGGGCCCGAAATTATGCGAATCCCCGCTCTGATCTTGGCAGAACCAATTAAGTTCATTACGTAGATTACGTACGATTTTGTGATTAGCCCGTCGAGTGCATCAATTGAACGGACAATACTGCAATCGATGGAGAAAAAAGAAGAAATTCAGAAAGTGAAGATTATTTAAAGAGGACATGGATCTTACTGAAAAGTTTATTAATTGAAAAAAAGTCGGAACAAAAATAAATTTTTTTTTAAGAAAAAGAAGAGATGAAAAAACAATGATTCTTTGCCTATACGGAGGACACACCGAGAAAATTCTCGAATAAAAGATAGGTTAATTCAAAATAATAATCATTGAAATGAATACCACAGATCTTTTATCATGAGGCTGAAGAATTAGATCAGATTTTGTCACTGAGAGAAGAGACAGATCGGTTTCTGCCTTTTTTATCATCATCATTTTCCCGTATCCGTCGGAGGCAAAATCTTCACTTGCTTCCAAGCAAGTTTCTCCGAGTGATGAAACGCCCAATTCTTTTCGAGACTGTGAAGCCAAGTTTTTTTTTTCAAGAAAAAGGTCAAATGAGAAACTTGTGAATGTATTTATTCTCAGAAGGCTTGAACCACCTGCTTCAAAGGTAGAAGTTTCTTTTCAATATTTTATCTCTGAGGGGTCATGATATCCAACTCTTAAAAGTAAATTGAATGCTATTTGATGAGTATTTGGCCTTTTTGGAAAATAAAGGTCTTTTTCGTGAAATACGTATTTTTCGAGTTATTGATCATCTGAAAAAATCTTCATCAGCGAAACTGAAATAAAATGGTTATTTTCTGTTCAGAAATTTCAAAATATTAAATCTCTGCCACATTTTTTCAAAGTGTCTGGCGGTAGATTTAACGCTCGGAAATACTTTAGTGGCATGTTTTCACGGTTGACATAGCTCTTTAAAACGGCTTCACATCTCCAGACTGAAAAAAATTTTATACGAAAAAGGATTTTTTTGACCTCAAGAATCCATCATTAAAATACATGCGCCTGTACAGGCTATCCCAAATTGTTTGATTTTGACTGTTTAATGTACTTCTGGACCAGATAGGTAAAAACTTCGAAAGGTGTCCTAGGCTCGATTTTCGTGAAAACAACATAAGTGGAAACCGTCCCACGATATCTTGGAAAAAAACCATTTTTATATTTTAAATACGAACGCATTTTTTTCCATATTAAATCATAAAAAAAATTCAAGGACAAAAAAATTTGATGTCTTATTCCCAGTGAAAATGTGCTTTTCGAAAGTTTTTATCTTATTCAGATATTTTGAAAAATGAAAAAGTTATGGCACATCTTGTGAATTGAAAAAATTTCAAAATTTTGTTATATCTTCAAAACAAATGAAGATATCGTGAAACAGTTTTCACTACTGGTGTTTTTACGGAAATCGAGCACCGTTTTCACCTATCTAGTCTAGAAGTACTAGAAACAGCCAAAATCAAGCTATTTGGGATACCCTGTATTCTCCAAAGAGGAATGTTCACTAGGAATGCAAAATCGATTGAATCTTTGCAACAGTATCTATACTAATATTTTAAATGTGGATGTCCGTGTGTTTGTTTGTCCTATATGGACTCAGGAACCAGATGACCGATTTTGATTAAACTTTCACTATAATGTAGAGAATTTATTTTTATTTATTTACACTCAACAGTAAAAACATATAATAACTTTTACAAAGAGCAATGGCTGTTCTCTCACTCAGCCACTTCGTAAAATGTTGAAACGACGTAGATTGGCTGGAGGAATGTTAAGTGATTGTGATGTTATCTGAAATAGATACGACAGAGCGCATGCGCATCCTCACTACACTACATTCGACGCAAACGTAGATGGTGTTTCAAAGAAATGTCTATTTATTTGAAATAAACAACACATTATTTGACGAGCACGCATGTCCTAATATCCCTGTGATACTTCTCAAGAAATAAATATTTATTCGATCCTTTTCAAATAAATGATGAATTTATTACGAACAACACAGTTCATTGCATTCAAATAAAATTTAGTGGAAACAACAAACAATGGTTTGAAGCAGATAAAATATTGCCAAACGAATCATTTATTAGAGTTCTGCACGAATATTTTTTCAGTGTACTTCGTTGACAATGTCGACATCACTTATTTAGTCGACGTCGACACTCGTCAGCAATTAATTTTCGATTGTCGACACAAAATTTTCTCAACCCTGCTTTCTAAACGGTTGGAGCTGTGGGAGTTGAACCTACCCTACATCCCTGTCTCGCGGGCTTCGTCCAAACGTGTGAACGCAGCATAGGAAACCCGCGGAGTGCGCCTTCACGAGAGCATTCACCACTTGATGAATAGTCGCAACGCGCCCCTAAAGCCCTCAATATACCGCTTCTTCACCCGGCCAATTTACGGCTCGGGATCACGAGAAATCGCACAATATGAATTAATAACTGCGCCACGTGGCGCCCATTGACGCCACCGACGCGCGGCGTCGGAATCGCAACGACGGTCGCTAATTACCGTCGGTCGGGATTGTTTCTTTGCGTCGCGCGTAAGGGAGGTTTTCAAAGGGCCGTAATTATCGCCGATCGCAGCGCCACGAGCGGTCGCGGGCAGCTCAGGTTATTCACCAGGTTAATTAGCGTATTGAACACCGATGGGGGGAGGCTGCGGCCGCAAACGTGACCACAGACAATCAATTAGCGGAGGCCGCATCTCCGACGTCTGTGCTTGTGCAGCTTCTAGAGGTGAGCGATATTTCACTACCGGTGATTTACTCACGGCGATTTTCAAATCGCCGATCACTGCGGTGATCGATTGTCAGTGATTTTCACGTTGGTTCTTTCCGTCAGTGATTGGGATTGCGATCACGTTAGAATGTTAGATACTCACAAACTAAGATGGTGATTTTTGGAAGGGGATCACTTACGAGAGTTATGATTCAAGTTCATGCTGTTCTTATTGTCGGTGATTTTCACGTTGGTTCTTTCTGTTAGTGATTGGGATTGCGATCGCGTTAGAATGTTAGATACTCACATACTACGATGGTGATTTTTGGAAGGGGATCACTTACGAGAGTTATGATTCAAGTTCATGCTGTTCTTATTGTCGCTGATTTTCACGTTGGTTCTTTCCGTCAGTGATTGGGATTGCGATCACGTTAGAATGTTAGATACTCGCATACTACGATGGTGATTTTTGGAAGGGGATCACTTACGAGAGTTGTGATTCAAGTTTATGCTGTTCTTATTGTCGGTGATTTTCACGTTGGTTCTTTCTGTTAGTGATTGGGATTGCGATCGCGTTAGAATGTTACATACTCGCATACTACGATGGTGATTTTTGGAAGGGGATCACTTACGAGAGTTATGATTCAAGTTCATTCTGTTCTTATTGTCGGTGACTTTCACGTTGGTTCTTTCTGTTAGTGATTGGGATTGCGATCGCGTTAGAATGTTACATACTCGCATACTACGATGGAGATTTTTGGAAGGGGATCACTTACGAGAGTTATGATTCAAGTTCATTCTGTTCTTATTGTCGGTGACTTTCACGTTGGTTCTTTCTGTTAGTGATTGGGATTGCGATCGCGTTAGAATGTTACATACTCGCATACTACGATGGTGATTTTTGGAAGGGGATCACTTACGAGAGTTGTGATTCAAGTTTATGCTGTTCTTATTGTCGGTGATTTTCACGTTGGTTCTTTCTGTTAGTGATTGGGATTGCGATCGCGTTAGAATGTTACATACTCGCATACTACGATGGTGATTTTTGGAAGGGGATCACTTACGAGAGTTATGATTCAAGTTCATTCTGTTCTTATTGTCGGTGACTTTCACGTTGGTTCTTTCTGTTAGTGATTGGGATTGCGATCGCGTTAGAATGTTACATACTCGCATACTACGATGGAGATTTTTGGAAGGGGATCACTTACGAGAGTTATGATTCAAGTTCATTCTGTTCTTATTGTCGGTGACTTTCACGTTGGTTCTTTCTGTTAGTGATTGGGATTGCGATCGCGTTAGAATGTTACATACTCGCATACTACGATGGTGATTTTTGGAAGGGGATCACTTACGAGAGTTGTGATTCAAGTTTATGCTGTTCTTATTGTCGGTGATTTTCACGTTGGTTCTTTCTGTTAGTGATTGGGATTGCGATCGCGTTAGAATGTTACACACTCGCATACTACGATAGTGATTTTTGGAAGGGGATCACTTACGAGAGTTGTGATTCAAGTTTATGCTGTTCTTATTGTCGGTGATTTTCACGTTGGTTCTTTCTGTTAGTGATTGGGATTGCGATCGCGTTAGAATGTTACATACTCGCATACTACGATGGTGATTTTTGGAAGGGGATCACTTACGAGAGTTATGATTCAAGTTCATTCTGTTCTTATTGTCGGTGACTTTCACGTTGGTTCTTTCTGTTAGTGATTGGGATTGCGATCGCGTTAGAATGTTACATACTCGCATACTACGATGGAGATTTTTGGAAGGGGATCACTTACGAGAGTTATGATTCAAGTTCATTCTGTTCTTATTGTCGGTGACTTTCACGTTGGTTCTTTCTGTTAGTGATTGGGATTGCGATCGCGTTAGAATGTTACATACTCGCATACTACGATGGTGATTTTTGGAAGGGGATCACTTACGAGAGTTGTGATTCAAGTTTATGCTGTTCTTATTGTCGGTGATTTTCACGTTGGTTCTTTCTGTTAGTGATTGGGATTGCGATCGCGTTAGAATGTTACATACTCGCATACTACGATGGTGATTTTTGGAAGGGGATCACTTACGAGAGTTGTGATTCAAGTTTATGCTGTTCTTATTGTCGGTGATTTTCACGTTGGTTCTTTCTGTTAGTGATTGGGATTGCGATCGCGTTAGAATGTTACATACTCGCATACTACGATGGTGATTTTTGGAAGGGGATCACTTACGAGAGTTGTGATTCAAGTTTATGCTGTTCTTATTGTCGGTGATTTTCACGTTGGTTCTTTCTGTTAGTGATTGGGATTGCGATCGCGTTAGAATGTTACATACTCGCATACTACGATGGAGATTTTTGGAAGGGGATCACTTACGAGAGTTATGATTCAAGTTCATGCTGTTCTTATTGTCGGTGATTTTCACGTTGGTTCTTTCTGCTAGTGTTTGGGATTGCGATCGCGTTAGAATGTTACATACTCGCATACTACGATGGTGATTTTTGGAAGGGGATCACTTACGAGAGTTATGATTCAAGTTCATGCTGTTCTTATTGTCGGTGATTTTCACGTTGGTTCTTTCTGTTTGTGATTGGGATTGCGATCGCGTTAGAATGTTACACACTCGCATACTACGATAGTGATTTTTGGAAGGGGATCACTTACGAGAGTTATGATTCAAGTTCATGCTGTTCTTATTGTCGGTGATTTTCACGTTGGTTCTTTCTGCTAGTGTTTGGGATTGCGATCGCGTTAGAATGTTACATACTCGCATACTACGATGGTGATTTTTGGAAGGGGATCACTTACGAGAGTTATGATTCAAGTTCATGCTGTTCTTATTGTCGGTGATTTTCACGTTGGTCCTATTAGATACTCGGAAATTAGGTTTGATATAGTGATTTCAGAGGAATCTTAATGCCGAACAAGTAAAATAAGGTTCAAGAAGGGATAAATTTTTTCGAAAAAAAAGTTTTTATATGCCATCCGATAATCCCAATTTTATGTGAGTTGTGAGGTTATTCTCAGAATTTGTTTTCAGGCTTACGCTCAGTTGTTGGAACGTCCACTATAGTTTGATAATTTTCAACATTTCAATACAACATTGAATAGGAAATTCTATTGAGAGTATCCAAGAAATCGTTATTGCATGGAGGATTGAAATTTTAATAAATAATTCAATTATACATTTCTGAAACTGTGCTCTAAATGCACTTTTTATAGTGATTTCACTAGACTAGACTATACTTTTTTTGTTGATTTTTACGACTTGTTATTCTCATATAATAATAATAATAATAATAATAATAATAATAATATAGATATGAAGTTCAAGTAATTCTTTTGATGAACAACTTTCCAAAATGTTCAATTAAAAATTTGTAATCACTTGTAGTTGTTAGTCAAATCCAACTAATAACCCTACTTTCTCGAAATCACCGGTGATCATAAACACCGTCCAAAAGAACGGTGATTGACAAATCGCAATCACGAATCACGACGTTATTCTGAAATCACTGATTGGCTCATCTCTAGCAGCTTCCATCATGGGCGCCGGTCTTTCTCGAGCGGGACGAGGGGAAAGGGGGCTCCGTAGGTTGAACTCTCGGCCGGCGGACGAGAAAACAATTGACGGGCTACTGTAGACGCCTCTCGGAACGGGCTGCACGAAAATCGGTGGAACAACTTGATTGGGAAGATGTCATCTTTGCACTCTTTTTCATCTGGTCCTTCGAGCTGGATAGGCAAGGGGATATTTCGCATGAACGTCGGATTCTGTTTCAAGAAGAACTCATTTGGACAGATGGATAATATTCTTTGCCACAAGAGAAACCAAATAAATAACTCCATATCAAACTCAGTTTTCGCCTATTTCATTATCTAGTAAATTCATTTCTTGTGATTAAGAAAAAGAAAATTCTTTGCCTTTACGAAGGCACATCGAGAACATTTTTGAAACATAGATGAATTCAGAATAGTAATCATCGAAATGAATACCATTTTCAATTCCCAGGCTCAGAGATCTTTTATCATGAGGTTGGAGAAATGATATTAGATTTTGTCAGGGCAAGCGGGCCCTGAATAGAGCCACTGCTAAAATCTCATTCAGTGAAAGAGGAAGTACAGATTTCACATCTCCAATCAAATGCAAAAAAAAAAAGAAATCTGTACTTCCTCTTTCACTGAATGAGATTTTAGCAGTGGCTCTATTCAGGGCCCGCTTGCCCTGACAAAATCTAATATCATTTCTCCAACCTCATGATAAAAGATCTCTGAGCCTGGGAATTGAAAATGGTATTCATTTCGATGATTACTATTTTGAAATCATCTATGTTTCAAAAATGTTCTCGATGTGCCTTCGTAAAGGCAAATAATTTTCTTTTTCTTAAAAACATCTGGCTTCACAATCACAAAAAGAATTGGGCGTTTCCATCACTTTGAGAAACTAGCAAGCGGGCCCTGAATAGAGCCACTGCTGAAATCTCATTCAGTGAAAGAGGAAGTACAGATTTCTTTTCTTTGCATTTGATTGGAGATGTGAAACTTCATTTTGACGCAATTGGATGTCACCATCTTAGGACTTTGTAATATTTTACTCATTACTTCACAACCAATTGCTTCAAATTCTGAAGTTTTTTATGAAGATTTTGTCCTGAGATGTGCGGGATACTGATGAGGCCCAACAAGGCCGAAACCGGTATATTTCTCATCTCAGTGACAAAATCTAATATCATTTCTCCAACCTCATGATAAAAGATCTCTGAGCCTGGGAATTGAAAATGGTATTCATTTCGATGATTACTATTTTGAATTCATCTATGTTTCAAAAATCATTTCTTGTGATTTGATTTTTCGATCCCGAATTTTGAGCAAAAAACGCAATTATGAAGAATTCATTGTCAAAATCATTTCTGTCGAAATGGTAGTCGATGAAAGGGATTCGGAATTGAATTTTTTCAAATCAATAATTCAAACAGAAGCTGGCGCTAGCATTAAAGTGACTAAAGAGAAGTGTGCACGCACTGTCGTTAGGCTCCTGTATGATTCTTTTTCGAGCCTAAATCCCGAATGGAGGATATACCTCATTGAGCCAGTAAAAGCCGTTACCTTGCGTGTATTGTTTTATATTTCATTTGTTTCTCATTTGTAAAAAGGTTAGAAAAATCCAAAAAAAATCTCAATAATTTGTCGCAAATGTCGTAAGCTATGGAAGCGTTGCCATGACCATGTCTGTTTTTTTTTTCTTTACATTTGTTTTGGCGAAAGCAAAAATGAATGTACCAAAAGAAATTATTGAGGCAGCCTGCAGTGTAGCATCAAGTTTATTACCTGCAAAATCAGCTTCAAGGTACGAGCAAGAATACGACGACTTCAAGAAGTAGCAAAACAAAAATAGTGTGATTGGGGTAACTGAAGATGTTTTGTTGGTCTACCTACTTGAATCAACTATCAGCTTGCTTCAGCCCTAATACTTTATGAGCAAAATGGTCTATGCTGAAAGGCTGCTTGGAAATGAAAGAAAATGCCCCTGTTCGCAGGTTTGTTTTCCTTAAAAATTTATTGAAAAATATGACGTTTAGTTGTCATTTGCAGATTCCAGAAGGTAATAAATAGCGTTTCTGAAACGAAAAAATGAGCGTTATACGCCAAGGTATCAAAAAAAGAAAGGGCTGAACAGTTTCTTTCACATGCTCCTGATGACCAGTGGTTGCTGGCGAAAATTGTAACAATATTCGGGATTTTTGAATGTTGTCGATGTGACGAAATTCTCTCCTTAGACATAAAAGATGTAGAAGATATGGAAAAATACGCTATTGTGACATTGCGGCAAACAAAAAAATTAACAACAAAAGATTCACCATAACCAATGGTGGCTGCAGCTTCTAGCCCTGCATTTTATATAGAAAATATGTAATTCTTCGGCCTCCTGGAACAGAAAGCCTAAGATTTTTTTGACATACCGACATGGAAAGTGCATTTCCCTTAATGCTGGCCAGCACACTATTGGTGGTGTCCCAAAGCAAATAGCGAAATATTTAGGTTTAAAAAACCCAGAGTTATACACCGGTATCAACTCTTTCATCATAAAAAATCTCTGTTACTGGAAATAACAATTGTACCATGATTTTCATCAAATATGACGATAAAACAAAATTTTCTAATGTAAATAATACTACTGACTTGTGAAAATTTTGCAAGTTAACTGTCAGTTTTACAAGATAGTGACTTGATAAAATAAACTTTCTTGATTAATATTGTGTTTTTGGAAACTGACGTTTACAAATGAGAAACAAATAAAAAATCTATCAGAAGTGTGCTACAGGTATTCACTCAGATAGTTAAGCTACTATTGAAGCACTGAGCTCCTACCTCATTGACACAAAGTTGACATGGCTGGAGCAAACTCAATGAGGTAGCCAGGTAAAAAGCCAAAACGGAAACACTCTGGTGGAATATCCCAGGATTGATCACTCCAAAAAAATCCTTTGGAACTTTGAAACCAAAAAATCCAAAATTTATCTGGATCTTAGTAAGAACAAACTACACTTCGTCACCGGCTTCCTTGTTGTCTCAGAAAGCATCTTTTGAAAATGGGCTTATCGGACACTGACTAGTGTAGATTTTTTGGGGAGGAGGGATAAATTCCTATTAACCTAGACACTGGATACTGTGCCATTGTAAGTCAAACGAAACAATGCCTTGGTCAAGAAACTTGTAAGAGTGGGGGGGGGGGGGCTCAAGACTTCCCAGATATTGGATTCCATTAGATCTCTGGAACTGTAAAGCGAGCTCTAAAGAGTGTGGTGAGAACAGAACAGCTATGTCAGGGGTACAATTGATAATAAAGTCGCAGTGGACTGTAACCCTTTTCGAACTATAAATACAGTATAGTCTCATTAGATTTATTTGTCAGAAAAAATTTCGAGAACTCGAGGTAAATAAACTGCCCAGATGAAAAGATTGAAACTGCTTCACATGAGTTAGGGATATTAACTTAAATTGCAAAAAAATATAGTTTAAATGAGATTCTGTGATGAAAATTCATATTAATGTGATTTCAAGTTGCAGGAAAAGAAATTAATTTCAGCCTGTAGGTCTGCAGCGTATACAGGGTAATTAAGAAAAATTGGGTGAAAAAACGAAATTTTATTCCCAGAGAATTCAAGCATTTTACGACTATCAATAAAATGTATGGCATCCACAGGCATCAATAACAGCTTGACATCTTCTTTGCATACTACACACGAGGTTGTTGAACATTTCTTTAGGAATTTGGTTCCATAAACGGGACAGAAGCCTTCTCAGATCATTTAAGAACTCTGGGGTAGGTTGATGATTATCTGATCTTCTTTTGAGCATATCTCATGCATGTTCTATGCAATTCAAATCTGGTGAGTGCGGAGGTATTGGTAAATGTGGAATACCAAGCTCCTCGCGGGCATTCTCAACCATGCCTACACGGCGTTATCGTCTACACCATTTCCAATTGTAATTCAGAAATCGTCAATTGACATTCAGAAAACATCTTTTGTATATCAGATTAGTCAATTCTATTTCAGAAAACATCAAATGTTATTAAGATTTGTCAATTAAGAATATCAAATGAAATGCAATTGATATTTGATGTGTTCTGAAATTCGAATGACTGATGTGAAGTTCAATTGACGCTTTCTGAAATTAAAGTGACTATTCTGAAATACACTTGATGGTTACACTTAGAAATGGTGTAGAATTTGAAAAAATTCACCAATAGCAGAGTGAAAATTTGGCAAAACATCATCAATGACATGTTTCCTATAGTATATAAAGCGGTCTTATTTCCCAGGACAAATGTGTAGATCTGTGCGCCCGTTGAAACATATCCCGGCCCATACCATCATACTACCCACTCGGGATGGATGGACTTCTTGGACATAGCGACGATTAGAGGGTATGCGTTGGATTGTCCATACCCTTTTTCTTCGAGAATCTGAAAATCGTCCATATCCAGTGAAAAGGACACTACGCCATTGAACGATTCAATTGATATGTTGCCTTGCCCTTTCCAGTCTTTGACGCTTATGGGCACGTGTTAATGGAACTCCTCTTAATAGACGTCTAGAACCTAGGGTCACCTCCCTCAAACGTCGTCTGATGGTTTCGATGGAATCTTGGACCCTATCTGCATTTTGAAGAGTATTCCGTAGAATTCTACACGTAGATGTAGGCTTTCTTCTCGCCGAAATGGCGATGAAATGATCCTGAGCAGGTTATGTTTTTTGCCGCCCACCAAGCCTTGGTTTTTCCAACACGGATCCCGACTCCCTGAACCTATTCCAAAGTCGAGATATCACACTTGGGCTGACTTGGAGCCTTTACGCTACAACAACCTGAGTTAGGCCACACTGTAGCATTCCGCTAGCCCTATTAGCCTCATCGTTTGTTAATTTACGTCTTTGCATTTTCAGAAAACTCGTTTCAAAACTGACTCCATTTGAAAATATTTTTATTGAGTTTCAAATGATTTTACAGCGATTTTCTCGAAGATTACATCCTTTTCAAAACGATTGAATTCGATATCCCTGACTCTTGTGGAGCAGTATATTATGGCTCTATCCTGCTGGAACCATGTTCTTATGTTGATTCCAGAAGAGCATCAAGTCGATGAAGTTTCATCCTCTAATTCGAAGTCTTCTTCTCAGAATGCTTCGACGTACTTCGCTCAAACGACAAACGGCACACGGTGACATTTCTAACGTGTCATGGCAGCCGCGACATTTCACCTCATCCCGATGTTACCCTAAACAGTACCAGGAAAAATTGAACAACAATGCCCGTTTCGGTACAACGGGGATCGCCGCAATGACGAAACAATCTCCTTCTCTCGAGCGAGATGGTCGTACCGATATCTCCGGCCACAATCGACGGAATATTCTATGGTGTGTGTTGAAACGCAGGTGTTTGAGGCCGGGTACTTCCAGGTGTCGGTCGTTGAACCTTCGCTTTCAATGTGTCCCTGCCTCGCGCGGTGCGTACCCGCCGACGACTCGGTAATCTACAGGATGTTGTAACTTGTTCTGGAGAGAGCGACGCGCGTAGGTTCATTGAATCCGAGCGTGGAAGCGATAGCGATCGCGGTCGGTCACGGAAAACGCACGAAATGTGTTCTATCGGTTGGGGGAACTGTTGCGGTACAGTGAAGTATACGTTTTTTTTTTCATGAAATCATGATCTATGACCACCATTTCGATGGTTCGAGAGGCAAACGAGCTCATTACTCCTGATAGATATTACAGAATGATTTCAGCAATCAAAAAACTTTATATCCATATCTCGAATACTCATTATACAGAGTGCTTCGAAAAAACAGTAGCTAATCAAAGGAAATCAAGTTTAATATCAAAATTATAATATCGAATAAAATTCACGAGGGAATTGAAATTGAATAATCAAATTTCATTTTCAGATGTTGCAATATAACAAATTTTCAATCTCGAATCAAGTCCACTTCGATAACGAAATGTCAGTTATAATTCATGGCGGTATTATACAGTGAAACTTCCCTATAACGAATACGCTAAATCCGCAAAAAAATTTCGTTATACAGAAATTTCGTTATGCAGAAATTTTTTTTTTGTCAAGTGTCAAAAAAAGCAACGTTCACTTGCATTTTTTTTATTTGAATACATTATACATAATTTACTCAAGCACTTCCTTCTGGACATTTTCGCACTACTTTTTTCATTTACGATCAGAGAAAAACTGAAAACTGAACAATCTGTATAGCCTCCTGTTTCAGAAGGAACTGGTTTAGTTTATGATCGGGATTTATTACCTACGTCCGACAGAATTACGGAAAAAACCATCCCTAAGTATACTCTGGGAAAAACCCTCTTACCAATACGCATTTAGAGAGTGATTTTCTTGGAATAATTCGTTATAGAGAGAATTCACTTCGTTTTAGAGGGTGTTTCTAACAGGGTATTTGTTTTCAAGGTGCAATGACAGATACGAAATTCGTTGTACATTGTACAGAGACATTCGTTGTAGAGACGTTCGCTGTAGGGAAGTTTCACTGTAGTTCAATTTTCTCTTTATGACATTGTTTAGTTCAATTAAAAGAGGAGGTGTGCTGTAGTTCTTACTTAGATCCAGATACCTTTGACATTTTTTAGTTTAAAACTTTTTGTAGAGATCCATCCCTGGGAGATTTTCTTTCTCAGTGCTTACTCTATTGATCATTACGTCACGTCAGTAGCAAGGTTCGCAGAGGAGATTTTTTGATTCAGAGAGAATTCATATAACTTGGAAAAAACTGATATTTCTTATATTATTTTTGTTATTCTACATCTTGTATTCGTGAATATATAAAGAACTAGCATAATATGCATCTATGGAATTTGGGAGAAACAGATAACTCCAAAATTGAAGTTTTTCATCAGAGCCTATTCATAATATGGATTGGCTTTGTAAATCGCATATGAAAAATGAATAAACCAAATATCTAACTTTAAATACGTCATTGTATCATAATAGTGTGAAATCACACTGAAATTGTGACGCAAACCCGCATACCTTGAATAGCTCCTACTGAAAAATTTTCATTTTGTGGAGTTATCCGAAACGCCACAGATATTTTATTTTATTTTTATTTTTTATTTTATTTTATTTTACAAGAAAGAACGCTCACAGGTGTGCACACCCAATAAAAGCGCCCACTATTTATTTAGAAATAGACACTGTGATATACTTATTATCTATTACAATATTTAGTTCATAATCGAAAACGAAATATTAATGAAGAATAGTTAATTAAAAATTTGTGAATTTACCCGAACATACTCTTAACCCTCTCCTTGAAAGAACTCAAACTAACTCCTGAAAACAAATCAATATCATTCATATGAGAGTTGCACAACTCCAACATTCTCGAAACCGGTGAAAACTTGGCACTGTTGGTTCTATAGGTGGTCAGATAGATATAATTTAAAACAGTATGTATTGATAGGTCCTAAACCCCACAGAGTTAACCTCGTATCAAAGAAGAGACCGGCACGTGACTACTTGACAATCAGATTTCGCGTAAATTCAATAATTTCTTACTCAAATTCGGATTCATCCAACCTGCGCTAACTTTTAAAGTATCTATTAGAAAGCTATACTGTTAAAAGCATTTTTCATCGGGAATAAATGCCGCAGATAACAATCGCATTAATTTTTATATGAATTCATTCCACGCCAGTCGGGAGCATTCTTCAAATCGAACATTATTTCGAATGTTAAAAATGGTTATCGTGGGTTATCCTCAGCAGTTAGACATATAAAGGACCATTAGAAATAATAGCAACAATCAAAAAGAGATATTTGAGGATCACATAAAGCAGTTCATGAGTATTACAATAATTGAGATCACAAGCTGGATTGGAATAACACAAGAATTTTGATGGCGAAACCTGATCATCATAAACAAATAAAATAATCCACTTGAATTTTGTGGAATGATTGCCAAATTTTTCAGTATCTTACTCAGAATGATAGAATGGGGAAATCTGAAATCTTGAAAATTCTGATTGTGTGTGTTGTCTGATGGAATCTGAATAGACTTTCAAACGTAACTGATTTGATTCTAACATGTGTGCAAGAAATCACGTAGCAGCATTTCCGTTATTCAAAATTTGTGTACCTAGTTCCCCTATTTTCGAAGTTTCGAAAAAAATTTGGCAGAGCTTCCGATTGTTTATAAGAAAAATGGGGTGTAGATGAAATGTTTTTTCGAAATATGTTCATCAACCAACATATGAACTCGCATAAAAAGGACTATTAGAAGTAATAGTAACAATAAAAAAAGACATATTTGTGGATCACATATAGCACATCATGAATATTACAATACTGAAGATCACAAGCTGAATTGGACTAACACAAGAATTATGATGGCGAAACCTGATCATAAACAAATTAAATAATCCACTTGAATTTTGTGGAATGATTGCCATATTTTTCAGTATCTTACTCAGAATGATAGAATGGGGAAATCTGAAATCTTGAAAATTCTGATTGTGTGTGTTGTCTGATGGAATCTGAATAGACTTTCAAACGTAACTGATTTGATTCTAACATGTGTGCAAGAAATCACGTAGCAGCATTTCTGTTATTCAAAATTTGTGTACCCAGTTTCCCTACTTTCGAACTTTCGAACAAACTTTGGCAGAGCTTCCGATTGTTTGAAAGAAAAATGGAAGGTAGATAAATTGTTTTTTCCAAATATGTTTATCAACCAACATATAAACTCGCATATAAAAGGCCATTAGAAATAATAGCAACAATTAAAAAGAGATATTTGTGGATCACATATAGCAGATCATGAGTATTACAATACTGAAGATCACAAGCTGGATTGTAATTAACACAAGAATTTTGATGGCGAAACCTGATCATCATAAACAAATAAAATAATCCACTTGAATTATTGCCAAATTTTTCAGTATGTATGTCAGAATGAGAGATTGGGGAAATCTGAAATCTTGAAAATTCTGTCTGATGGAATCTGAATAGACTTTCAAACTTAACTTATTTGATTCTATTATGTGTGCAAGAAATCACGTAGCAGCATTTCTGTTATTCAAAATTTGTGTACCTTGTTCCCCTACTTTCGAAGTTTCGTACAAACTTTGGCAGAGCTTCCGATTGTTTATAAGAAAAATGGAGTGTAGATAAATTGTTTTTTCGAGATATGTTTATCAAACAACCTCACAAGAAACGATGCATGAACTTTTAAGTAGTCCCGCGATATACAATGTATCCTGCCAGACACGTGTCAAAAATGTTGGCCTGCTGATATTGCTGCAGGGTATGCCAAAAAGTTTTCATATACAAAGTGACCAGAAATCGAGTTCAGAATCGGAAATTTATATCAATTTTGCACGTGGTGCGTCGGTGGAACATGCACGTTTATTTTGAACACATTGTGTCAGACACGAAATCCTATTTACTAAATTTTATTGTGTTGAGTTTGTTCGGGAATAATGAATTTGATGTACTGATATCATTGTTGGAAAATAACAAATAGGCTCAGAAAAATACTTATGATTCCGTCGTTCTACCTGCATATAATTATTAGTATACCAGGTGTTTGTTAATTCAAAACCCTAACAGTACATCATAATATCCTATTTCTTTTAAACTTTCCAATAATTTAATGTTTCCATTTTACATCTGAAGAATATAAGTTTGTTGATTTTGCAGCTAAAGAGTTCAAAGGAAATATAACATTTTATCGCCCGACGCTGTAGCCTTACAATTAAAGTTTCTGAGAATTTTTAATGCCCACTTTTTCATGCATAAAACAGAAATTCCGCCTTCCCCAAGAGTTAATTGCGATAACGTCAGAGCGGATTCGACATTTTTTTAAGTTCAAAGGTTCATTATCTACAATTTCATCCACCAAACCAGAAGTTCCGAACTCAAGCCAATACTCTCTCGTTATGAGATAAATCCTGATAATATCCCGACTGCCAGAGATTTATGCATGGTCGGAAATAAACAACGTCTATAATTTATTCCACAACATTCACGATTAATACCACTCTAATTTCCTAAGCGAGATTAGATTCTGTTGATTCTTTCACCCCTGTGTTGGTTCATGGTTTCCAATTATATACCCCTGTTTTTTGTTCTTTGATCGTTTTTTTCTTATCAGTTTTGTCAGGGAGAAAATTGCCACATCATACCCGTTGATATGACTGTATGTTATTGAAAATCTGTTTCTCTAACTGTGTGGCGAATTCATTTTGTTGTGAAATGTTTTTATGTCTCAACCTAGCGAATGGAATATCTAAGTTTTGTTCTCTTTTTACTCTTTTCTTCCCTGCGAATTTCAGTTTCACAGAATGCAATTAAAATGCAAAAGTCACGAAAAATACTATTCAAAAAAAGACGTTAAGTCATTTCATTTGTTTACTACCTAATTGTTTCTTTCACAAACTCAAGCAGGTATCCCTTGTGCATATTTTTTTAATCAACTTATTCAAAAAAGGCTGCTGAATGTTCTTAAACTCTGAGAGTGAGTAGAGTATCTTACCGAAGGATTTCGGATCGTATTATGATGACATACGTTCCCATATTCCTAGAACTATTTCAAGATCGAATGAAATACCCATGGTCGTGTGGATTCCCAAAAAAAAAATCCGAATTCTCGATTAATTGGAACGAAAATTACGAGATACAAATCCGCGTTCGCTATTTGTCCTCGATTTAGCATATTCTAATTTATGTTGATTCAGGCAGAGCTGATGCGAGCTAGATGCGTTTATTCAACTCGTTTGGCATTCGTTGTTGATTAATTCGAATTTATCGAAAGCCGGACGATTGAATTTTTATCAACGGAGCCGTCATTCAATTTCACATAAAATGACACATGAATCACACGTTATTATCGCGGATAAATCACACATGATGACGCTACGAGTAAGTAATAATTTAATTATTTCATAAAATGATCATCGATTATAAAGGGTGAGTCTTTGACTCGGTCATATATTTTAACAATAAAATAATTTTATCGTATACCATTTTTTGCAATTGAGCGTAGAGAAAGATAATATATAGCCCTAAAGACATTTTTATTTTGAGAGTGTTGTCGCAATACTGTGGAAGTTAAAGCCAAATTCCAAAAACGCCCTGTAGTATGGAATTAGACGCCCTAACGACTTGCAGTGTTCAGCAATCATTTTTCTCGAAAAAAGAGAACATGACATGTTTGTTACATTTTTCTCATTTAATTCAGGAGATGTAGTACTAAATCATCGATATCTGACCACCCTGTACACTGTGTCCCAAATTGAGTAAGACTGCACTGTATCTTAGCTATTATTGAAGATAGAGACATGCGGTTTTCACAACCCTTTGCCACGTTTTTGGAAAACTTTTAAATCCACAAACAGAAATATTCCAACTTCTTTTATTTCCGAAATACAGGGATAAATCGAAAATGTTCACTTTTCTGAGATGTTATTCTCAGGCACTGCATAAGTCACGTAGAAGTGACTGGCGTAGTTAAACAATTTTTTTCAGAGCACTGTTTTCAAGAGAGAGCACAAACATGGAATTTTTCAGATGGAACTCCCTGTATATTCTAACGTCAATTTTTTGCATTTATTTTTTGAATACATTGATGTTTCATAACCTAATCTTAAATTAAATTTTTGATCCCAAAAGTAGAAGAATCGATATCCTAGTATTACACATGCATTTAATTGATATGTTTTCAAAACATCATGTGACTTACACCTAATATTTCATTATTTTTGACATAAACTCAAAATATCACCCGTCAACATAAACTTGAAAATGTTGAAAAAAAAAGAAATTTCGATTTTTATATTGAAATTTCTTTATGTATTTTGAACTTTTTGTTTTACTATTAAAAAAAAAACAACGTAAATATGGATTTTTCTGATTTTTTGAATTTATTAAAACTAGGATTGTGATACATCAATGTATTCAGAAAAATACATTCAAAAATTTTAAGTCAAAATATACAGATTGTTCCATCTGAAAAATTCCAAGTTTGTGCTCAATCTCAAAAACAGTTGTTTTGAAAAAATTATTTAACTACGCCACTGATTTTTACGTGAAAATATATTTATATTGAAAAATTTTTCATTGTTTTTCTATGTATACAGTGCCTGAGAAATGATTACATCTCGTAAAAATGAACATTTTCGTTTTCGCCCTGTATTTCAGAAATAAAAGAGGTTGGAACATTTCTGTTGGTGGATTTAAAAGTTTCACAAAAAATTGATACAGGGTCGCGAAAAACGCATGCCTCTATCTTAAATAATAGCTGAGATGGTGATCTCCGAGGTGATCTCTGAACAACAACTTTTTAACCGTGACAGATACAGAAAAATGAATGACACATTCTAGATTTATTTTTAAAAAACTCATAACGATATCGAATGCACTTTTCTTTTGCTTTTTAGATAAAAATGGGAATTTTTTCAATATTTTCTATTATTTCCGTTTGAATGTTACAATAATGAAATGAAAATGACTTAATTATATCTTTTTATATAGCTTGTAACTCTAGTCGATATAATCAACCTATAATTTTTTTTTAATATCACTATCGTTTATCGGAGATTTAAGATCCTTAACTTCATTCTTGAGTTTCGGAAGAGGATCATGGACATTCATGATCCACTTCATTCATGGAGACATCATGGATCAGTTCTAGTCGAGGTTCTAGTGGGGTAGTGATCTTGACTACTCTTGTTGTCTTCCCCATGATAAAAAAAAAATAAAAATGAAACAATTTTCCCATTCAATGGTAAATAATCGACCGAAAAACCTAATCGCAGACAAAGGTCACACCCCATTCTCTTCCGACAATGACCTCATATATTCCTAGACAAAACATCACAATGAACCGGCCCCAAAAATTTCACGTTGAATTAATTCGGATAATTCATTCACGTTATCAGCGGAAAAAATGAAATCGACGTTAGAAGTTTTAATGAAGATGTTCATTCAGGTTTCGGCCTAGTGAGTATTAAAATTATAGGGTATGCGGAGATAATAACAGAGTCGATGTCATTACTACTGTCGACCCAAGTTTAAGATCGTTGGGTGATTCTCAGTCTCAGCTTCTGGTTCATACACGTGTGAACGTTTATTTTGTATACAGCGTGGCGGAAGCAAGTACGAAGACAATGGGGAACTGTCAACGGTATTGCTCACAATGAAATTTTTTCGAGATGTAGTCACAGTAACTTATGAATGGTTTTTAACGGTGCTCGAAGAATAGCTCGAAATGAAATCGTAATGACTTATTTGGTCACTGTTTGCCTTGACAATAATGAAAATCACTTACTGCATTCAATAATCATTGAAAAATCTCCTGTAAATATCGAATTATTTCTTAAATTTGTTTTTTTATTAATTGAAAATTGTCGAGTTCAAAACTACACTGCGCGAAAAAATTAACGAACATTGTGGAAATCTCAAATTTATTCTACAACTGAAGGTGTTCTCAATGATGATTATTTTTATCAGAATTATGCATGCATATGTTATCTTCAACGTTTTCCTTCAATACAGATGTTTTGTCCCAGCAGGAATAAAAAAAGATGATATTATCAGATTTTGAATTTATTGACTCCATTCTAAAATCAGTTGTTCTCGATCAATTCTTTCGTTTGATTTTCTACACTCGATCGCTATGCAACGCGAAACACGCAATTTGACCCAAGAGGAATGTGCCCAAGGGGTAGTTTTGCGAGAAGAAGGGGGGACATACACACGAATTGCAGAAAGGTTTGGAGATTCCCATACAAGTGTGTCCAGAATGTTGCAGCGATTCAGGGAGACAGGTATGAATGTCCGAAGACCAGGATAGGGTAGACCACGGGTTACAACTGCCATTCAAGAACGTTACTTGAGAGTTTCTTCGTTGAGACAACGGTTTGCAACCGCTCGCCTCCTTCAAAATCAGCTTGAGCAAACTCATCGGGTGCAAATTAGAACTCAGACAATAAGAAATCGCCTCAGAGAATTAAATTTAAGGCCTCGTGTCGCGGCAAGAGGCCCAGCTCACACCCCAGCCCATCGAATGGCGCGTTTGGATTTTGCGAGAGAGCATATCCATTGGGTAGAGGCCGATTGGGAAAGAGTTCTCTTCACAGATGAGTCTAGATTCTCCCTCTACCATTGTGATCGACGTTCCCTTGTATACAGACGTCCACATGAAAGATATACTCAGTGCAATTTCCTGAATACCACTGGTTTCGAAGGAGGATGGATTATGGTATGGGGTGGAAATCCTATGACTGCCCGCACAGACCTAGTGGTCGTTGATAATAGAGCTATGAATGCTGATAAGTATATAGGGAACATTTTTGAAGAGCATGTAGTGCCATTTGCCCCATTCATTGGTGAAAATTTCATTTTTATGGACGATAATGCCAGACCCCATCGTGAGCGAATCGTTCAGGAGTACCTTGAAGAGGTTGAAGTCTCCCGAATTAAATGGCCAGCAAGAAGTCCAGATCTCAATAGAAGGCTGAGAAGTTCAGAAAATTATCCAGCTACTCTTAATGACGTAGGAATCCAACTCGGAGAAATTTGGGAAGGATTAGATCAGAACATTTTTAGATCACTCATTTTGAGTATGAACCGTTGTTGCCGAGCTGTAACTAACGCAAAGGGTGGAAATACCAAGTACAAATTCATTTATCAGCATTTCAGTATTTTGAAAATTGTTAATTTCTCTGCTTTCACATAATATTCAGTGGAATCCTGAATTTTTCCATTTAATGTGTCTTGTTTCGGTCAAAACCTTCCCGAGAGAACTTAAAAAATGAATTATAAAGTCAATGTAAAGTTAACTTTCATCAAAAATGAGATTTTCAGAATGTGCGTTTATTTTTTTGCGCAGTGTGCATTGAGCCGCTTTCTGCATTAACTCTTCGTATTGAAAGACATACGTGTAACGAGGAGGTTAATTCGAAAAATTGTAAAAAAAATGAAAATTTCAGAGATTTTCTTGACAGGGATCAACCCCTCCATGACTTCACTTTAGTTACGCCAATGTTGACACTTGACACTGACACTTTCTGTTGGCCTCAGGAAGTTCAAAAACTCAATCTAAATCGGAAACAACTTCGAATACGGCCCTGTCGCCGAATAAACCGCTTCTAACCGTTCGTACCCATCCATCCGTCCACCCACCCCTCGATCTACCAACCCCCTCGCCCTTATAGCGTCCATTGCGGATGCGTATCGCATCAGACGCACACTAGACCGGTGCGATTGTGCGATATAGGAAAATTACGATCGCCTATCGCCCTAGATGGCCTAGATCCCGTCATTGTCAACCGGGTGATGAAAGGGGCGAGATAGAGCGGTCGATATTTAGACTCTTTGCCGCCGCAACCGTTACATTCACTTTATCTCGGGCCCGGTGGGCCAACAGATAATCGGAGGGAACCTTTGAAGACTGGGGGACTCCTCTCTCTCTCGTCTGGAGACGCCAGCAGACGAAAAGGCTCGTTACCGGGATTGTCTCAGTCGTCGGTTTTCAAAGGGGTGTTTCGAATCTTCGTTGAAACTCATCTTAAGCCGAAAATTCTCACTAGAATTCTCTGCACTCGCATTTCGGTAAAATTCACAAAATTAGTATATAACATTACTAGCAAGGTAGCCTTCTTGAGCCAGTAAAACCCGTTACCTTGCGTGTATTGTTTTATGGTTCATTTGTTTCTCATTTGTGAAAAGGTAAGATAAATTCCAAAAAAATCTCAATAGTTTGTCGCGAATGTCGTAAAATATGGAAGCGTTGCCATGAACATGTCTGTTTATTTTTCTTTACATTTGTTTTGGCGAAAGCGATAATGAATGTACCAAAAGAAATTATTGAGGCAGTCAGCTTCAAGGTACTACAGATAATCGGAAGGAACCTTTGAAGACTGGGGGACTCCTCTGTCTTGTCTGGAGGAAAAGGCTCGTTACCAGGATTGTCTCAGTCGTCGGTTTACAAAGGAGTGTTTCGAAACTTCGTTGAAACTCATCTTAAGCCGAAAATTCTCACTAGAATTCTCTGCACTCGCATTTCGGTAAAATTCACAAAATTGGTATATAACATTACTAGCAAGGTGAGAGGGTAACCTCCTTGAGCCAGTAAAACCCGTTACCTTGCGTGTATTGTTTTATAGTTTATTTGTTTCTCATTTGTAAAAAGGTAAGACAAATTCCAAAAAAATCTCAATAGTTTGTCGCGAATGTCGTAAAATATGGAAGCGTTGCCATGAACATGTCTGTTTATTTTTCTTTACATTTGTTTTGGCGAAAGCGAAAATGAATGTACCAAAAGAAATTATTGAGGCAGCCAGCAGTGTAGCATCAAGTTTATTACCTGCAAAATCATCTTCAAAGTACGAGCGAGAATACGACGACTTCAAAAAGTGGCAAAACAAAAATAGTGTGATTGGGGTAACTGAGGATGTTTTGTTGATCTACTTGAATGAACTATCAGCTAGATCCAGCCCTATTACTTCATAGGCAAAATGGTCTATGCTGAAAAGCTGCTTGAAAATGAAAGAAAATGCCCCTGTTCGCAAGTTTGTTTTCCTTAAAAAATTTATTGAAAAATATGACGTTTAGTTCTCATTTGCAGATTTCAAAAGGTAATAGCGTTTCTGAAACGAAAAAATGAGCGTTATACACCAAAAGGCCAAGGTATTAAGTAAAAAAGAAGCTGAACAATTTCTTTTACATGATCCTGATGACCAGTGGTTGCTGGCGAAAATTGTAACAATATTTGGGATTTTTGGATGTTGTCGATGTGACGAAATTCTCTCCTTAAACATGAATGATGTAGAAGATATGGAAAAATACGTTATTGTGACATTGCGGCAAACAGAAAATTTAACAACAAGAAGATTCACCATAACCGATGATGGCTGCAGCTTCAAGCCCTGCATGTTATATAGAGAATATGTAAGTCTTCGGCCTCCTGGAACAAAAAGGCTAAGATTTTTTTTTGACATACCGACATGGAGAGTGCATTTACCTTAATGCTGGTCAGCACACAAGTAGGTAGTGTCCCAAAGCAAATAGCGAAATATTCAGGTTTAAAAGACCCAGAGTTATACACCGGCTACTCTTCTGGCAGAACTGGAGCCACTATAGTTGCGGATTCGGGTGGAGATATCTTAGCACTAAAGCGTGCAGGAGGGTGGAGGAGCACCGAAATTGCGATGAGTTATGTCGATGATTCGGTAAACAAAAAAATTGAAATGTCTAGCAAATTACGAACATAACAAACTTATTTAAAATTTTTGGTACACATATTAAATTCAAATTAACAGTTTTCAGTCCACGAAACCCGAATTCATGATTCTAAGTTTTCGATGACATTGGATTGCTTGGATTGCTGCTCAGTGTTGTGAGTCTGCTCACTTTCATCCGATTTTGGAATGTCTACGTCGTTCTCATCGAGATTTTTTGTATAACTTGGATTTGTCTATTTGAAACGACATATTATTTAATTAAACGTTACCGATGAAGTGATCATCATCTAGACTCTCCTACCCCCCATGTCATCCAAAATAAGTAAAACAAAGACCCCCCCCCCCCTCCCCCCCATAGTGATTACGTAATACTTGAACGGCCCCTTATGAAACTGTCCCTTAACCTGTCTATTTTCCAAATAAAGTCAACACTGAACTGATTTGGAATCCGGGAATCTACTGAAAAATCGGCACATCTGGCAACGCCGGTTCCAGGTCCGCTGGAAAAGAAAGCGGTCGGCCGCCGCAAGACCGGTCCTGGGCCGGGATAGACAAACATACACCTGCACCCGTCGAGCGACCAGGGGAGTAGTAAGTCTGAGTCGAGCGTGTACGCCGAGAGCGAGCCAGACTGCTGCCAGACAGCGCCAAGGACGTCGCTGATCACGTATGCCGTCTGGCCGGCAGAGGGCGGAACGGGCGGGCGGCTAAAGGGCCCCCTGGACGCGCGGCTACGAGTTCGATTCCGAGGCGGCGGGGCAAAAAAGACGTGAAGGGGCGACGGGACGTGTCGTCCCGCGAACGCCGAACTAATTTGTCCGGTCGGCGGTGTTGCCTTTCGATCGATTCGGATCGGCTTTGTGCTGACAGGTGGTTGGGATTTTTTGTTTCGGGCGCTGTGCGTGTTTTTGGAATGAGACATCTGGTGGCGACTTCTGGCGTGACAATCAATCGAACATTGAATGAAAGTTGGCGTTCAAATTATTTTTCGTGGAGTTTTGGTCATTTTTTACGTAGTATTGTGTCGATTTTTGGTATTTTTCAGGAAAGAACGAAGGAAAGTCATATCAATCAGATTTTTGAAAAGTTACTATTGCTACATATTCTGGACATTGAAAACTAAATAAACATTGCTAAAAGAAAACTGCTTAAATGAATATTCGTCTAGAGTCTAGGAAAACACGTAGAGCTTGTACTTGGAAGGTCCTGGGCTGTATACAGGCTGTACCAAGACGATTTTGGAAAACAGAGCCTATCTTTGTTTGTGTATCACTTTTCTTCATAAATATATCATCTGATATATACGTTGTTTTCGTTTTTATTTTAGGTTAAGTTTAAAATTAGCTTTGCTGTACTTAGCCTTTTCTTCGCATATTTGTGAATGAATAAAGTCTATTATTATTATTAAATCTGAAAATTGGGATTATGATATTGTTCGACATTATCTACCGAGCTAAAATATTCTTGAAGCTTGACAACCTTCAGATATACAGGGAATGGAAAAAAAATTCGAAAACATTTTTGTTATGTTTTTTCTTCTACAATTTCGATAAAGTATTCAATTTTGAAGACATTCTAATTCAAATTGTTGCATTCGTCGAAACACTAATCGGAATACCGAGAAAAACTCAAGAAAAAAGGGAGATGAGAGAATTTGGTATCATGTTTGTTATTCCTATACTAAATATCTCAAGCACAAACCGTTTTCACATTTCTGGAGTCGAACACTGTGGAAATATTGTACATTTCTAGAATTTTGAAAAACTCGTCACAGGGTGTTCTAAATGTTGGGTCAAAAATTGGGATCAGAATTGACCCATAACATTCGTTTTTCAAAATAGAACCCTTTTTTATGATTGCGTTGGATTCTGCGAAGAAAAATATTGATAGTGTTCTAACATGTTTACGCTCCTACAATGAATAATTCTTGAGTTATTTAGGATTTTCTGATTTTATGTCCTATGTAGAGTCAAATTAATCAATTCTGTTCATATCAAAATTTAGAAAATTGTTCTGTCAATGGTGAATTATTTGAATAATTTATCTTCTTTGAATATAGATCATTGTTGATATGAAACAGATTTCATGAATTTGATACTACATACGACATGAACTCAGAAAATAACTAAAGAAATATTCTTTTTAGCAGCATTGTTATGTTAGAACACTATCAGTAAGTATTTTTCTTCGCAGAATCCAGCGCAGTCATAATAAAATTTAATTTGTAACACGGAAGTAATGGGCCAATCTTGATCCCAATTTTGACCCAACATTTGGAACACCTTGTGACGAGTTTTTCAAAATTCTATAAATGTACAATATTTCACAGTCTTCGAGTACAAAAATGTAAAAACGGTTTGTAATTGTTTTCAGTATAGGAATAACAAACATGATACTGAATACTCTCATCTCCTTTTTTCTTCAGTTTTTTCTCGATATTTATATTTTATATAAGTATTTCGACGAATCCAAAGATTTGAATGATAATGTATTCAGAATTGAATACCCTATCAAAATTGAAAACGAAAGAACAAAACAAAAATTTTTTTTCATTCCCCGTACATCTGAAGATGGTCAAGCTTCAAGAATATTTTAGCTCGGTAGATAATGTAGAACAATATCATAATCCAATAGGCCGTCGAACTTGGTGCACCTTGTATATGAAAGGTCAGAGGTTGTAGGTATACTTGGGGCACCGATGATTATTATTTTACCAGAATTGTTTCCTTCCAAATTTTGAAATATATATTTCAAAAAAATATATTGTTCAAATCTCAAGCCAATCTTTACGTGAGATCTAGGATAATGATCTTTGAACTATCAACCAGTTGCTACAGATTGATAGCATCTGATGGAACAATATTTTGAGTACCTACCAGTTAAAATAAAAGATCTCCTAATCATCATGCATCCATTTTTCGATTGATCAAAATCTCTATTCTTCAACGAACCACTTTTTCAGAAAATCATCGAATTGACTTTATTGCAATATGCATTATGGCAACAAAATACACAGCACTGAACCCTCGAATTTCGTGCTTTGAAAATTCGTTTTCAATTTCTGAATGAGTAAATCAACTCACGTTTTTGATGTCGCCGAAAGTAAAATAAACATCACTATAGCAAGAAAAGCAGAAAGTAAGCGTTTTGTTTTATTATTGATTTTGTTTTATATTGCCTATTGGTTGAACGCAGTCAGCAAAATGTCACTGTGACGTTGGAAAAATAAATAAATTTAAATGACCTCGATTATTCGAAGGTCTCATGTGTATGTTTATAGACAGTCCTTCAAGAATTATTATCACCTAAGCAGGCCTTGAGAGCACCTAACCAGAAATATGTATAGGACCATAACAGAAAGTATATTAATTTAATAAAACCAAAAAAAGAATTTCAGACGAAGGTTTTTTTTTGAAGATTTTTTCCACACAAAACTTCCACAAGTTCATTGAGAACACGTAGAAAACAAAATTTGCAGTACTTGGACATTGAAAACGATAAGAATAAGATAAGGTGATAATTCAATTTAATTCATCAAGCAGTGCAGTTTGAAGAAAATTAACTACTATTGATATATCAAGATTGAGAAGAAACAATAAACAGAGACGGTTTGTTTATTTTCGAAGATGACGTGAAGGTCTGAATTATTCATAAGCGGAAAATTCCACAGTCCAATATCATTCATTTTATCAATTTCAAAATACGTACTATTCAAAAGAAATCCGAGTCATCGAATGCTGAAGCGTAACATTTTTCTCTCAGTCAAGTTATTTTCCATCTTACACAACAACTTATTCAGTCTTCAACATTTCAATAACTGATGAACGCAGAAAACCACTTCAGTAATCATTTCCAATAACTCTCCATGCACACGATGGTTTTTTCCACTACAACAGATTTGGAGAAAACTTCATTAAGATAATCTCCACCTGTATGAATTCATTATTTCAGAAATAATGAAAAATTTCATAACATTACTCGCTTCATATTTTCATCTATAAAAATTTGATGTCGACGCTTCGCACATAAAACGTTGATATTCGTGGTTTTAGGAAATAACATACGAAGGCCACATTCGAAGATCAACTCTCCCCCACTCTTTGAGGTCGTCTTTTTATTCAGCGCTTTGCACAAAATACATAAACTTGTTTACGAAACATTTCTGTAGCTTCTTTACTTGTTCCTCACTTAAACTGGTTGAGCATCAGATTATCCCTTGTGCTTTTGTCCGATTTACAGCGTTCGATACCTTTTCCTCACACAGAACCATATGAAAGACTTAATTCTTTCGACTTTCTCAACTTCGAAAAATAAAGTCGAAACCTTCGACCAAATCTACTGAACAATATTAAATTTGAGTACTCACTTAGAAATAGTAAGACATATACATAGTTCCACTAGAAATGCAGACACAATTACGATAAAAAGGAATAATCTTGGTTTTTCCACACATGAAATTATCTCGCAGAAAGATCTCTCTGTCCTACTTCAATTCGAAAACAAAAGTTGATGCATGACGGGCAAAGTTCTCTCGACGACGATGTGTAGATTATTGATATTGCTATTCGTTATCCTTATTTTTATTCTTCTAATGACAGTCTCGAGATAAACAAATTCTGTTTTCACTCCAACTGATAGGGAACAGATCATAAACATTGATCTAGATTTCGAAAATTTTCCAAGGCGAAGATTACGAAGCAAGTGTTCGCCTCGATAAGGTTCAATGAAAAATTTAAACGCGCTTCGAAGAACAGACTATCGCTATCGGAGGATTTCCAAAAAAAAATTACATTTACAAGTCCATGTTTCAAGTATATCCAATCATTTTCCGATATAATTGCAGGTAGACTTTAAATTCGATTCCAGATAATCAGAGCATCAGAGAAAAATGCATCGAAACATCCAAGCAGCATTCTTTCATGCGTTCAAAACTCACAAAACATCGAGAGCAAAAATGAAAGAAACATAATCGTATAAATAGGGGATTAAAATCCGTGAAGAGAGCGCGTGATTGTGAAATACTATTAATACTCGTATTTCATTCAATTCTACTACAGCACAGACGTGATTGCATAAAAACGGCGTAAGAAATTTCGAAACGTTCCTAAATTTATATTTGAGCTCATTCTGAGTCAGTTTATCTATTGGACACCTCGTGTGGGGTCAGCCTTCCGTTTTTTGAATGGGAAGATAGTGTTTATCCGCGTGTTTATCTCGTAGGAATTTATTCCAGACAAAATAAAGACATAAAGTTATCAAAACGAAAACACGTCCAAGAGTATACAGTCACTTTGGAATATCGTGCTTATTTTGTTATGAATTTGACGAATTTTGCCGAAGGTGAGCATACATTAGGTAGAGAACTCCTCTTCAACATGAAAACAATCTGAACTTAAAAAAAAAACAATCGAATTCGGAGTTTGGCGTGAAAGATACAAAAAGCGGATACAAGTGCACATTTCGTAACTTTGATGGGTAAATTCTATGATTTATTGCCCACGAATCTTTTTCACCAGGAAAGAATCAAATATTGTTAAACAAGAACTGAACCTTTGAGTGAGAAACAAGGGTTAAAAAATTGTGTTTGCAATATTCCCTGTATTTGTGGAAAAACTTATACATTAGAAACATCAAAACCCTTAGAAAACAAAGCTTTGGAGTTAAAAGTGATATTTCTTTTTTCATTGTTAGGCAACAATTTTTGAAAGATTTGGCCTTTTACGCGGGGTCCTCCCTTCAATTATTAAAAAAAAAATTTTAATTGTTTTTTGTTTCAGGGACTGGGAGAGAAAGAACCCTAAGAAAATTTTCACAAAAAATGTAAATTAGTAGTTGCTTGGAAATAATTCTCAGATTCAAAATAAAATAAAAGATAGCTTCTGCAATCAACTTAATCAAGAATGCTTTTTGACATTATATGGAAGTTGAATTTGATCCTGAAAATCGCCTGAGAAACAACAAAACTTTGAGAGAATATTGCTTGGGATATTGGCACGTTGAAAAATCTTATCAGCAAAAGGAATACCTATACATACTTGGAAAGATAAATTGAGAAGCATTCTACACGAGTAGAAGGCTAACAGATTCAGTCATCTATAAAAATATGAAAAACACGAAGTGAAAAAACAAAAAGGAATTTTGCAAGAACTTCAGATTTTAGAGTTTAATGACGTTTCGGGCTTTAAAAGATCATAAAAGACTCTGACGTCCAACTACACTTTGATGTTGCTTTCTGTGAAAGAGAAAACGAGAAATTCTCGAGTTTTTAAGGCAACAATTTTTGAAAGATTTGGCCCCTGACAAATAAGTGCACAAGTTTTACGCAGGGGCCTCTCTTCAATTATTAAAAAGAAAATTCTAACACACAAAGATGTAAATTAGTAGTCGCTTGGAAGTAATTCTCTGATTCAAAATAAAATGAAAGATAGGTTCAGCAATCAATTCAATCACGAATTTCTTTCGAAATTATATGGAATTCAAGTTGAATTCGATCCTGAAAATCGCCTGAGGAACAACAAAACTTTGAGAGGATATTGTTCGGGATATTGGCACTTTGAAAAACCTTAACAGCAAAAGGTATTACCTATACATACTTGGAAAGATAAAGTGAGAAGCATTCTACACGAGTAGAAGCCTAACAGATTCAGTCATCTATAAAAATATGAAAAATACGAAGTGAAAAATCAAAATGAAATTTTGCAAGAACTTCAGGTTTTAGAGAAATGACGTTTCGGGATTTAAAAGATCATGAATGACACTGACGTTCAACTACACTTTGCTTTTGCTTTCTGTGAAAGAAAAAACGAGAAAATCTTGAGGTTGTTAGACAACAATTTTTGAAAGTTTTGGCCCCTGACAAATGAGTGCACACGTTTTACGCAGGGGTCTCTCTCCAATTATCAAAAAGAAAATTCTAATTGATTTTTGTTTCAGGGACTGGGAGGGAAAAAACCCTAAGAAAATTTTCACAAAGATGTAAATTGCTAGTTGCTTGGAAGAAATTCTCTGATTCAAGATAAAATGAAAGATAGCTTCAGCAATCAACTTAATCACGAATTCCTTTCGAAATTATATGGAATTCAAGTTGAATTTGATCCTGAAAATCGCCTAAGAAAGAACAAATCTTTGAGAGATATTGGAAAGTTGTAAAATCTCATCAGCAAAAGATACATACTTGAAAAGGCAAATTCCTGATAGATTGAGAAGCATTCTGCACGAGTAGAAGGTTAACAGATTCACCATTCTAGAAATATATGAAAAATACGAAGTGAAAAAACAACACGAAATTTTTCAAGAACTTCAGATTTTAGAGTTTAATGACGTTTCGAGCTTCAAAAGATCATAAAAGACTCTGACGTTCAACTATACTTTGATGTTGCGTTCTGTGGAAGAGAAAACGAGAAAATCTCGAGTTTATTAGGCAACAATTTTTGAAAGATTTGGCCCCTGACAAATAAGTGCACAAGTTTTACGCAGGGGCCTCTCTTCAATTATTAAAAATGAAATTCTAATTGATTTTTGTTTTAGGGACTGGGAGAGGAAAAACCCTAAGAAAATGTTCACGAAGATGTACATTAGTAGTTTTTTGGAAGTAATTCTCTGATTCAAAATAATATGAAAGATAGCTTGAGCAATCAACTTGATTACGAATGCTCTTCGAAACTATATGGAATTCAAAGTTGAATTTGATCCTGAAAATCGCCTGATAAAGAACAAATCTTTGAGAGATATTGGAAAGTTGAAAAATCTCATCAGCAGAAAATACATACTTGAAAAGGCAGATTCCTGATAAATTGAGAAGCATTCTGCACGAGTAGAAGGTTAACAGATTCACCATTCTAGTAATATATGAGAAATACGAAGTGAAAAAACAAAACGAAATTTTGCAAGAACTTCAGATTTTAGAGTACAATGACGTTTCGGGCTTTAAAAGTTTGTAAAAGACACTGACGTTCAAATACACTTTGATGTTGCTTTCTGTCAGAGAGAAAACGAGAAACTCTGGAGTTAATTAGGCAACAATTTTTGAAAGATTTGGCCCCTGACAAATAAGTGCACAAGTTTTACGCAGGGGCCTCTCTTCAATTATTAAAAAAAAATTCTAAATGTTTTTTTGATTCAGGGACTGGGAGAGGAAAACTTCTAAGAAAATTTTCACAAAAATGTAAATTGGTAGTTGCATGGAAGTAAGATAGCTTCAGCAATCAACTTAATAACGAATTCCTTTCGAAATTATAAAGAATTCAAGTTGAATTTGATCCTGAAAATCGCCTGAGGGACAACAAAACTTTGAGGGGATATTGCTCGGGATATTGGCACGTTGAAAAATCTTATCAGCAAAAGGTATATACATACTTGGAAAGATAAATTGGGAAACATTCTTAACGAGTAGAAGGCTAACAGATCCACCATTCTAGAAATATATGAAAAATACGAAGTTCTGCAAGAACTTCATATTTTAGAGCATAATGACGTTTCGGGCTTTGAAAGATCAAAAATGACACTGACGTTCAAATACACTCTGATTTTGCTCTCTGTGATCGAGAAAACGAGAAAATCCCGAGGTTTATTCAGTTTCTCGACAATAATCTGTGACATTATTATTACAAAATAAATGATACGTTCTCGAATTCAAAACAAATCATGTTCAGGTTCGATATTCGATGAACTATATTGAGAGGAGTGAAAACTTCTACACTAGCGGAACACAGAAGAATTGAATTTGACAGAATTCAAGAGGTGAAAGGAAAATCGTAGTTGGATGCAAGCAAAATAGAGAACTGGACGAAGGAGGTCAAGTTACCTTATCAAATCATGAACCACGGATTCGCAAAGGTCGCGGAAAACCTCGCCTGGCAGCCAGACGACGAAACACAGATGAAACATCGAGCCCGTCCCGAACAGACTCCGATCACATGTTTGCCGCGGTTACGCACTGTAAATAACAAATGGAAAATACCTTATTGTTAATCGTAATCTTCTGTCGCATGACAGCAAGGCACTTGCGAGAGACCCGCTTGAGGAAGCCCCTTTGCGAGCACTTCGCGGCAGGGAAATCGGCCGCAGCTACGGTCATCAAAGAGGTCGCGCTCGGCACGGAGAACTGGACTGCACTGACGGGCGAAGGGAACGCGGCTCGAGCCAAGGTCCGACTGACGCGACTGACACGGGCCGACTGCGCTGCGCTCGTCGGGAGAACAGTGACGCGACTATAGCGGTGTCAAGTGTAGTGCCGCGGTCGTCTAGACAGACGACTATCGCTCCCCGCCACGGCTCGCTCTGATAACACGGTCGTCCCTGAGTGATGCACGCCGTGTTGTAAATCCCCATATGGCCCACTTTAGGATTCCCATTCGGTCGGTTCTCCTTGCTCCCCGCGATTAAATACGTATAGGTGGGTCGTAAAACGCTGTCCTAGGATTTAGATTCTCGGATGGGAGTCTGCCGAACGCGGGAGATCGATCGCTAGGGCCTAATTCTCATTCTCAATGAAAGCCAACTACCAAAAGGCCAGCAGATGAGCGATATTTCACTACCAGCGATTTTCAAATCACTGGTGATTGTGATAATCGGTTATTTTCACGTTGGTCCTTTCTGTCATTAATTGCGATTGCGATCGCGTTGGAATTTTAGTATATTGTTATTATTACTTGGATGGAGATGTCTGGAAGAGGATCACATAGGAGAGTTGTGAATTATGAAGTTATGATTGGAGTTCATGACGTTCCCTATTCATATTAACTTATTATAAATAGTTGTCCCATTTATAAATTTCAAGATTTTTTCGAGGCTAAAGATGAACAAACGAATGCATTTTCGAAATAGGTGGTTAAAATAAAAATTATTTAGTTACTTCTAAATAATTGGATTTCTTCGGCTTTTGCCATTTTTCACATCAAATTAAGAATTGCGGATAGATTTGTGAAGTATCTTTTTTTCTCTGGCCATAGAAGGATAACATGAAGATGATTCTCTGATATTTAATATTTTCAGTATTTTTTTTTTAACACGGGCGAGGTCAGGGTTTTTTTCTGCTGAGGTGTTTCCCTTTCCTCGAATGATCACACTGCAGGCCTGTATGGTTTTCCTGTGTTGCACTAACTTTAGCTAGGTACCTTTTTCTTTCAATATGTATTGTATTATTTTGACTCTCTCATTCAAAATATATACAGGGTGAAACAAGTTTGACGGCCTTTTAGACGTTTCTGGAAAACTAGACCCATTTGAAATCTGAAAACTGGGATTATAATATTGTTGGACATTATCTACCGCTAAAATAATCTTGAAGCCTGACCATTTTTTATTATACAGGGGATGAAAGAAATATTTTTTTTTGTTTCCAATTTCGATAAAGTATTCAATTCTGGATACAGTCATTTTCAAATCGTTGCATTCTTCGAAATAATTTTCAAAATATCCAGAAAAAACTGAAAAAAGGGGAAAGAAGAGTATTCGGTATTATGTTTGTTATTTCTATTCTTAATATCTTGAGGTCAGACCGTTTTCATATTTTTGAAGTCGAAGACTGTGGAAATATTGTAAATTACTAGAATTTTGAAAAACTCAACACAATTGGGATCAAAATTGGCTTATATTTTTCGTTTTTCGAATTAGAACTCTATTTTTTATGTTTGCGTTGGACTTTGCGTAAAGAATTATGATTATGTTCCAACATGTTAATGCTCCTGAAATGAATAATTCGTGAGTTATTTAGGATTTTCTGATTCCATGTCGTATACGTAGTGTCAAATTCATAAAATCTCTTTCATATCAACAATGATGAGTGAATTCGAAAAATAGGTGTGTCACTAGTGACACATTTGTCTTCCATGACCAAGTTCATTGTTATGAATTTGACGCTACGTACGACACAAAATCAGAAAATCCTAAATAACTCAAGAATAATTCATTTTAGGAATATTAACATGTTCTGAATATAATCATCATTTTTCTTCGAAGAATCCAACGCAAACAAAAAAAATTAGGTTCTAATTCGAAAAACGAAAGTTATGGGCCAATCTTGACCCCCATTTTTTGATACAACGTTTGGAACACCCTGTGACGAGTTTATCAAAATTCTAGAAACGTACAATATTTCCACAGTCTTCGACTCCAAAATGTAATAACGGTTTGTGATTAAGATATTTATTAGTATTGGAATAACAAACATAATACCGAATACTCTTATCTCGCTTTTTTCTTCAGTTTTTTTTCGATATTTTGAAAAGTATTCCGATGAATGCAACTATTTAAAAACGACTGTATTCAGAATTGAATACTCTATCGGAATTGGAAACAAAAAAAAAACAGAAAAAAAAAATTATTGAAAATATTTTTCTATTCCCCTGTATAACAAAAAATTGTCAGGTATTTTAGCTGGGTAGATAATGTCGAACAATATAATAATCCTAATTTTCAGATTTCAAACAGGTCCAGTTTTCTAGGAACGTCTTATAGGCCGTCGAACTTGGTACACCCTGTATATACAAATTCGACCGCCTCGGTGGCCTATAGTTGAAAACTTGCTTTGCACAAGGAGATAGTGGGTTCGATTCCCACGCGGTCAAGGGTGTCTGCGTTTGTTCAAAAACTGAATTTTCAAATTAAAAAGAGGGGACTGTAAGTGATTTTTAAAAGAAAACATTACAAAATAACATCAGTCATTATTCAAACTCATTGTAAAATTCCAATGTGACAGAGAACTAATAAGTAACATTCTGAATTCTGAAATATTAATAAAATAGAATACTGAAACACTCATATTTTAACTTCTTTTGCGTGTCATTGATACAGATAAATATGTAGGTATACAATGAATAAAGAGAAAAAGTATTCCTCTATTTCAGTATATTAATGAGTTCATTACAGTTCTAAAAGTAGTGCTGTAATGAAACTCATTACAGCATCGTTTTCAGTTATATTTTTTTTCGTTTTGTGGTTGTCAGTACTGACCTCAGATCCTCTCAATTTTCAAATCAAATCAATTCAAATTCCGTAATCTGTCAAATTTCGTAAGTCACACCAACTGCCAAGATACAATACAAAAGTCACTAATCTGAATTTTTATTTGAATTTCGAGAGTATATCACGAAACTTGAATGAAATAGAGAAAATATCGTCTAATACAAGTGGCAGAAGGCTATTCCAACACTCATGCGTTCGAAAACTCGCTCCATCGTCGTTCATTCTGCACTATTTTTAGAATATCCTATTCTCTCGACCTCAAGAATCCATGATTATAGAATAAATCTACAAGTCGAAAACTTACCCTGTACGGAAGGAGCTGATTTGACTGAAGAACGAAAATCATTGAAACTTCTTCGCTTAATCTTAACCTCAGAGTACCATTTTGGAATCTGCATATAAAGTGCAATTTTTTTATAAATAATCAAGCAGGCAATTCAAACCTATATACGAATTGAGAAATGCTTCGTATTTTATGATGCAGTTTGGAGATGAAATGTTGAAAAACGGATATTTGATTCACATACATATGTGTTACAGTGATTCACATAAAAACGCTAAGTATAGAAAAGGTTATATTTCGAGAAGATTTTTTTCGCTAAGGTCAGGATTTTTGGTCCTTCTCTACTGAGGCTAGAAAGCTTATCTGTTCCAGGATTACCTATCAGATATATTATTCATCCCCAAGGGCATAACGCACCCAATAATGACATTTGTAACCAAGCGACAAAATCGAGATAATAACTGCGATGACATAAAACGTTTTATTTCAGGTATCCCGGCTTCTAAAAATAGAGCGCGTACATCCGACGTCGATAAGCGGAATCGATTCGGAATCACATCTCCGAGAGACGACGGGAACTCTACCCAAAATCGCAATGTCGCGCATAAAATATGCACACACACGTGTTGATCCACATCTCCCATTCAGATCGTGATTGAGAGCGAGCGGCCCGATGAATAGGGTTGGGCTAAACCCATTCTCGCCATTTTGCGCCGATAAAAGCTGAAAACGATCTGAGGAAGAGCGGAGATAGAGGACCGCTCAGCGCCGCCACCCCGGGGTTGAAAGACTGAAAGTAATAGTTCTGTGTTCCTGCCATACATGGACGCCCGGAATTTCCGGTTTAAATGATAGTTCTCCCGGTATTAACCGAGTGATTTTGGATTCTTTTGGTGGACAATGTTGACTTCACATTTTGAAAATCATGTCATCTTGAGGGACATCCAAAACTTGATCAATGACAGTTTAAACTTTCCAATTGGTAATCCTTGAAAAACTTCAAACCATAGAGCTAATATCGAATAAAAACCTGAAAAGATTGAGAGATTTCTGTTAGACTCCACGAGGTTAGCACTATAAGTGATTAATATTTGAACTACTCAAAGCCATTTAATCGTCAAATTCTTCAATTTATCGATTCATGTTATTTTGTTTGTAAATTGGAATACGGATAAACTTCCGGAAGAGGTACCAATTTCACAAGTGACAAATTCAATAGAAGTAGTGAAGAAACATGGTTTTACAGACAGGGTGACTCAAAAATGTGTACCGGGCTTTCTTAGGCTTATGGTTACTTGAAAAATTAACATGGCCCAAAATGCATGTCTAGGTAGATATTTCCTTCCAAAGTTACATGAAATTGAAAAAAATATCTCGGGATAACTTTTAAACGGTGAATGTCATAATGAAAGTATATTCTAAAACAAGTTGCAGAATGAGGTCCTATTCAAACACGAATGCGAAATTCGAAAACGAGCGACGAAGGAGCGAGTTTTCGAAAGCATGAGTGTTGGAATTGCCTTCTGCAACGAGTATTAGACGATATTTTCTCTATTTCAATAAAGTTTTGTGGAAAATTCGCGAAATTCAAATGAAAATTCAGATCAGTGACTTTTGTATTGAAACTCGGCAGTTGGTGTCACTAACGAAATTTGACAGATTGCGGAATTTGAGTTGATTTGATTCGAAAATTGAGTGGATCGGAGGTCAGTACTGACAACCACAAAACAAAAAATATAACTGAAAACAATGCTGTAATGAGTTTCATTACAGCACTACTTTTAGTTCTGTAATGAACTCATTACGATACTGAAATAGAGAAAGTATTTTAACAACATACATTTATGCACGCAATTTCAATCTGGTGACAATCACCGTTTAAAAGTTATTCCGATGATTTTTTTCATCAAGGATATGGAAGAATATATTTCTCTAAATATGCATTCTTTCCTGGGCCATGAGATTATTTAAAAACTTTTACTCATTTTTGTTTGTACTATCACTCTAAGAAAGCTCGGTACACATTTTTGAGAAAAAGCGTTAAAATCTATATGCTTTTCTGAAAGAAGCAATCAGTCCAGAAAATCCTAGAGGTACCTAGATATTGATTGAAAAAATAATTGATTGATATTCTTTGGTTATCGTTCATTATGAAAGTAAATAAAGCAGATATTAGGATTTTTGCACTTTTTTTTATTTAATGTTCTTAAAACAGCGCCGTGTACTTCTGTAATTTCCAATCAATCATGAGATGAGTTTCCTGAAAAATATTCAGATTCTAACAGATATGAATAATTTCAAGAAAAAAAATCTGAAACTCGTGATTGATTTGATTATGCAAATAAATATTATTGTTATTAAAGGTTGTTACTTCTTTTTTGAGAACTGTGTCAACGAAAATTTTTTGTGTTGTAGTTTTTTCAAATATTTAGTTTATATTACTTAGGCCAGTCAGAATGGCCAATAAATTGGAAAAACATGATGTATCTCTGATTTTTTAGTATGTTGTTAGGGTTCATTAGAACAATGTATACACAAGTTTGCATTTCTCAGAAAGTTGTGGAAAAGTTTCAACACACCCAAAACCGTGAAATCATTTGGGTTTTCAAGAGCATCAAATTTGTGACAAATTGAGCCCAACCGGAGCTCTGTAGACCAATTCACTGTCGACTTACGGCACTTTGAAAATAGGCCAGTTGTTAAACTATAATTTTACATTTTTTTGGACTGAGATTGCGTCGAAATCATTGATCTTAAGAGTAAAGTTTGCAATATTACTTGTAGGCAATTAAATTAGCTTCAAAATAAGCTCAAAGCGGGGACCATAGGCCTTGTGATTCTTTCAAAATCTTAAAAAAAACCTTACAGAATGAAATCGCAATCATAGATGTCTTAGTCACAATACTGTCAATATTAATGTACGATTTTTAATAAATGTGTGTATATACTGGACTATTTTCATAGTACCGTAAGTCGTCAATCAATTGACCTACAAATCTTGAGCTCAATTTGACACAAATTTATTGCTTCTGAAAACTGAATTTGATATTTTCTGTCGAAAAATGGATGGATGAAGAGATATAGAGCAGATTCTGAAACAAGTCCAAAAATTTCGTGGTTTTTGACGTGTACAAATTTTTCTTTCATATCAACAAACTTCTCACATGAATTTCAAATAATTATGACCCCCCAAAAAAACACTCCTGGAACCGCCTCTGCTCACAATCAACAATCAAATTATGACATCAGGTTACGTGTTAAAAAATACCTTCGTTTAAATGAGCCCTTCCTTTTCCTCAAATTACTTCATTGTTGTTCTGTCATAGCTACAGCATCTACGACTTGACAAGAACTACACAAATTTTCTCATCATTGTTGAAGAGGAAATTTTCGACTTTTCTGAAGGATGAACAAGGTATGAAAAATTGTTTCCCTATTTCAGTATATTAATGAGGTCATTACAATACTAAAAGTAGTGCTGTAATGAAACTCATTACAGCATTGTTTTCAGTTATATTTTTCGTTTTGTGTTTTTCAATACTGACCTCAGATCCTCTCAAATTTCAAATCAAATCAAATTTCGTAAGTCGCGCCAACTGCCAAGATACAATAAAATGTCACTTATCTGAATTTTTATTTAAATTTAGAGAGTATCTCACAAAATTTGACTGAAATAGAGAAAATATCGTCTAATACTCGTTGCAGAAGGAAATTCCATCAATCGCATTCGTATTGGAATAGGAGCTCATTCTGCAACTTCTTTTAGAATATACTTTTCCTCAACTAGTGGGAGTTCTCTCGAGTCTCTTACAACTGCCCGATAAAGTACATGAACTTTCGGACCTTCCAATGAACGGAGTAAACGTCCGAAACACGCGAAACGGATTGTAAAAATCCGCATTTAAACAAATAAACCGATGCATAAACGCGGCCAGACGGAAAATATACAATGGGGTTATTGTTTGTTATTGCACGAAAGCGTCTGGAATTCCGAATTTATTAATATCTGAAAATGTGACTGACTCCGAAATTCATGGACCCCATGGCCAAATATTATGACTGCCACGTCGATGAGGGTGCTATGGATGAACAGCACGATAGTTCACTGACGTTGACGTTGACGTGTGGTACAGGCTGTGATTCGGAAACGATCGGTATTCTAATCGGATATAATAATAATTGATATAACGCAATACATTGTTTCATGATGAAAAGATTGTATCAGGAAATGCAGTTGATGGCATTATCAGTTCCTCTAAAAAAGATCACCGTAAGGTGTCATACATTTTCCTACATATCTCACGGTTAAAAAGTTGTAGTTCAGATATCACCAATTTTGCCCACCCTGCACACTGTACAGGGTATCCCAAATTGCTTGATTTTGACTGTTTTAGGTACTTCTGGACTAGATAGGTAAAAACTTCGTAAGGTGAAAACACCATTAGTGAAAACCGTTTCACGATATCTTAATTTTTTTTTTAATTTCGATTTCGAAAATGTGCCATAACTTTTTCATTCACGAAAATATCTGAAAACGATTAAAATAAGAACCTTTATTAAATTTTTTTTCTCGTGAAAAAAAAATGACTTTTTTTATATTAAATACGAACGCATTTTTTTTTCATTTTATTTCATAAAAAAATTTTTAGATAATCAAATTTAAAATAATGTCTTATTCCTAGTGAAAAGGTGCTTGTTGAAAGTTTTCATCTTTTTCAGATATTTTCGAAAATGAAAGAGTTATGGCACATCTTCTGCATCGAAAAAATTTCAAAATGTTGTTATATCTTCAAAAGAAATGAAGATATCGTAAAACGGTTTTCACTATTGGAGTTTTCACGAAAATCGAGCCCAGGACTCCTATCAACGTTTTTACCTATCTAGCCTAGAAGTACCAGAAACAGCCAAAATCGAGTAACTTGGGATACCCTATACAGTGCAATTCAAATTCGATGTTTTCCAAGGGCATTTCTGTGAAAGTTAGAAATTTATGGGCTATTTTTTCATGACGAATTGAAAAGTGCCTCTAGTTTCTTGATAAATGAAGCTATTGCGAAAGAATTAAGTTCCGAATGACTCATTTTCTATTATGAAAATAACAAGGCAGTATTTAAAAAAAATTCTCACAATATGATCCTGGTATAATTGAAAGGATCTCCGAAATTGTTGTGTTGAAGAGAATAGCATAGAAATCATTCATAATGAAAGTTGTATTGAACTTTCAGCTACGGTATCTTTCACCTTAGTTCGAAAATAATGTTTGGAGAAGGAAGGAGTATAGTTAATATCATTGCCTACAAAGCTGTATACACTGACCCAAAAACCAAATAGCCAACTTGAGCCATAAAAGGACATGCTGGACATTCTTTCGCAACTTTTGTCGTTGATTATTCAAATATATTCCATCATTGACGTTTCGCCTTTTCGATGATGCATCGCTTTAAGTAGGACAAATAATTGTTTATAGTGAATATCAAAGTGCAATTACCCCAGACAAAGAATACTGATCGAACTATGGAACTTATATCGATATCACAACAGTTGCTCCTTTGGACTCGCCAAACTGACGTTCCCTTCATTATACAGAGTGTTAAAAACTAAATATCATATTAGCGATATTCGGTTTTCAAATTGTTCAACTAGTGCAACCAAATTCGATATTTGATTCATTTTCATCTTTGAGATGTCTCTTTTATTTCATTTACAATTGAACTGTTTTTCATATCCTATGATATTTGCGTACCTTTCTTTTTTGCATCCCACTCGAGTTACTCACATTCATTCACTTTTTTTTTTGAAAAAAATGTTGTTCCTGAATAAAAAATGATTGATTCTAATATTGAAGTGGGTAAGATTGTTCTCATGAATGGTCGTGCCAATGGAAGAAGTTTTGAAGCACATCGCCTTTATACAGAGGCTAATCATGATCGTCAACTTCTTTGTCATGAGACGTTCAATCAAATTTTTAGACGATTGAGAAAAACTGATCATTTCAAGAAACGCTCTTAGATCTGTAAGTACTCAAGAAGTTGAAGAGCAAGCATTTGATCCTCCTGATCATCAAACCAGATTTTGTCAAAGGATTTGAACCAAGATTTCTGTACATTTGCATTTCACTTCTAATATTCTTCTCAATGATTTTTAAGTTTGACAAAAGCCATATTTGAGCGGTTGAAAATCCATAAGCCATTGAAGAATTTAGGCAAAAACGACGTTTTACTATGAATATACTGCTCCACAAGAGTTAGGGATATCGTATTTAATCGTTTTGAAAAGTATGTAATCTTCGGGAAAATCGCTGTAAGATCATTTAAAACTCAATAACAACTTGAATCGATCTAATAAGAATCAGTATAAGACATTTCATCAATCTGGTCGCTTTTTTTCTGAAGTTTAGTTCTTTGCAGATGCTTCATGAATGTTCTTATTTTGAAATGGAGTCAATTTATCAACGGCTTCAATTTGAAACGAGTTTTCTGAAAATGCCAAGACGTGAATTAACAAACGCTGGGACTAATAGGGCTATTGGAATGCTATAGGGTGGCCTATCTCAGGTTGTTGTAGCGGAAAGGCTCCAAGTCAGCCAAAGAGTGATACCTCGACTTTGGAATAGGTTTAGGGAGACTAGTTCCGTGTTGGAGAGACCAAGGCTTGGTGGGCGACGAAAAACAACACCTGCTCAGGATCGTTTCGTCATCGTTTTGGCGAGAAGAAAGCCTGCATATACGTGTAGAATGATACTCTTCGAAATGCAGACGGGGTCCAAGTTTCCATCGAAAATATCAGACGACGTTTGAGAAAAGTGAATCTAGGTTCTAGACGTCCATTAAGAGGAGTTCCATTAACACGTGACGATAAGTGTCAGAGACTGGAATGGGCAAGGCAACATATCAATTGGAACGATCAATGGCGTAGTGTCCCTTTCACCGATGAATCCAGATATGGACGATTTTCAGATTCTCGAAGAATAAGGGTATGGACCTCGGTATGGACAATCCCATCATACCCCATGCCGAGGGGGTAGTGTTATGGTGTCGGCCGGGATATGTTTCAACGGGCGCACAGATCTACACATTTGTCCTGGGAATATGACCGCCTTACACTATAGGGAGCATGTAATTGACAATGTTTTGCCAAATTTTCACGCTGCTATTGGTGAAACTTTTCAATTTCTAGACGATAACGCTAGACTGCACCATGCAGCCATAGTTGAGAATGCGCACGAGGAGCTTGTTATTCCACATTTACCATACCACCGCACTCACCAGATTTGAATTGCATATAACATGCATGGGATATGCTCCAAAGAAAATTAGATAATCATCAACCTACCCCAGAATCCTTATATTATCTGAGCTTCTGCCCCGTTTATGGAACCAAATTTCTTAAGAAATGTTCAACAACCTCGTGTGTAGCATGCAAAGAAAATGTCAAGCTGTTACTGATGCCCGTGGCCATTGTATTGCTAGACTTGAAATGCTTGAATTCTCGGGGAATAAGATTTCTTTATTTTACTCGATTTTGTTTAACTAACTTGTATACGCCTACAGGCTAGAATTAATTTTATTTCATGCAACTTAGAATCATATTAATATGAATTTTCATCGCAAAATCTTATTTGAACTAAATATTTTTGCAATTTAAGTCAATATCCTCAACTCCTGTGGAGCAGTTCATCTGGGTAGGTAGTTTAGGAGAGCCTTTGTTAAAATCAGTAGTTTCACCAAGCAAATTAACTTTCTCAAAATACCTTGCTCGATTTTGTAGACTTGGTACTTTGAATTAGTGTTTGAAAATTAGGTTAATGCAAGATGGAGTGCCCGAACTTTATATAAACTTGTTGTTAGGGTACATCATCATGGCCTGCTAAATCTACCGATTCGAATCCTTTGGGTTTGAGTATATGGAGTTATTAGAAAAGTGTAGTGTATGCGAAGTCAGTGAATGACATCGAAACAGAAGATAAGACTTGCTTAATCCTCTTCAGAATCAAATACAAACTCAAAACACCTCCAAAGTCAAATTCATCTCGTCAATCAGTCGAATGACAACCGTAGACTGACTCATTAGGGATTGAAAGTCGATTTTTGTTTGCGTCAACTGGAATTCTCGCCAGGGGATCAATATAATCAACGGAAAAACTTTTCACGGAGTTTTTCATACGCCCCAGGGCTTCGGAATTAGACGTTCAACAGTCGCGAACGAAAATAGAGACGGTGAGTTCGCTGTTTGTTGAAACAACATTGAATTAGAGAAAATGTTTGCTTTAATCGGTAGATAAAAGCGTTATGATTAATATTGTTGCGTGGTAACAGCCGATGGTGTTGAGTTTTCTGTCCGTGGTCGTTAATAGTGACCCCTACGCATTTTGACGTCCGAATATTGAATTATTGATGTCGAGGTGATGCGGCCAGAATTTCAGAGCATGAATGTTGCACAAAGAAGATAACGTTGGATGCGTACGGGAGATAACGATATGTAGATACAATTAAAAAATACCCAAATACGAAAGTAATGTGGAAATGTTTATATATCAAATACCAATCATTAAAAAAAATAAATCCAGCATTCAATAATCTAATTCAGAAAATCTAAGAAAAAACGAAAATATATTTGTTGGGTTTATCAATGTCTTTGGAGTTTAGTTCAAGATATATGAGTTTAGTTTAATACACCAAGCTCTATACAGTGCCCAGTGTATCCTAAATTCGCTGTATTTCTGCAACCGTTGGATTAGAAATTTGTCGGCATTTTTTTATAGAAAAACTCAAAGGTGCTTTCAGTTTTTTGATTATACAAGATGTCCGAGGAATAACTGTACATACTCTTACCAGAGATAGAGTTGGACTGGGTGATTACTGATTGACGAGAAAAATTAATTTCTGGATTTCCCTAGAATGCTACAGGGTGATTTCCCAACTTCACGGAAATACTTAGACCATCATAAAATCCAAACTTATTGACAAATATTATTGAAACTTGGGAGGTTATTGGCACATGCTAAGGTAGAGTCAGAAACACTTTGTATTTCGAATTACAGATAATTGATTCGCTTTTCAGAAAGAAGCTTAATTATGCTTCAATTTGAGATATCACATCAACAATTATTTCTCCATGAATTTTTGAATTTGGAGAAAGTTCGAAGAATTGAATTTATTTTTCTGAACATTACTTAGTCATCTTGTGAAGGTCGAAAATAAATAATAAATTTTCTTAAAAAAGTCACTGAAGGTGAGGAAGACTTTGATAATTCGTCGATATACTGTACCACATACAACAGGTACAACGCTTGGAACCTGGAGCAGTGTCTTAAGACTAAATTTTGCACATTTGATAGCAAATCACAGAGTCACTTTGTACAGAACAATATTCAGTATTGACGCTCAATTCACCAGAGATGGTGTGTTCAATATTCATAGCTCGCACATTTGGGCCGAAAATAATCTACACAGTATAAGACTGGGAAATTCACAACAAAAATTTTCAGTAAATGTTTGGTGTGCTGTGATAAACAAACATTTGATAGGGCCTCATATTTTTTCACGGTCGCCCTACAAGTGCGATTTATCTAGATTATTACAAAATATTTCACCTGGCATGATACAAGGAAAGAATATTAGAGGAATTTATTTCCAGGATGATGGAGCTGGACCTCATTTTTGCTTGGAAGTGAGAAGTTACCTCAACAATGCCTATCCAAATAGGTGGATAGGTCGAGGAGGACCTATTCCATGGCCTCCTCGATCTCCAGATTTCAACCTGCTAGATCATTTCTTATGGGGAAAATTGAAGGATATGGTAGTCAAGAGAACAGGTGATGAACAGAGTTATCAACTGTTGCGATATTTTAAGAAATGATGGCGATAGGATTCACAAGGCTGTATCCAATTTGAAAATTCGGCAAGAGAAATGTATACAATCTAATGGTTTTCAATTCGAACCACTTCTGAAATAAGGTTGACTCAACAATTCATTCGTTCCCATTTTCCATTTTTAAGGTACTCTTTACCGTATTTTAGTTTCCTTCATTTGTTATTGTTTCATTATGAAATGTGCCTATTAAAGCTCTGAACTTTCTTGAAAATTTTCTACTAATACTTTCGCATTTTATATTCGAACATGAGATTTTCAGTTCTCTTCATGGTGAAAAATTCAATTTTTCGAGCTTTATTCATATTCAAAAATTCATAAAAAATAATTGTTGACGTGACAACTGTAAGCGATATCACAGATTGAAGCATAATTTAGCTTTTTTCCAAAAAGCGAGTCAATAGTTTGTAATTCGAAATGAAAAGTGTTTGTTTTACCCTGAACACTTTAGATGAAGGTTAATGTGTTCCGCCCTTGAATAATGAAATAATTGATATCTTTCTGACTCGACCTCAGCATGTGCCAATAACCTCTCAAGTTTCAATAATATCAATCAATAAGTTTGGATTTTTTTATGATAAAAGTATTTCCATGAAGTTGGAAAATCACCCTGTAGCTTTCTAGGGAAATCCAGAAATTAATTTTTTATAGTCAATCGGTAATCACCTAGTCCCACTCTATCTCTGGTAAGAGTATGTACAGTTATTCCCCTGACACCCTGTATGTTGAAGTTCGAAAGTTACAGAGTAGTTTTGAAATTGTTCCATTATTTTATTGCCGTACACTGGGTTATCGTTTTCTAGTTAATACTCAAACTTAAAGTTTTTTTAATGGGTCACCCTTTATTTTATTTCACTATTGAATTACATATTTTTTCTAACTTCACAGTATGAAACATTTTCTGTGGGCAATTTCAAAACATAAAATATACCACCATAACTATAATAACATTTGAATATTCTGGACATAATATCTGTTCTAGAGCATTGTCAGAATTAATATTGTTTTTGTTATTGATCAATTTTTGTTATTGAAATAAACTCATAAAATTTGAATTTTAATTGTGAAAGAAATTCGGTAGACCAAGATATTATTTCAATCAGAAAACAATTTGCAATTCAATGGTGGAATAGAATACAGAGAATTCCATTAGGAAAAACTATAAGCTTGAATTATAATTTTAAAACGGTAACCCAAAAAAGTTTTGAATGTTTTCTCAACATTAACAATGATATGAACTGTTTCGTACTAATTTCATTCCCCAGACTAATAAAATACATCTGATCATACATTATTCAGCATGCGCCGTAGTTTAGATTCAATCAGTAATTAACAGCGCATAATCCTATTTCGCTTTATCTAGTCTCCGACGGGATCTCCCGTACAGTTCGCGGTTGTATTGCCATTTACGAAAATTAGATTTTCCCGTCCAATATGCAATATTGCCGATGCAGATCAATTATTCGTACTGTTAAACGTTGCAATTTACAATTAAATATTAAATTTCGCTGATGAGTTACGTAATTAATGGGGATCTATGTTGGAATGGCATTTTGTTCAGCGTGCAGTTGGTTGATTCGGGAATTTGATGGACTCGACGCCAAAAATGAATGATGTTCTATTCCGGATCAGGTCACATCGATTTGAAACTATACAGGAGAGAATATAAATTCTTGATTTCGACTGAACGGCTATTGCAATATTATTGGGATGAAAATGTCGTTCAATGAGACGAACATAATATTTGTGACTATTCTCCTCAAAATAGATATTTATAATACAACTTCAGAAGGCACTGATATTCATCCAAGAATTCAAAACCCGAAAAAAATATTTGGTCCTGATTCTGCTAGCAATGAAGCGGAGGATCTTCGAAAACAGTGTCCTGTATATTGCTTTGGTTCTGGCAGTTTGAGGAATTCGGCAACAATATATAGAATTATCCCAAATGTGTTAATACTAACTGGATTGGCAGTGCATTTATTATTCATGTATTTCAGGGAAAACGACGATGTTTGATGACAGAAGGGCGCAGTGCAAAATACTTATGAAAATAGTCTACATACTTCCCAATAATACTGAAAGAACGACTGACTTTCGTTTTTGTATTTGGAAGTTGTATAACCAGTGATTTATTTGTTATTTCGATGTCTTCCACTGATGAATTACACAATTCTTCAGGCCGACAGGCTCCAAATAATCCGAAAATAGTTGCAACCTTAACCATCAAGTATTTCTCATCTGGTGCCTCCTTTATAATCTTTTCAACTTGTTCACGAGTGGGAATTTTCGATTTTTTGCGAAGATATCCTTCACTTTTCCGTTTTAAATATGCTAATACCTCAAAATATTCACTAACATCCACACCATATTTATCAAGAGCGCTTGACTTTATCATTGAAAATTTGCTCCGCAAAGTTGATGGACTCCATATTTTTTATTTTTCTTCTTAAAGCCACAAAAACAATTTCACTGAAGTTCCCTTCTACATTTTTCAATTTAGAACAGGTCAGGAAATTGTTATATGCAATATCGTACTGCTGAACAAATTTTTTAGGTAGGAGTTCCAGATTCGCTCTTCTTGCAGATTTTTCAATACCCAGAGGAACAACCTAATCGTCACTTTTTTAATAATTGGACTTTCGACAATCATATTTAGCAGTTAAAAACCCGAGGCGGAAATTGAACAGGAACGAAATTCAAATGACAGTATCTTTTCTCATTTGTTAGTAATCATAACGTTCTCAACGTTATCCATTCACAACAACGTTTTGATTATTTGAATATTAAAATGCATTTCGAGGTTTATTTTCATTGCAAATTCGCCGATTTCATTATCAAAATAAGGCAGTTGTTCAAAAAACATTGTATGGTATTTGTCTTAAAAGTGATTTTATTTTGTTCGTGAAATTGTTCAATTTGCTCCGCTCATTTCACAAACTTTTTCACTCACAAAATAAAACGTCACTTTTAACACTCATACCATAATTAAGTATTTTTCGATTTGTTTTTTTTTCTTAAAAACACCTGGCTCCGCAGTCGCAAAAAAATTTGGCTTTTCCATCCCCCTGTATGGGGGCACTGATTCAGTGCCACTGCTAAAATCTTAAGGAAAGCGTACATCTTCTGTTTCTAGAATATCTAACCAACTATGAAAATTAACTAAGATAATGGACAAAAATAGTTCCACGCGAGAGGCTAGTGATCAATTTGAGGTTATCTCATCCTACGTTATTCCTCTATGGTATTCCGATGATAACCCCTGACTCAAGTAAAGAAGTCGACGAACAATATGCAGATGTTCGAGAAAATATGTTTTGTCTGAAATTCATCAAAGAGTAGCGTAATTAAGACTTTTATCAGACCTTCGATTGTATTCTTCGATTCGATAAGTTCGTCTTTCCGCATGATGTGATATGTTAAATTGCTGTTTCAGAATCTAACATGATAATTGCATCGAAGTCATCTCGACATTCATTCGATTTGCTTGTCAGCATTGTTGTCTGAAATCCTTAACGATGATATGAAATTACTTGTATTTATTTATTTATTCGATGCCGACATTTTACGTATTTACCTGCAGTTTCTTCAAGGTCCTCCAAAAAACAGAGTTGAAGGAGTTTTATCTGTATTGACTGTCTGAAATAAGTACAATTCAACCCAAGGAATCAGGAACTGAAAATAGTGATTTATGTTACGAGTGTTAGATGTGACATTTTGTTTTGTGGGTAAAAAAGTTTGTGAAATAAGCGGAGAATTGAACAATTTCACGAACAGAATAAAATCACTTTCAACACAAATACCATATAATGTTTTTCGTACAACTGCACTATTTTGATAATTAAATGGGCGAAATTGCAATGACAATACACTTCAAAATGCATTTTAATATTCAAAAAATCAAAAGGTTGTTGTGAATGGCAAACGTTGCCAATAATATGATTACTAACAGACGAGAAAAGACTCTGTCATTTGAATTTCGTTCCTGTCCAATTTTCGTCTTGGGTTTTTAACTGCTTAATATGTTTGTCAAAAGTCAAATTATTATAAAAGTGACGATTTGGTTGTTCCTCTGGATATTGAAGAGACTGCAAGAAGAGCAAATCTGGAACTCCGAACTCCTACATAAAAAATCTGTTCAGCAGTACGATATTGCATATAACAATTACCTGGCCTGGTGTAAATTGAAAAATGTTGAAGGGTACTTCAGTGAAACTGTTTTCCTGGCATACTCAGAAGAAAAATCAAGAATATGGAGTTCATCAACTTTGTGGAGCAAGTTTTCAATGATAAAATCAAGCGCCCTTGTTAAAAATGATGTGGATGTGAATATTTTAAAGTAAAAGCATATTTAAAACGGAAAAGTGAAGAATATCGTCCCAAATAATCGAAAATTCTCACTCGTGAACAAGTTGAAAACTTTATGAAGGAGGCACCAGATGAGAAATACTTGATGGTGAAGGTTGCAACTATTTTCGGATTATTTGGAGCCTGTCGGCGTGAAGAATTGTGTAATTTGTCAGTGGAAGACATCGAAATAACAAATAAATCATTGGTTATACAACTTCCAAATACAAAAACGAAAGTCAGACGTTCTTTCAGTATTATTGGGAAGTATGTAGACTATTTTCATAAGTACTTTGCACTGCGCCCTTCTGTCAAAAAACATCGTTGTTTTTTCCTATGATACATGAATAATAAATGCACTGCCAATCCAGTTGAATCAAAGCAATATACAGGACAACGTTTTCGAAGATCCTCCGCTTCATTGCTAGCAGAATCAGGAGCAAATATTACATGGTGGATGGAAGTCTACGACGGTAGCCGAACCCTATGTGATCATTCTATTACATATAGAAATGTCATTGCTGAAAAAATTCTCCCAACCTCAACAGATTTTGGATGATCATCATCCAATATTGTACTTCCGGTTTCTACAAGTACTGATGGTGCTGAGGATTCTGATAATGTGTTGCGAAGCTCCCTAACGTCACAGGGCATTGATGTTAGTAATTGTTCTAGTTCTACGATTAATATTAAAGTTCATAAGTAATGGTTGTTAAATATTGATAATGAAAGTTTGCAATTGCTGAATTTTTCTCATCTGATTTCATCATAAGAAAATGGAGTGCTAAAAATATTTTTAACACGCTTCCACTTAAACAATCAATTTAAACATTGTTCACTGTCATTGAAAGTGTCACTTTTGATGGCAGTTGTACAAAAAAATATTTAATGATGATATTTCGATCCCTCATTGTGTGTTATATTAGACAAGAAAGATGTAGTAATTACATAAGTCTTTCTTTCATCTTATTTTCAGATTCCCAATTTTTCATTGTAGGCTGTAAGAAACATGTGTTATTTCAACATAGTGAAGAGTGTATTCTTCACAATGGTACTTTAACACAATGACGTCAATAGTATGAAACTTATTTTGTCACGTTCTCAGATTATATTTATCGAATCAATGTTCACAAAGCGGCAATTAATATTCATCTGCAATCAGGAACTGGTTGGTATTTTTGATTTAGATAAGAGCAGTCTAGACTGCTATCGAACAGAGCTGGGCCCATGAGAGTCGTTGCGAAAAATCTGGACGGAAATAATAAAAAGATTACTCATGTGCTTAACGCAGACACAGATAATCGACGTGTTATGATGATTTCCGTTCGTTCCTAGAGCAGTTAGATGGCTAGACGTGCTAATGCAATATTTATTCAGCGTCAGCAAATTAGAGGATCGAGACGAAAAACAGTGATGATCCAATAACGGGAGCTGTGATGACACCTCCAGTGGTGGGAGGAAGAGATAATCGCGGCTCGTTAACTGTGTACAGTGCATCCCAGATTTGCTGTCCCATAAGGGTATTTCTGTACTTTTTTATTCTCACGTTTCATGAATTTAAGAATTTGTCTCATAAAAGAATTTGATATAGACTTTGTAGTGTTGTTTACTTTTTCATTTCGACAATTTTCGGATTATGACGTATTTTTTGGTCCCGAAAAATACTCAGTTTTCTTGTGTTATAAGATGTTTGGTTTATCTATGGGAAATGAATTCCTTTCATTAGAGTTCTTCAAACATCTGAAGTTCCGAAAATTCATCACTTGGATGGTCGTATTTGGTTCGAAAAAACCCCTCACGATCAGAGAGCAAAGCTGACAATTTGAATATTGAAAGAATTGGAAGGACAAGAGTCCTCCTTCAAAAAAACCCACACGGCAACAGAAAACCTTCTTCTTGACAGGACAATTTAAAGTTATGTACGTATTGATTCTTCACTTAGTCCAATTTACGGTTAATCTTGTTGTGTTATCAGTTTTCTAATATTTAGCAGTTCAATAAGGGGTAATTGATTGAGTTTTTTCATTTCTTTCAAATTTTGTGACATTTCTGTCATAACTCATTTATGAAGAATGAATTTTTGCAACGGGTGGTTTCCACTTTCGTCTTTTTTTATTTCAGATTTAAAATTTTGGGTAGATTGGTGAAGAGCCTGTTTTTCTCTGCTGCCCATAAAAGAACAGAAAAACTACATGAAGAGATTCTTTTAATCACGTAGCTGTCTTCCAAGGTCCTCTGATATATGATATTTTTATTAAATTTCTTTTCTCACACGAGCGAGCCACGGTTTTTTCTTCTGGGGTTTTTTTCCCTTCCTCATTTTATCATTCCTGTGTTGCACTTATCCCAGCTAGGTACTTTTTTTCAATATGTATTGTATTATTGCAGCTCTCTCAATCAAAACAATATATGGGAAACAATATTTTGAAAGGACAAATGAGACAAATGGGCGCACAAGAAAAAATTTCTGATTAATTTTTATTTCAGAGACTGGGCCAAAACGCCCTAAAAATATAATTTGAATATTTCAATAGGTATTTCTCTAATCGTTGGAGATGTAAAATTTTGAGTTAGAAATTCATGGATTACTTTGTCATCAAATGTTTAAAGATGCTTTCATAGAATAGAGAACTTCAAGTAACTTTATATGCTGGAGACTTTCATCCACATTTCCAGAATTTTGTGAATAAAGGTCAAAGGATATATTAGCGAAAGAATTTTGAAAATAAAAATATAGCACAACACAATATCCGAGTCACGCAGTATCAAGTGTATGAGACATTAGGAAGCAGTATCATCTTTTGAATTTATCGAAAAACTGCACAACCTCATTCGTAATTCACTCTCGTAATTTTTCATATAAAATTATGTTTTTTTAAAATTGAATTTCTGAGGGCATTATGATAGATATTATGAAAGAACATTACTGAAGAAATCTATATTCGACAATAATTTCGATGATTTCGGTTCTTTTGATGAAAAAAAAGAGCAAAAACATATTCCGTTCTTGAAACAGCACTACGAAGGAAGACAAAACTGACCTATCACTTCACAAAATGATGAATGCGCCGGTGTTTTGAATTTTTTTGAGTAGGTTTTTGGTTTATATTCCAAAAAAAAACAATACTTATATTTTGACGAAAGATGTGATGTACATTTCTCCTGGAAATGAATAGATTCTGCATGAAACTTTTTATAGCTCGAATGAAATCCCAGGCAAACTTTGTGGTCAAAATAAATAGGTTGTTTCTATACTATTTTCTCAAAATTGACCCAGATGAGTTCTGATTATGATTTAAGAAGAGCTGAAGTATCAGGGTGTTTCTTTGTTTTTTTTTTTATATCACACACAAAAATATTGAGACAACTTTCATTTTCCAAAATTCTCAAATATTTATCAAAAACTATTCAACTTTCTCTCAAGAGTATAGGTCATGATAAAGAATCTGAAAGATGTGGGTAAAAGATTTATCAATATAATGAAAAACTTCAACAAAATCTCTCTCACAGAGTCGAAACAAAGCTTGGAGAAAAAAATGTTTCTCTCGCTGACAGGAATCTCCTGTTGAAATATAATATGTACATTTCAAAGTCTGAGTCTGCAAGTGGAGCAAACTCTACGATCTACAATTAAGTGATATTTTCATTCTTGGTATTGAATATGATCTTCCTGTTTATCTAGTTTTTCAACTCTGTACTCCTAAAATGAAATTTTATGAAAATATTCAGAGCATAAATTCAAATCTTCACGTGATTGCAGCTCATTCCTACGTTCAAATTCATAGCTATCACGTGTTTCGATAAACGTATTTCTATGAGAGAGATACACATTGGCGTATATGTAAGGTTGACCTATTGGCCTCAATAATTATTTGAGAAAAAAAATGAAGAATCCTCAACAAAACTAAAGAAGAGTTACGGAACTGTTTTGGCTTCCAAATCTACAATGGAAGATATCCCTGTTCCTGGGACTTTCTTAAATTTATCAGAGTACTCTTTCGATCATATTCTATATTTCTCTCACTCAAGCTTGACCTCAAACATTCATTGATTTATAGTTCAAAGGAAGGTGTTAATACTGTTAAATACCTAAATAAGGCAAAAAAAGTTCCAAAATGATCTGGATATAGGCCTTTTAATCTAGATAACTACTTATATCAGCTTGGATAGGTATGTATGTACATTTCATCAGATAACTAAAAGTAGCATGCTAACGGAATTAGCAATAAATTTAAACTTTCGAGATACTTCATCAAAACGTGTTCAATAACTGTGGATTTCATTGGGTATCCTTTGGTAGAAAACGAAGAAAAATAAAAAATATTAGCTATGATCAATAAACACTATAAAAATCTGAATTTAACTAGAGGACAATTCGAAATACTTCTTTCACATGAGATATAAACAAAATTATTTTATGGAAAAATATTTGTTTAATTCAGATTCATTTCCAAAATAAATATTTTGAAATATTTCTCATAATTTTTTGCCCATTCCTTTTAGAATCTACTATGAAAATAATCTGATATTTCATCTCTTAATTCTTTCACGAATGATGATTTCGATATAATCATCAAATCGAACGAAACGAATAAATATTTTCCTGGAAATAATTTGTTGTTATTTCTAGAAATTCATTTTTCCAATATCAGCTTAGTAAATAATGGGATAATAACCCCCTCGCTCCCCCTCTAACGACTCCCATGCTGTAGATCACACATATCATCTGCCGGATGATTCACATTATGCTTGGACGGCAAAAATCACTTGATACTTTGTATTTTCTTATCTTTCGTTCGCAATTTCGAGAGGATCGAATCCAATTCAGTGAGTTTTGCGTATTCGATGATAAATATTAATAACTCCAGACATGTGTACTCAGTAAAAGGATCAAGGTCTTCATTATCTTACAACTGCAACGTTCCGTCAGGTATATATAGACAAACAGAACCATTTTATCTAGTGTATGTTTTGCGATAATTCAATTAATTTTTTTGTCTGGGAATTCGTTGCTTAAGTTTCATGCCGAAAGATTTAATCTGTTTGATACAGGTTCGAGGATGTTGAAGCGCCAATCGATCATAAAGAATTTATATTTTGCTGTCGGTGAACCACGTATCACCAAATTTACCACATCTTTGACTTGGTTTCTGCTTTCTAACAAACTAAATGTATAAACAAACTGGTACCCACAGTGAACAAAGAAGCTTCAAGAAAACAACACATATACTTTAAGGAATAAAAAATATCTTCTGGAACTTCTAGAATAGATAGGCAAAAACGTTGAAAGGAGTCCTGGGCTAGATTTCCGTAAATACACCAGTTGTGAAAACCGTTTCACGATATCGTCATTTGTTTTGTAGGTTTAACAAAATTTAGATATTTTGTGGATCTCGAAGATGTACCATAACTTTTTCTTTCTCGAAAATATCTGGAAAAGATATAAATTTATTATAATTTCTCATTTCCAGTGAAACAGCGATTTTAGAAAGTTGTCATCGTTTTTAGATATAATCGTAAATGAAAAAGTTATAGCAAATTATCGAAATCGATAATATATCAAAATTTAAAAAAATTAAGATATCTCGAAAAAGTTTTTACTAATGATGTTTTCACGAAAATGGAGCCCAGGATTCCTTTCGAAGTTTTTACCTATCTAGTCTGGAAGTACCCAAAACAGCAATTTGGGATTCCCTCTGTAGCGTCAAATTCAGTTGGATGTGCGATTTACAGAAAAATATATACTTCATGCGGTATATTTAATGACGAAATTTTCGAAATCATGATATTGTAAATTCGAAAGTTAATTAGCTTGTCTTCTCAGTATTTAATTTCATAAAATAACGGACCTATTCTTGACTATTGCATCTATTCTTCTCCTCGTAGTTTGTTTCCAATTTGATTTGTGAATCGAAAAAAGTTGAAATTGTGAAAAAAAGTAAGAAAATGGATGAATCTACAGCCCTTATCTTGAAACTTAGATATTTTCATGAATAAAATATACTTAAAAAATATCAGAATATTATCAGACACACACACGCATAATTTGTTATCTTCAACCGAATTCATGAACAATTCACAAAAAAATTTCATTCAACAAATTTTACTAAATATAAATTCAACTGTGAATTATATATCAAAAAGGGATTAGTTTTCTTTTTATGTATTCTGTATACATCAAGACAATCACATTACATAACCAGAAATATTTCTGGTATGAAAAGAGTCTTCCGGGCTTATTGGCCGTGGTCTTTTAGGAATAATTTCACCTCTCTTTTCATACCAGTATATCCGGTCGTGAAAGCCTTAAACTATTCAGAAATATTTCATTTAATGTTTCATTAGTTATATCTTACCATTGAAAATATAGTCATTCATTTATTATGGTGGATAATTAAAATTCATATTGAGTAGGGATCAGATTATTGGTGATTATGCTACATATTATGCCACATCTTGATGATAAAAAAAACAAATTTTTTTTTTGCGTTCATTTCGAGAGTATCTATGATTTGTGAAAACAAAGTTGTATGAAATATTCAAAAAGGTTCTGAAAAGAATCAACAATTAAATTGAATGAGTTTGTTGGATAGAGTTTAGTTATGCTCTGAATTTAGTGATGAAATGTTATTTTCGGTGAAATGGAGGACATTTAGGGTTAAGTGGTAGAACACCCATGGGTGAACTTCCCCTTGAGATTTCAGTTAAAGAAATAAAGGCCTTTTTACATTACATTACATTACATCCTGAAGCTCTTAGGTTTTGACAAAACTACCAATATTAAAAGGTATTATTTACAAATGAGTTCAATAATTATTCACACAACCTCTTGACAGATCATCACACTGATAGTAATACTATAAATTACAGTAAAACAGTGGACTGATTAACATCTGAGTTTTTTCATATAGCTCCCACCATAAACTTTTCATTTTCTTTGAAGTTATCCTGTGCAGCAATAGAAAAAAATTGTAAATATATTTTTGTTATTATATAGTTTTTTGTTCGCGTTTTCAAATCAATGAGTACAATTATTTCACCCAATTCTATCTTTATACACTCTCGTTATGGTACTATTTGTTAAATGGTTGTTATATTAATTCGAAATAAAAGAGATTATAAACCGCGTAACATAATAACAATCACGATAAATTTTCGATTTCTTAACACTATGAACAATAATTATGTAATCATTAACGCCAAACAATTAATTCTTAATTAATTTATTACCTCATTATTATTCATCCTCTAACAGTTGAGAAACCTTTCATTACGTCTAGATTTAGTTGCTTGTTGCGTAAATTAACATAAATGCGATGGGTATGAAGAATTTTCTTCTTCGGTGCAATCTGATGTATTCCTCAGAGGTTTTGATTTTCTGTTTTAATATGAAGAAATCTGCGGCTGAGGCTTGTTGAAAGAACGTGACGTGTCAAAATTCTCCAATCAGGATTTTTTTATGAAGAAGGGGAAGATATTATGGAATTTTTTCATTATTTCATTTCCGTTTCCAGTCTAGTAAAGTAAACAAGTGTTCGAATACGAAACCACGTTATGATTCACTTTTGACACTTCTTTAGTTCTTTTGGTTTCAGAGTTTCAATTTCATTGAAGGTTAGTTCTAGAATCATTTGCAGAACCTATTTTTCGTTAAGAAACGTCTCTCGTATTTTATTCAATTCAAAATTATTGAATGCGCAAACTAGAAAACGGCAGATATATATCCAATCATTTTTCAGATATTTGAAGATATGTTAGAACGGAAAAAAAATATTTGAGTGGAGCTCACAGAAGAAAACTCCAGAGAGAAAAAAATTAATTGTGGGACTCGAGGACTGGCGCGGTAAAGCTATTGCATAGCATCTATTCAAAAATAATATTGTTGATTTAAAATATTTATTTATCTTACAATACATATAGGTTATTCAGGAATGTTTATCATTGAAACTATAGGTTTATGGTAACTGAAATAAGAAACATAAGTTTAAGACTTAATGTCTTCTAAATACCTGGAAAATACCGTGTCAATAGTGGTCCCATATTTTGTTGTGGATTCTTGTGGATTATTATTAATTTTTAAATTCAATTTTTCCGAAAGAAAAGTTGTCAACCGCTCTGATTTTTTATCAGCGAAGTTAATGTTGAAATCGCCAGCCAAGATAAGTGGGAATGTATTGCCATTTGTACCACGTACTTTCGAACGTTCTTCAGTGTACTCCAGTAAAGTGCGATGAATAAAATGCTCTACCTCGTCCAATTTTAGATTCGGAAAAATGTGAATTGCTACCATGACTATGTGTAGGCCATTTCAAAGTTTGCATAAGGTTGCACACATATCTCTTACAAATGAGCGTCAAACATTAACATCGCTAACGTCTTCAATATTTATTTCAATGTTCGGAGTCATATAATATAAGTAACATTATTACTATATTGGTAAATAGCTACCCCACCTTTTGGAAAAGTATCTCGTTTGAATTGAAGTTAAGTATTTCAATCAGATTATCTCGCGTCATGCATGTCGCGGTATGAAGTTATACATTGGTTTATCCCGTAACTGAATCTTGTAAATCGTATCTGTGACTATGTAGACTTTGGCAACTGAAAGTCATTATTGAAATGTCATTTCTAATACTCTTGAAATCTTAGACACTTTGAGTTATCGTCTGAACACTATTTAAAGACAGTCTCTTGAATTCTTGCAACAAGATGCAGTGGATGCAGCTTGCCTTCGATTATGATAAAACTTAAATGCAGAATTATCATTTTTTATCGTAATAGACAATTTTTCAATATTAGTCACCCGAGATAGTGCAACAGACGAGTTCCTGAGAATTTGATATAATAAACTCATATACTATTTCGTCAAAAAAGCTGAAGTCTGCAGAACTGAAACGACGATACACGGCTGTGTTAGGTTTTTTCGTTACGGAATTTCTATATTCGGTTGCCGCGCTCAAAGCCTGATATAAAATCTATGCAATTTTCAAGCAACGGAAGGATCTATAATATTTTAACAATCCAATTCCTGAGATACAGTCAATTTTTCAGCAGTAATCATTGATAGCTCTGAAATTCTTTGCAACTATTCCAGTGCGGAGAGATTTTTTTCCAAGCTCAAGATAATAACGAATTATCTTAAGAATTCAATGTCGCCAACACGTCTATCAGCATCGAACAACATTTGTTGAATAATTTTTCAAGTTGCATATCACATTGCTTTCTTTCTTTTTAGTTTTATATCGGAATCTACATTATTTTATTCAGTTATTTTTGTTATTTCATATGGGCCTATATTATTTTCAACACTGTTTCTTAGGTGTTTTTCTTGTGAAAAACTTTGGGGAAAACTTATCATGAATAACATATACCCAAAGAGGGGGACGTTACGCCACTGTATACTCCCTGAAAGATAGCAGAAAGTAGTGGCCAGCGATACATCATAAATGTTTAACCTGTTTTTCACAATAAAGCCTTGAATTGCGGGAAAAAACAGCGGAGTTAAAGTTAAACACCTATTGCATACTAGAAATTTGTTGGCTTCATATGATTGATTTTTTGAGTGTCATTAGGAATGTGTTTCCTCCCCGACAATTTGAAACTTCCAAATAATTCTACACCTATTCATCGATACCGTGTACATGGAAAATCGCTTCAAACCCGAGCGAAGGCAGTATTTCCCAAGTACAAATATGTGGCAACTACCTAACTGCATTACTTTTGCGTAAGATCCACTTCCTATAGGAATGTGTGTTCCACCACAACATACCGGCACGACAGTTTGAAACCGCAGCAGTCCAAGGTCGTAGACTGTGATATCATCGTGAGTTTGCTTAATTACATGTTACACGAAAACCATTAAGTATGTGCAACGTACGTCTATTGCAATCTCATAAACTTCAGTGTAGGAGAGTGATGGGCCTCTCTCTCCACACGGAAATATCCGATATTGGATAGGGGCATCCGGGAGGTACATCATGAATTGCTTTCCAGCCTGAGATCGGTAACTTCATCAGTCTGAAAGTATGCCCTTATGCAGTGGTTCCTAACCTTTTCAATATGGTTACCCCGTGTCGTATTTTAAAAACTGAGTTTACCCCGACCTCGAAATGTTATTATCAATGAAAAGAATAGATGTTAGGAATTGTATTAGGTTAGGTTTCAAAAAACGGATAGATAGAAAATAATATACAGGGTGTTTCGAAAAAAGGTGACCCCCTCTCTAGCATAGATGGAAAACTCAAAAATAGTAGGAGTTTGGTCGGTAAAAAATTTTTGTATCGCCATCCGTATTCAAAAAAAATGAAAAAAATATACACTTTTTTGCGATTTTGCCTAAACTACTGGCAACATTGTGATGAAATTTCATACGAATATGTTTTGAAAGCTGATACATCTAATGAATGTGTTTTGATGTATGACTCTCATAGAGGGCGTTAGTTACACGGTTTCTACCAAGTTGTTTTGAATATAACGTTTTTGATATAAGATTTATCAAGCTAGATTTTGAGCGATATTGAACATCATTCAATTTTACACCACGTAGGTACTCTTGATGAGACTCGATACTGTGCATCGTTTTCGCAATACTTTGATTTGAAAATTACGAAGCAATAACCGAGGCTGGTACAAAGTATTGATACAGTCATTTATTATTATTATTAATTATTAAGCACGATAGAGGTCCACGCCACATTGACAGAAGATGTCGTAATCGGTTGAGTAACTATTTTCCGATTCGATGGATCGGTCATCCGATTTCAATCCCTTGGATTGAATACTTTGGTCTTACTTTGAAGAAAAAATTTATGCAACAGGGGTAAACTCACCTTAAGAATTGAAGCACATAATTCAACGTCACTTCAATGACCTAATAGCAGACTGCTAAGCATTACGAACATAACTGGATTTTTTAGAAAAAAGGATAGCATAGATTTGTGTATCTGTGAAAACGGAGGTAATTTTGGACACCTACTCTGATTGAATTTTTTTATGCTTTTACCCTTTTTTGTTTTCTAGAATTTTCTTGTGATTTTATGCTCAATTAATATATTCATCATTTCTTTATACTATTGTTACTTCATGATTTTCAAGCCAATTGCAAATTTTTATTATCTATTTTTCACAATCATTACTTATGAACATTAATGTTAAACGTAAAACTAGAACAATTACTAACATTAATGCCCTGTGACGTTAGGGAGCTTCGCAACACATTATTAGAATCCTCAGCACCATCAGTACTTATAGAAACCGGAAGTACAATATTGGATGATGATGATCCAAAATCTGTTGAGGTTGGGAGAATTTTTTCAGCAATGATATTTATATATATGCAATGGTATGATCAACATAGCCCTCGGCTACCGTCGTAGAATTCCATTCACCATGTTTTTTTATTATTTGCTCCTGATTCTGCCAGCAATGAAGCGGAGGATCTTCGAAAATAGTGTCCTGTATATTGCTTTGGTTCTGGCAGTTTGAGGAATTCGGCAACAATGGATGGAATTTTTAAAAATGTATTAATACCAACTGGATTTGCAGTGCATTTATTATTCATGTATTTCAGGAAAAAAAGACGATGTTTGATGACAGAAAGGCGCAGTGCAAAGTAATTATGAAAATAGTCTACATACTCCCAATAATACTGAAAGAACGACTGACTTTCGTTTTTGTATTTGGAAGTTGTAGAACCAATGATTTATTATTTATTTGTTATTTCGATGTCTTCCACTAATAAATTACACAATTCTTCACGCCGACAGCCTCCAAATAATCCGAAAATAGTTGCAACCTTAACCATCAAGTATTTCTCATCTGGTGCCTCCTTTATAAACTTTCCAATTGTTCACGAGTGAGAATTTTCAATTTTTTGGTATGATAGCCTTCACCACAATAAAGACGATTATTATTATTATTATTACTTTTCCATTTTAAATACTCCATTACCTTAAAATATTTACTAACATCCACACCAATTTTAACAAGGGCGCTTGACTTTATCATTGAAAATTTGCTGCACAAAGTTGATGAACTCCATATTTTTGATTTTTCTTCTAAGTATGATAGGAAATCAGTTTCACTTCCCTTCTACATTCTTCAATTTACACCAGGCCAGGAAATTGTTATATGCAATATCGTACTGCTGAACAGATTTTTTAGGTAGGAGTTCCAGATTTGCTCACCAAATCGTCACTTTTATTAATAATTAGAATCTCAACAAACATATTAAGCAGTTAAAAACCCAAGACGTGCAGTTGTACAAAAAACATTGTAAGGTATTTGTGTTAAAAGTGATTTTATTTTGTTCTTGAAATTGTTCAATTCGCTCCGCTCATTTCACAAACTTATCACTCACAAAATAAAACGTCACTTTCAACACTCATATCATAAATAACTATTTCTTCAACGCCCTTTTATTTATCTTGATACGTATAGCGTTATGAAATTTTTTTACTGAATAAACCCCAATCATCATACAGTTTTCTATATCTTAGAGACGGGATCACCCTATATAAGGTCATAATTGAGCAGACACGACTAACTATGAAAATAGTTAGGTTTCCTTCCGTTCTGAAGCGAACTAGAGCGGGAGTAGAAACATCATATGAGCCACCACTGCAAATTGATGTTGTAACATCCTCTTCCTCACTAATGTATTCAGCGTTTGATTGTGCCCGCAGGCTTCGAAGGCTAGTGCATTATGATTGCATGCGATGTGATGATTTCTTCTGGCTTCACTTTCTCGCAGTATCATAATCAAACATTGTTTCTATTGCGGCATTGTTGGGGCAAAGAAAACCGACATTCCCTCGAATGTTTATGAGCAATGAATAATTTATTGTAATCCCCTTTGTGTTCGTACCTATCTTGATTTTGAATGAGAGGTAATGAGATACTAGACTTATTCTTTGCCGAGGTAATGTCAGATGTTATCGCCTCATTGTGTGGTTATGCTTTTCTTGGGGAATTTTTTTCCGCAACAAGGATATGCTTCGGGCGTGTTTTTAGAGTGAGATTGTCGAGGGGGAATTGTTGAACTTTTTGTACGCGTTTCTTCATTTCATCAGGTCGTAATCTAGAACAAATTATTATGGATACTCTCATCATTGAGGTTTATTGTTTATTGTTTATTGTTTATTCTTTCATGTTACATAAATAACTACACGAAAAAATAAAAATCTAACCATCATATTAAATACATGGTACGTCAAGAAACGGTAATATTAACAAGTAATCTCTAAGGAGATTTCACATTAAAGAAGTATACAACAGTTCACAATGTATAACAAATACTCAAACAAACATAGTCTTTACCAACTCAACAAAAATTTTGACAACTCAGGTACTCTTCAACGGTATAAAATGTTTCCTTCAAGAGGAGAGACTTAACCTGTTTGCAAAAAGGCCCCAGCTTCAATTTTTTCACTCTCTCTGGCAGTTTGTTGTAGAGCTTGAGGCAAATATGATTTGGACCTTGTTGAGATTTTTTCAAGCGGTTCTTTGGAATTATGTAATTGTCTTTTCCTCTGGTCCCATAGTTGTGGTATGAAGAGTTTGTTTTGAACTTCTCGGGATTTTCGTGAACATACTTCACACAAACAAAGATGAATAAAGAGATCACCGTGAGTATCTTTTCCTTTTTGAAAATCTCGCGACAGCTTGTTTTCCACTCGATGTCGAAAATCACTCGGAGTGCCATTTTCTGTTTTATGAGGACCCTTCTGGCTTCTGGAGAATGACCCCAAAGGATTATCCCATATGATGCTACACTGTGGAACGCGCTGAAATAGGTGAGTTTTGCTGTCTCGATATTGGTAAGTTGTTTTATCCTTCGAATCATGAATATAGAGGTTGACAATTTTTTGCAGAGATGATCCACGTGCTCGCTCCAGCTCAGTGAAGACTGAAATACAACTCCCAGGTAAGTTAATGATGTTTCTTTGTTGTCCTTATTAGTGAATACTATACTATGCGTCTTATCTTTATTCAAAATCATTCCGTTTGTTTCAAACCAATCACCAGACTGTCTTACAGCTTTTTCGAATTTATCTTGTAGATACTCTCTTTTAACTGCTCTATTCATGATACCCGTATCATCAGCATATGAAGTAATTCTGTCCGAGTCCACATTGAAGAATATATCGTTCATAAAAATTATGAACAACACTGGTCCCAGAATGGAACCCTGCGGCACTCCCATGGATATTTTCTGTGGTTTCGAAATATGACCATTCATCTCGATCACCTGCCATCCATCTGTCAAATAGGTCTTCAGCAGCTGGAAAGGTTCACCTCTTACTCCATAGTGGTATAGGTTAATTGGAAATCTCGATTATGGGAATTGTAATCAGTTGTGAGTTGATTATAATGCTAGATTGGTCCTGCAGGAAATATAGAATGGAAGAAGAGTAGGGTGCTCTTTGATGGCATATGTCTCCATCGCATTCGAAATAATAACTCCAATTTTCCACGAATAAATTTCCAATTATTTAATGTTCCTACTTTGGATATCCAACGGAGTTCCTTTTCGTCTATGTTCAGAGCTTGAACTTCTTGACAATTCTGTTTTTATTATTGAGATTATTGTGTTTTTACGATTGGCACTCAGAGCCAATTTCTCATTATTAACATTTGAGTTACAGAATTTAGATGCTCATTATGAACGTCGCTTAGATGACAAAAATTCTTGAACAGAGTATGGGTAAAATCGTTATGTTCTATGAACCGTTGAATACCTTTTGAAAAACTTTTGAGTCTCACCCTATACGAAACAAGATAATTGATAATTTTTTTCAGAGTTGTTTTTCAGGGTCGTGTTTTCTATAGTACTTTCAACTTCTCGTTTTTTGTCACAATTTAGTCTAAAGCGGTGCCAAATTCTCATCAATTCGAATCCTTGTTATTGAGAATATGATCTTGTTAGGTTTACTGATTTACCTCATGAAACATGAATTAAACGAATGCAACAAAATAAATGAATTCAGATTCATACAAAAATAACATAAACTAATCTTAACTCATTATTAAATTACTTTTCGTAGATACATTTATGTAGCGACCTTGAACATAACTGTCATATGTCGGATTTTGGAGAATGCAATTGAAATCATTCATTGGTGTGTGTGACGCTTGATAAGTGCTCCTCAGACATTCAGCTATTTGGTAACGTAATCAACGAATTTAATTTTGAAAGTTAAGTGAATTCTAAGTCCCGACCTGTGTTGGATTTGATTTATTCTTGATTGCTCTCGTGAGGTTTCTTTCTCCACTTTGTTCCTGTACGTCCCATTTGAAGAATGCCTTGTCACAGTTGCTCCAAAACCATCTCAAAAAATGAAGAAAATATTCTATGCCATTCTTGCGGTAATATCTTCCATCTTGTATGTGCAAATATAACAAGCACTGATCTCCAGGCGCTGCATGAACTTAATAAAAAATGGTCGTGCCATTATTGCACTACATCAAGAAGGAATAAGAAATCCAATCCAACCTGCTCAGTTTCCCAGCCAGTTCCGGCTCAACGAGCTCAGGATGGTGCGTCACCGGTAACTATGAGAGAGTTTCACCTTCTCATGGCAAAGCTTGAAAATCTGTCCTCAAATATCTCTTGTATGAGGGACGATATTGAATCCATTAAGGCTAGCCAGCATGAGCTCTCGATTCAGGTCGCCAGTTGTAGCGCCAAGATCGCGGAACATGATCGAATTCTCATGGAACAAGCTCGTCAGGTGGAGGCTTGCACTGTTCAGCTTTCTTCCCTTGATAGTGGTCTATCGTTGATTAGGGCACAGATTGGACAGGTGACCCCTCACGGTGGCCTAAATAGCCCAACTTCAACCAATGAACTTTTAATTGAAATTGAAGAGCGTAAGAGGAGATCCAGGAACATTATGGTATATAACCTGCCCATAGAAAAAGATGTTGCGAACGTTTTGATACCTATCAATCTTATGCTTTCTGAAATTGATCCAGACCTCAAAGCCATAAAGGCTTTAAGAGTTGGCGGGAAGAATACTTCTGGTGCCTCCCTGAAAATCACGATGGAAACTTCCGAGTTAGCAACTAAAATTTTAAAAAATAGGAACAAAATTTCTAATAAGAATGTGAAACTTCACTCGGATCTCACTCCCATGCAGATTCAGCACCTGAAAAATTTACGGGAGGAATTAAACCACCGAAATTCAAATGGAGAAAATCTCACTATTAAATATATTAACGGAGTTCCCAAAATTGTCAAGGCCTCAAAAAACAATTTACAGAATATGGTGCTGCAGGGAGGGAGCTGAGTGAGGTTATGGTTTATTATCAGAATGTTCGTAGTATTAGGGGTAAATATAAGTTGTACGAGTTCTATAAAAACGTTAGCATTTCTTCATACGATGTTATTATTCTAACTGAGACGTGGCTTGATCAGTCTTTTGAGAATTCCGAACTACAGATCCATAATGGTTATAATATTTATCGTTGTGATCGTTCGAGTAAATCAAGTTCTAAGAAGATAGGAGGTGGTGTTCTAATAGCTGTTAAAAAGTGTCTCAAATCTGAAATTGTTATGACTCCTAATGAGAATGTAGAGGATTTATTTGTCTTAGTCCGTGGTACTAAAAGTGCTTTGTTCGGTGCAGTATACATGCCTCCTCTTCTCGGTGTTGAGTATTTTGAGAGCCACTGTTCCAACTTCGAACATGTATTAGAATCAGTCATGCCAGACTATGTTGTCATGACCGGAGATTATAATTTAGGAAACTGTGTGTGGGTAAATGACGATTTAGGTGTTGGTCTTGAGGATGTGAGTGATTTGCGAGCTCAAGCTTTGGTTGATACTTTCGGGTTTTATGGTCTCTATCAAGTGAATACTGTTAAAAATGTTCATGGCAGAATGTTGGACTTGGTGTTTACACAACAAGGCAGTACCGCTATTGAGTGTGCAGTTGATGTTCTTTCTAAATTGGATGCGCATCATCCTGCACTTTCATTCTCCTTGAATTTCTTCAGTAAGGTAGTAAACGAGTATGAGATCTCTGCGTATGATTTCAGAAGGGGCAATTTCGAGGCATTGAACGCCTATTTTGATTCTATTGATTGGGTTGATTTGTTGCCGGGTAGTGCTCCGGTTGATTCTCTGGTTGAAACTCTTTACGAATATTTGTACGAGGGTATTAACATGTTCGTTCCTAAAAAGAGTTTGAGGAGATCAAGATTTCCCGTATGGTATTCACACGACTTGAAAAAGCTTGTATTGGAAAAGAAGAAATTTCATAAAAAATATAAAATATCTAAGTCCTGGGATGATTATCTGGTATTCTGTAGCCTGCGGTCGCAATGTAAGTCGCTTGCCAACTCTTGTTATGCCTCCTATGTTGATCGAGTAGAGGGCTATATGAGGAATAATGTTAATGCCTTTTGGAATTTTGTTAATCAAAAACGTCATGATAATGATATTCCTTCTGAAGTCTTTTGTGGCGACAATTTGCTCATCGGTGATCGAAATATTGTTAGCGGATTTGCGAATCATTTCCGGTCAGTTTTCGCTGCGTCCTCTGAGCAAGCTCCGGGATGATGGAAGACAACTCCGCCACTTATTGTGATGTGGGTGGTACCTTGAGGCTTGAACTGACCGAAGTTATTCAGAAATTGAATAGCTTGAATATCAATAAGGGACCGGGTCCGGATCACATTCCCACTATTTTGTTACGCAAATGTTCTGCGTCCCTGGCTCTACCTCTTCTAGTAGTCTTCAACAGGTCCCTTGAATCCGGAGCCTTCCCTTCTAGGTGGAAGGAAAGTTTCGTAAAACCTATCCATAAGTCGGGATCTAAAAACAAGGTGTGTAATTATCGTCCCATTTCCATCATTAGTGCCATACCTAAGCTATTTGAACTGCTGGTGTATGATAGAATCTATATGAAGATTATGCCTGGGATATCTCATCGGCAGCATGGTTTTTTGAGAGGCAGAAGTATTGAGACCAACTTGATACTTTTCACGCAGTACTCTTTTGATGAGTTGGAACGTGGGCGTCAGGTTGAAGTCATTTACACTGATTTTTCGAAAGCGTTTGACTCCGTTGACCACTCATTACTCGAATTTAAACTCATCCGATTCGGAATTTGGGGCCCTCTTCTCAAATGGTTGGTGTCGTACTTCAAGCTTAGAACTCAATTTGTTAAGATCAGGGACACATTATCTGATCCAATTTTAGTAACTTCTGGGGTTCCTCAGGGAAGCCACTTGGGCCCTTTATTGTTTCTAATATTTCTCGATGATATATCGCGTTGTTTTTGGCATTCACAGTTTCTGATTTTTGCGGATGATCTAAAGATCTTTCTCGCTATTGACGGAGAAGAGGACGCTCGTAATATCCAGGCTGATCTTGATAGATTAGTGAACTGGTGTGGGTATAATAGACTATGTCTTAATGTTGACAAGTGCAAACATATGACCCTCTTTCGCGGTAGCTCTCGAATTAGCTGCACTTTCTCACTTTGTGGCCATCTCCTCGAAAAGGTAGATCAAATCAAAGATTTGGGTGTACTATATGACCGTACCATGAGTTTCAGGCCTCATGTTGATTATATTGTGAACAGAGGTGTAAAATTGCTTGGCTTTATAATCAGACACTCGCAGCATTTCCAGTCGGTTGAGACACTTAAGTATCTCTACGTGGCGCTTGTTAGGCCCACGCTAGAGTTCGCTTGTGTTGTGTGGTCTCCTTATACGTACGCGGATTCTGAGAGGATTGAGAGAGTTCAGAATAGGTTTCTCATGTATATTTCTTTTCGCCTGGGCATTGAGCGGGCAAAATTTTCAGCTTCGCTTATGAGAGCTAGGATTGATCTCCCCTCGCTGTTCCTCAGACGCAAACGTGGAGATGTACTTTTCTTCTCTAAATTGATTTGTGGGTCACTAAACTGCCCTGATCTTCTCGAGCTTTTCAGCTTTCTCGTTCCTCCCAGAAGGACCAGGGGAAGAACTCTCCTTCATGTCGAAAATTATAAGTACAACTACTCTAAAAACTCTCCTGTTCCAAGGATAAGCAGTCACGTGAACGTTGCATCTGCGTCAGGGATCGATTTTTTTGATAGCTCGTTGTCGAGGTTGAGGAAGGAGGTATGTCGGGCGATCGTAGCTTGAACTTCGTTTTTGAGTTTGGGACACTTTTTTTCTTCTTTTTCTTTTTGTTTGTTCATGCCTTAACTTTACTTAGATTTAATTAAGTCCTTTTATTATCATGTAATGCTTCACCTCGCGGTTTAATTGTGGAATTTACTGTATTTTCATTGTTAACACACTGTTATTTGTATTTCTCTTTGTTGTAATTGTTTGAAAGGGTATTATTACCCGTTTATTCATTAAATAAATAAATAAATAAATAAATATCAGGAATTTTTTTTTGATGATCATGCAGCTGGAATGATATCAATCGATGAAGATTTCTGATTCGATTGAACTTACCAACTAAAAGGATGATGAGTAGATTGAACGTCTGGACTTACCTGAAAAAAAATCTAATATAAGTATTCAAATATCTTAAGATTAAAAACTTCAATTATAATTCTATCAAAATAATCGAAGTCATTACTTGCAATTAGAATTAATTTAGATGTAGTAGACCCAAATAGGAAATTTCTTGAAGTTAGATTGTGTAATGATTCATTGCTTGATCAAGTAAATGGTCAAGTCTTTCACGATAGGATTGTTGTTCTCTCTTCCATTTTTCTATTTTCACATATAATTTTTGGCTGCTTTGAAGGATGCCATCTGATTTTCTTCATATTTTCAAGGAGAGGGAATTTCAAAGCAGAAGAGCATAGCTCATCAATTCATACAAAAAATTCTTTTTAAAAGGGTAATATTTTTCTGTTTAAGTCGACATTTCCTCAATTCATTTTAATTTGAAAAATTCTTGGTTTCGTTAATTTTCTGTTTTAGACTTTTATATGTTTCATGAAAATATAAACAGGATGTATACTGTGTTCCAAATTGGGTGAGACTATATGTATCTCAGCCATTATTGAAGATAGAGGTATACGGTTTTCGCGACCTTGTATCAACTTATTATGAAACTTTTAAATCCACAAACAAAAATATTCCAGCTTCTTTTGTTTCTGAAATACAGGGTGAAAACGAAAAATGTGCACTTCTGGAGATGTAATTATTTCTCAGGCACTGTATAGAAAAAAAAGTGAAAACTGCTTTTTATATACATTTTTACGTATAAGTCAGTGGCGTAGTTAAAATTTTTTGTCAGAGCACTGTTCTTGAGATTGGGCACAATACGTAGAATTTTTCAGATGGAACACTCTGTATATTCGGAAGTCAAATTTCTGCATTCATTCAACATAAATATTAAAATTTCAACATTTTCAAGTTTATCTTGACGAGCAATATTTTGAGTTCATGTTTGAATATGAAACAATACATAGGTTTAAGTCACATGGCGTTTTGAAAAATATTAATTAAATTAATGTGTGAAAGAATTCATGGCCTACTATTGAAAGAAACAAACAACAAATATGGATTTTTCTCATTTTTGAAGGTAAATTTTTTTAAAGGTTAGGTTGTGATACATTAGTGTATTCAGAAAAATAAATGCAAAGATTTGTTTCATCTTTTAACAAAACTTTTGACTTCTACGTAAAAATATATATTAAAAGCAGTTTTCATTTCTTTTCTTTCTCATACAGTGCCTGAGAAAAGGCACTCAAAAAGGTGAATATTTTCGTTTTCGTCCTGTTTCTCAGAAGAAAAAGAAGTTGGAATATTGTCTGCTTTTGGATTCAAAAGCTTCACAAAAAAGTAAAGGGTCGCGAAAACTGCATGTCCCAATCTTCAATAATAACTGAGATACAATGCAGTCTCACCGAATTTGGAACACAGTGTACATACAGGTTGTACAGAAAGTATTTTTTTGTGTTGAAATAAAAATTCATTTTGAAAGCAAAAAAAACTTCTTCTGTTCAATTGTTCACATTCAGTTCGTTTGAAAATATACCGGAGTTTGAACATCCTTAAAAAAAAATACTCGCAAATACTTAATCTTATGAATTATTATTGAAATATAAGTTTTCATACATCTTCTCCGAAGACGAGAATAAGTGACACAAAATAGGAGAATTAAATTATACAGAATGGTATGTGTTAACCAATTATTCAACCATCACCATTGAAGCAATCTCAGGAAATATTAAAAAATTCATATACATATGATGTTAAGTACATATTAACTCTCTTCAGCCTTTTTTCTTAAGGAAAAGAACGTTCGGAAAAACAAAAATGCTCTCGGTGTGGCCTCCGTAAAGGCAAAGAATTTTTTGTTTTTTCATTTGTTCTTCAAAAAATAAATTGGCTTCCCAGTCGCGGAAAGAGTTCCATCACTCGGAGGAACTTGCATGGTGGCTCTGATTTAGGGCCACTGCTAAAATCTCAAAGAGTAGAGGATTCAAGCAGTTTAGAATGTGACTGGAGGTGTGGAACTTCATTTCTGACGCTAATAGATGTCGCTATTTGTATTCATTTACACAAGAGTCTTTTACTAGTTAATTCAAAAGTAGAATTTGTATATGAAAATTTTGCCTCAGAGTGATATGGGAGACTGATGATGCCGAAAGTGACAAAACCTGTTTTTATTTCCCCAGCCTCCTTGATCCTAATCTTCGGAATTCCAAAACCACGGCAAAACATCGATTTTACCGACATCAAGGGCGTGAATTTCTCAGAATCACCCCACTAAACACTTCCGAATCGCCAGAAAACCACCCTTCCCCGCGCCCGTCGCCTGAGAAGAAAAGCGGGGCGCCGAGATAACGACGTCTAAAAACACAGGACGCATCTAATCCGGGCGAAATCACGGGCAAATATCGTCGGGACGTCTGAACGCGGAGACGCCTTGAAACCAATCTGGCAATTTGAATAATTAATCGGCCGTTTAAGCATTCATTAGAGCTCCCCGGTTGGGGGCCGGTCCGCATGGGGCTGCACCACCTACACGTAATCCGACAGTGGCGTAGAAGCGGCATTAATATTGATCACTACGTCGGCCAGGCACCGGATTTTCAAATGTCGGTTTGCTTGATGTTACAAGCGGCAGGCTGAAATTTGCTGGTTGGGTAATGTAGCATGTGGTCATCACCTTGCCCTGGTCTGCAAGCTTAAGAAGTTGTGATGATTCCTCTAAGGACGAGCGACGAAACTAAGAATGGCCAAAACCCCTACCTCAATATCCTTCTAACAACAAAGGTTAAGTGTGTTTTCAGAAAATCACTAAACAACGACAGAAAGAAGAAAGTCATGTCAATCTTAATAACTAACTGAAACTAAGTCGGCCATTTTATTGGTTAAACCATTTATAACTCAAGATTGGATGAACTGTTTGTTATGAAAGATTTCTTCTACGGTAGGGTTAACAGAAAATACATTAAAACTGAAAAATTTGATGAAATGGAACAAAAATAGAAAATAATTTTCCTTAACGCCAAAAGGTGTCGCTACGGTACATTTTCCAATAATATTAATGCATCTGTATCCATGTGTTATTAATAATTATTATTATCGCCATTATATGGGAGTAAACGATTACTGTGAATTTTGAGTTGCCTAAACGTCCGAATCAAGACATTGACATTTTCTATCGAACACACAAAATATACAATGGGTGTTCCCAAATGACTTCATTTGGAGGAGGACTTAGATTCAATCGAACATTCTAGGTAAGAATATAATATTAACATTAATGATTTCGAATCACTTATTTTATCTTCCCCTTCTGCTATTTAGATCCAAAGCCAGATTCACCATCCAATTGGATCATTACAACCACTTGAAGATGCACATCATAAATTCCTCCGAATTTACTTCATATAGACAATATGTATGATCAACGTCAATCAATTAATGCAGATGTGAAAAGAATAATTCTCCAAGATCTGCAGCAACTACTTCATGAACATCATGCATTGGTTCGATTGTTTAAAACTGCTTTGGAACGTATGCCAAGTGACGATCATAAGGTTGTGATTAGAGCAGATAAACGACGTGTTGGAGCACATGACGCCAACTTTATGCCCCTATAATAGACGAAGTGGCAATTGTGATTGTTGGTGAAAACTCGGAAACGCGTGATATTGTTTTTACGCGTCGCAATACTGGAGAATTGCAACGAATATACGAAACACACTGTTCATACGATGCTCTACAATAACCGCTAATGTTTTGGAGAGGTGATGATGGATATAATTTTAATATCAAGATGATAAATCCATTGAATGGTGAGTACCTTTATTAAAATTTAAAATGTCTACTTAATACAAATTTTAATTATCTGATTTAAGGCCAAGAAATTACCAAGAAAATGCGCTCGATGAATTATTATTCATTTAATGGTTCGTAAAAATGCTGATAACTATTTGCTGAGATTTCGTCGATTGTTGCAGCAGTATTGTGTGGACATCTATTGTGAAAGTAGCTGACCCAGCAGACTTCGTACTGACTCAATCGATAAATAAAATTCAAAATGTCTTCTTAATACAAATTTTAATTATCTGATTTCAGGCCAAGAAACCACCAAGACATTGTGCTCGATGAATTATTATTCATTTCGTTTAATGGTTCGTTAAAATGCTGATAACTATTTGCTGAAATTTCGTCGATTGTTGCAGCAGTATTGTGTGGACATGTATTGTGAAACCCGGCAGACTTCGTACTACCTCAATCGATAAATAAAAAAGTAACTTTAATATTATAATAAACTATCATGGTACAATGTTGGCCAAGAAGTGTTTAGAATCAGTTCCTATCGCAGAAACTGAAGAGCGTAGGGATCTGGTGGTAGGACCAAATGTGGCAATTGGCAATTAGATAAGGTAGCTGACCCGGCGAACTTTGTTTCGCCTTAGAGATAAATAAGGTTGTACTAATCATTGTTTTTTTTAAGAAGGAAATATATTAGGTGGAATACAAAAAAGTACAAAATACATTGTTATTTATACATCAAAAGAATTCTCTTTATTTAAGAGGTAAAGAGGGAACTTTTTTGAATATTTTATCGATTGAGGTAGTACGAAGTCTGCCGAGTCAGCTAGTAGTTCAATTTATCCGCAGTTATAAAGACTACGCAACATTTAATCTCATTGATCGCCACGTACATTCAAGTAAGCTCACACGTCGTCATACATCCAAAATCACCGATACACTCAGAGATAAGCGTCTGGGGAAAAACGACGCGTTTCAAGAACTTCCAATCCCATCTTATCTCCAAAAAAATACCGTCGTGGCGTTCACGCACAAAGAAAACTCGTTTCCCTAAGTGGGCACCGCCGAATCCAATTACGACGGCGGTCGGCTCCCTTCAAACAAACTTCAAAGGTGCCGCCGGAGTAGCCGAAATCCGCATGATCCACGGTCCACCGGAAGGCCGCCGAAGAGGGCTCGATTGTGCGTCGGCGGTCGAATGAGAATGGTCAACAGTGTTGCCATCTCAGGGGAAGCAAAATATGCTAGTTTTGCGTTCAGAAAATGCCAAAAATACGCTTTTTCATTTGGGGAAGTGCCAAAAAAATGCTAGTTTTTCATTGATATTTTTTCCTATAGTTATTTCTGACATATAAATTGTCTTCGATTCACAACACTTGAATGTGAATGAATATTGGGATCTGAGTTATCAGATTTCAAAATATTCCTAGGTCCTGGGTTAAATTTCAATTTTTTTATTGTCAGAACTGTTTTTCTCAAACTAGAATAAATTGAAATATGGTTGTTGCATAGATATTAATAAAATATGTTATATCTTAATAATCTCAAATGGATATGCAAATTACTGGAAACTTCTGAACGCGGAAGAACTGTTCCTTTAAATTCTAACTTGAATTGAATCTCGGTGATTTAAGCTTTGATACTTCACAAAAAACAAAAACCAATGTTAGATATTCTTCATTTTATGGTTTCTCAGCTCCCAAAAAAAATACGATAAAAAAGTTACGATACCGGCTTTTTCCAAAGCATTTGAAGTTTTGAATCTCGGAGATCAAGGGTGCTTGAACATATTATGATTCACGTAAAGGGTGGGACATTGGATTTGAAAATACCTCGAATATTATCCACTTCCTCGCGTTAATTCAGAGATAGGAATTCAGAAGAAAAAGAGCCAGATGTCCGGCCGGATCGATTAGAATTGTCCAAGTTTGTTTAAATATTTCCTGTGATTATATCGGTTGTTGTAAGTTCATGAAAATTTATTGTTCGTTTCATTGAAGAGGGTAACAGTTAACACTGGGAGAAGTACCAACTCAGTCGGTTCTTGTGCATCTGTTGATTTCGAAATATTAGAAAATGTCCGTCGATAATTTTTTCCTGTTTTCCCTTTCGAAAATATGCTCAATAATATGCTTTATGCTAATAGCAAAAAATTTATGCTAAACATGAATCCAATATGCCAAATTTAGCATTAAAAATGCTGAATTGGCAACCCTGATCGTCAAGTCAAGGTTCCCAGAATGCTGGGGTGATGGAGGGGGTTGAGGCGGCGATGGGGAAAGCGAAAGTTACGACTGCGAGCGTCGGTCAATGATGCTGCAGCGTCGACGACGGCAGAATGACTCATAAATGCCATAGAAACGGGAACAGAGGGTGCGAAATGAAAGGGATGATAGGGTTCCATACCCCGAGAGACATGTCGGAAGAGGAACGAAAATTCGTGACGGAGTCCATTGTTCTGGCGAGCTTGGTTCTATAAACAAGAGAAGAATTACATGGGGAGTCATGAAATAATAGTATATTATACATCGATCACGTATTCATAACCAAAGATTATCATAATATATGAAACTCAGTCTGCCATATTGTTGGTTACACCATTTATAACCCAAGATTGGATGAAATCTTTGTTATGAAAGTTTTTTTGTTGGATTCTTCTACGGTAGGGTTAACATAAAATACATTAAAACTATGAAAAATTTGATGGAATAAAAAAAAAGTAGGAAATAATTTTTTCTTATTGCGAATAACGCCAGTAGAAGTCGCTGTCCCTACGGTTGACAGCGTCTTCGTGTAGGTATTATATCTGATTTTAATTTCTCTTCAACGCCACTAGATGTCGCTGCAATTTAAACTGTGTATTTTGAGTTGCCAAAACGTCTTAGCCTTGGAATTCTTATCTTAATATATAAAACTCAGTCGGCCATATTGTTGGTTACACCATTTATAACTCAAGATTGGATGAATTTTGTGTTATGAAATTTTTTTTGTTGGATTCTTCTACGGTGGGGTTAACATAAAATACATTGAAACAATGAAAAATTTGATGAAATCGAAAAAAATAGAAAATAATTTTCCTTCTTGCGAATAACGCCAGTGGATGTCGCTGAGGTTGATAGCGTTTTCGTGTAAGTATTATATTTGATATAAATTCGGTGAACTACATATAATCATAATATCAACGCATTGGAGTCCATGTGTTATCACACCTTTCTTTCTTCCGAACACTACGGAAAAACTAAAAATGTGGTTGATCATAAGGTACAACAATGAGACAATTTTTAAATAATATTAAGGTACCACTTGAAAAAAGTGAATTCCTATTCCAATGTAATTAATTTTTTCGTATATAAATAAATATACATAAATAATGTAGGCTTTATTGGAAGGCTGATTCTATCCTAATCGGTTTTTTTAATTGGATTTCCAGCGACCATGACGATAGGATTGTCTACTTTCAAATAATCACTACCAGATTTAGAAGCAAGACAACACAAAACAATACAAATAGTAAAAAGGATCCTATTCCTACAGTGCTGAAGAAATTTCAACGCAATGTTGAATCTGCATACAACCTCTTGTGTACTGTAGAGACTTCCGAGATCTCTTTTATTTCAGAGCTATATTCAGGAATGTTCATTTTATTTAATTTATTTTATTGTTTGATTTTTGAAATGGAGAATGTTTTATATGATATATATTTATTTGTGCATGATTTTGTAATTAGGTTGGGACAGTGTGAATGTAAATTTTTGGGACCTTTCAGGTTTCAACTGTAAGAGTAGTTGCTTCAGTTGGGGCCCAAAATCTGAAGTCTGGAGAATGATTATCATTTTCAATAAAGTTACTGTTATTTTAGTGGAGTAGTTATATTATTGGAATTATGTATTGGAACATTTCATTCCCTTAACAATTAAATAACGACCAATATGAAAGTCGAAAAATGAAAATTCATATGAAAAGCATGAGATGCACTGATCTGATGAATAAGTTGACACTTTAGTAGATTTCGTAGTTCACATGATATTCTATTGCATCAATCAGTACCTAGTTTCCTCTCTATGATTTTATTAAAGTGAATTATATTTTTGAAGCCCAAGAATGATAGAGGGGGATAGATCCCCCTCTATCAAACGAATTCATTGGGCACTTAACTCTATTGCATCATGTTGTAAGCACAATCCTCTATACAGAAATATCGTTTCCATCATTCAATGCACTGGAGAATTATTACCCCTTTGTTCTTGGCTGATGAATTTCATCGGTTCTGGTACAAAATTCACATCAAAATGAAATCTTATTGTAGATAACGATAGTAGCAATTTCGAAACAGCGAAAAATGGTCTTTCACAAGGTTCAGGTTCAGCACCTCTTTTTTTTAAATTTATATTTGTGGGATATTTTAACTACTTCCGAAAAATTCATTTATGCTGATGATATTGCCATGACTTTCCATCATTCTGATTATCAAACAATAAATAGTACCTTTTCCGCAGATTTAAATATCATGAAAAATTATTTTTCAAAGTGGCGTTTGTGCCCGAATGAAAATAAAACCGATGATTCATGTTTTCATTTGAATAATCATCAGAAATATAGAAAATTGAGTGTCACTTTCGGTTCTTCTCCCTTGAAACATAATTTCAATCCTAGATACCTGGGAATCAAATTTGATTCCTTTCTGAATTTCAATGCCCATTTAGATAATCTGCGTTTGACGCTTAAAACTCGAAACAATATTCTTCAGAACCTAGCTGGTTCCTCATGAGGCGCTGATGCAACATACTTCATACGGCAGCACTACCTTTGGTTTTTTCTGCTACTGAATATTGTTGCCCTATTTGGTTGAACAGTGTTCTTTGAAACAAAAATTGATGCCCAACTAAATTTTTCTTTGAGGATTATTACTTGTTCTATCAAATCTTACACCTACTTCTTGGTTACCAGTCCCTACCCATATTCGAGAAGGGATAACAACATTGAACTTTAAGAACAAATTAAATTCCTTTCCAAATTCATTTCACATATTCTCCCATATTCCAGATAATAAGGTCCCCAGATTGAAGTTGCGTTAACAATATTGGTCACATTTTCCAATCAAGATGAATAAATGCGACAAGGAAATTTGGCAATTTGAATGGAATACATACAATTTTTTTCAATATCTTATTATTGATTAGACTTCCTGATATCTAGGAATAAAAACGACGAAAACGCTTAATGTAAAATCTGAGAACACAATTCATTTCAATTAAGAGAATGTGATTTCATAGTAAATTATTCCACCAAGTTCAGGAAAATGCCGACTATTCATAAACTTTCGGTGGTCTGGTAAACAAAATCTTTATGAAACATTAGTTATTTGGGTCTGATCTAAATATAAATTATAAAAACAAGCGAACAAAACAATGTGAGTTCGCAGATTCTCACGGCAAATTCAAGTAAATCAAACAATTATTCCACAGCGATGATGGTTAACACAATCGCAAAGGCCCAAGAAAGTATTCAATGAGAACTTCCAGCAAAACCTCATAATAATGGTTACGCGAAGCTTCGAACAGCTCCTATAGTGTGTGACCCCCCTTAGGCGACGCGACGTGATTTTTACACGCTCCCGGCAGACTCCGGGGCGCCTGCCTCGCGCGTCCATCCCGCCTAATGCCGAATACGCCACGATTTTTCACAGGTTAGGTACGCGAGATCGTCCGAGCCCTGCAACTCGATTTTACGGAACAACACGCAAGCATAATATGTACTCTTTCGGAACGCCGGCGGCGCTTTTCCGCCTTCCTTTCGGATTTTCCGCCGAAATTATCTCAACTTTGATCCTTGAAGCCCGATTTCGCGCCGGGGATTTGACGCTGAATGGGCCGGAATTGTCGACGGTGCGCTTAACCGGAAAAACTGAAGGATTCTGTTCGGACGCGGAATTCGGGGAATTTTACGCCGTCTGTTGAAAACGGACCAATCGATCTAAACTATACTTAGGCTATTTTGAAGACAGCTAACTTGTTTTTCAACTCACTTCAATCAAGAGCTTCGAAAAATTTTGAAGAGTCTAGCCAGAATTAGATGTTTTGCCGACCTAGTCCATCAAGCTGAAACTGTGAAACATACCATTTCATGAGATTGTCATTTGATAGAATTGTCATTTAATAAAATTGTCAACTTATAAAATTGTAACATAGATTAATTCAAAATAGTAATCATCGAAATGAATACCATTTTCAATTCCCAGGCTCAGAGATCTTTTATCTCGATGTGGCCTCCGTAAAGGCGAAGAATTTTCGTTTTCTTATGAAATACTCATTTCATAATATTGTCATTTTATGAAATTGTTATTTTATAAAATTGTGATTTTACAAAATTGTGATTTTATAAAATTGCTGTTTTATAAATTTGTCTTTTTATAAAATTGTCATTTTATAAAATCGTCATTTTATAAAATAGTCATTTTATAAAATTGTCATTTTATAAAATTGTCATTTTATAAAATCGTCATTTTATAATATCGTCATTTTATAAAATCGTCATTTTATAAAATCGTCATTTTATAAAATTGTCATTTTATAAAATCGTCATTTTATACAATCGTCATTTTATAAAATTGTCATTTCATAAAATTGTCATTTCATGAAATTGTCATTTCATGAAATTGTCATTTCATGAAATTGTCATCTCATGAAATTGTCATTTCATGAAATCGTCATTTTATAAAATTGTCATTTTATGAAATTGTCATTCTATTAAATTGTCATTTTATGAAATTGTCATTTGATATAATTATTTTATAATTGTCATTTTATGAATTCTTCATCACCTAAAATCGTCATTCTATGAAATGGTTTTTTCATATAATGGCAAAGTTTTTTCACTTTGATTCATTTAATGAAATCGTCTTCTCATCGTGCCATGAAGTGATCATTTTATAAAATTGTCATTTCGATAATGTTTTATTCCATGAATAAACGGATCATTCTATACTAACGCACGGAGGCGTTAGTATAGAACTGGTTTCTGAACTCACTCAATTCAAATGCTTTGAATAACTCGGGAAGGTTATTCGTTTTTTTGCCGCTTGTTCAAATTAATAGTCTGCACTAGGCACCAGCCTATCAATTTCAAGTTGCACAACATACATACAATTTCGAAATTCTATAAAATTGTCATTTCATGAAATTGTCATTTCATAAAATATCATTTTATAAAATTTTCATTTCATGAAATTTTGGTTCTATAAAATTGTTATTTTATGAATTCGTTATTTCATAAAATCGTTATTTCATAAAATGGTAATTCCATATAATGGCATGTTTTTTTCATTCCGAGTCATTTGATGGAATCGTCTACTCATCTTCATTATGAAGTCGTCATTTCTCAAAACGTCATTTTATAAAATTGTCATTTCCCAAAGTTGTCATTTTCTGAAATTGTCATTCTACAAAGTTGTCATTCGATAAAATTGTCATTTTATGAAATTGTACTGAGTGGTGTACCGCAGGGTTCCGTTCTCGGACCTCTTCTCTTCATTTTGTATGTGTCCGATCTCCAGATGGTTTTGTGCTCTTCTTCCGCATCTTACGCAGATGACATCAAACTGTACAACAGGTCGGACTGTCATAGGTCGCTTCAGAGTGATCTGAATTTGTTGGTGAGGTGGTGCTCTGACTGGTTGCTACCTTTGAATGTCTCCAAGTGCCGTGTCCTGTATCTGGGCAACAATAATCCGAGACAATCTTATTTTATTGATGGTGTTGCCCTGGATGGCTGTATGAGCCATGTCGATCTGGGTGTCCTTATCAACAGTGATTTATCTTGGAGTCCACACATCATAAATATCTGCAATAAGGCAAAACAACGGCTTTACATGATCCAGCAGTGTTTTAAGGGTAGCCATCCAGATACCGTAGCTGCACTGTACAAGATATACATCCGCCCAATTCTGGAGTTTGCTGGACCTGTTTGGCATCCTTGGCTTCAGCGGGATGCTCAGATGCTCGAGTCTCTGCAGCGGCGGGTCACACGTTTGCCATATGGGGTGCGAAGGCCCTCATACCAAGATCGCTTGGATATCATGCGTCTCGACACATTCGCGGAGACATAATTGTGACGTTTCGAGCATTAAGAGGATTTTTCGGCTTCGATCTTGCTCATCTCTTTGAGTTGAACGCCAACCATCTCAGGGGGCATGATTTGAAACTCGTGCGGGAGAGATTCCATTCGAGAGCCCGTCAACACTTTCTCAGCAATCGGGTGTTTTCTTGTTGGAATCAGCTCACATCTCATGTTGTTGGAGCTCCGTCAGTCAACGGCTTCAAGAATCGGTTCGACATCTGGAGGACAAGTGTTCTTCGGTAGTTTTTCATATGCTGGATTTTTTTTTCTTTGTTTGTTCATTGCTTGTGTTTTTTTTTCTCATTAAGGTTTCAATTATATTTTTTCAAGAGTTTTATAGTCACACCTGTACTCAACTCTGTATCTGTTTAATAATAAAAATAATAATAATATTTCATGAAATTAAAATTTTATAAAATCGTCATTTCATGAAATCGTCATTTCGTAAAATTTTTATTCAATGAAATTAAACTTTCATGAAATATCTTGTTTTTTTCTTCATTTAATGAAATCGTCATTTCGTCTTGTCATCATGCAGTCGTCATTTAATTCAAACGTCATTTTATAAAATTTACCAATCCACATTTTTATTTATCAAAGGAACATAAACCGCTTCAAAGATAAAATTAAAAAAGTTTCATTGAATTCATTTCAGATTTGATTTCAATCGATTAGGTATCACTCTGAAGCCGGTTGCATGCTTGCTTGTAACCATATAAGAAGATAATAATAAGTAATTAGTAGTTAGAGACACTTTTTACACAACAACTCATTTTTGACTTGGAAGGAGGACATCATATAAAGTTTTGAGTTTGGTTTATTGATGAGTTTTTAGTTAGTTGATACATTATGCCATAAATTAATAATGTGTGTATTGGCACGCTTATGCTGTTTTATGAAAAAAAATGATTAGTTCATCACCTTTCTAGTTTTCTAAATTCAGAGATTTTACGGGGTTTTCGCACATTACTGTAGATTTTCGAGAGAATTCGAAATTTTGAGATAAAAAACAGCAGGTCGAAGATATAACCCAGTATATTTCCTCTGCATAAACATAAATGTTTGCTACCTACCCAACAGACCAAAACCGCCCATACACGAATTTCATTACGCCGCAATAGTAACAATCCGAATTTATCATTCAAATCGATTTTTTTTCTGGAGTTTTTTATGGCGAATTCCCAGACGCTACACAACAAGTACAACCAGGTACCAACCAGATATTCGTTCGACTCGGGCGAGTACCGTCCATAATAATAAATATTAAAAGAATACAGTCCGGTCTGTTCGGCATCCACCCCTATATCCTTGGGAGCGGAATGTGAATTTTGTTTAGTCTACGGACGAGTGACGTTTCTTCATAACACCAGTCTCGGAAAGGGGTAGAGTAAACAACAGTCCCAACATTTTTTTTTTTTTTGAAGTCCCTATCCTCGGGAAACAATGGCTGAGTGAGTGTTAAAAATACATCGATGATCAACAGAAGAGGACGGCAGAACATTTGAAATAGGATACATTTTTGGAACGATAACTTTTCATTTTTACATTTTCTGCTCAATAAAATCTACTGTCTAGCTTCTCTCATTCATTTCAGTTTTAATAATGTTCAAGTATACTGGAGTTATTCATTTTTGAGGTTATATGATTTTTATTTTTATTTTAATGAAAAGAATTATTTTTTGTTACAGATTATATAGATTGTCGTTACCATTGCATTTGACTTCTGAAATATTTTTTTCTGTTTAGATGTGTCCCTCTTGCTTATTTTTGTCATCTTGAAAAATGTGAAAAATAAAACTGATACGTATCTTTGCGATCAAAACGTTTAGTTGTCCTTTTCCGGAGTAAGAGAACCTCTGTGAAACAGTCTGAAAGTATCTCACACAGATATGAAATATCAACAGAAAATAGATATTTGAAATTGAATCATCATTTAGCAGAACACACCATCTTGAAAAGTATTCCTACTTTTGAGAAATTTGAGTCAAATAACAACGTAATTGTTTCTACGTTTTGGTCTGTGGGCGTTCAAAGAGAAAAGCAAAAAATATTCGATTGTAATCCATGAGAATTTTCGGCGAAATCTAATAATAATTACTCAAATAAATATCAGAGGACACATTTTCGAACAACAAAGGTTGACTCACAAACTGACCAAACAGTCGCTCGGCCTCTCTGAATCACCGATACGCTTACGAGCGTTTGTTAAAGCTCGATCTGACTCACTGCCCCGTGATATTTCAAAAATAAGCGGGGAGTTGAAAAAATTCCAGGAAAAATTTATTTGAGAGCACGAGCTTTTTACGGGAAGTTGTGGTTACTATTTTTGTAACTAGATCTGGTAGGAAATAGTCCGGGAAAATCATTGGTACATTAGCCGTCAGGCCAACAAAAGTCTTCAGAACGGAAAATTTTCAGTAGTAATAACCCAAGGACATTCATAATCGAAAAAATTTTATGACAGATTTCTATAGCTCGTTGCTTGGAAACAGTTGCCTACAACCAACAAGCTCGAGAAAGTGGTCATAAAATCTTTGAGCATTTATCAATGTCCAAGGGTTATTCAGATAGATCATTTTTTGCTACTTATAGACAAAAAAAAACAGAGCTAAAACAATTTATCTGAAGGAGCAATTAACAAAGAAACAATAAGAAAAGTTAAATCAAGACCCAGACGTGTTAGTTTCTATGACTGATGAGGATGTATTTCCACTACGCATGCTGTTAATAATTTGATTATGACCTTCTTCGTCAATATTCAAGTAGGGTTTTATTGAGTTGGTATTGTTGTGAACCGTAATTTTCATAAGTTGTTGTTCTTTTACACCACTTTTGGCCATTCGACATTCGACTCACCGCGGTCGATCTTTTGGAATGATTAGTAATTTTTTTTTTGTATTCAAGCCAATCGCTTCGATCTTGTCCAATTTTGAATTGTATTTCTTCCAATGGGCATATTATCATACCAATGATCATTTTCAGATTTCCATTGACGATTTGATCTGAGGAATAATCTGTTGTCTTTAATATTTGGGCCCCTTTTTGACATCAATTTTTTGAATAATCGGACAGGACAAACGTTGCTGTCCTTGTTTTCTATTGAAAACTTGCTTTCAGTACACATTCTTGAACCACACTGGCAAGTCTTGCTTAATTCAGGGTTATATTCAACTGGATTTATTTATTTATTTATTTAATGATAAACGGCCGTGCCATTTTACAAAATAGTATGAAATAGAATTAAATTAAAATTAACAGGAATTCTGTAAAAAATTGAACAAATAAACACAATACAGCAAAAATGCCTATCAATTTATGATTCACCTCAAAAAACCGCTTCAATTGAAAAATTGAAACGTGAAATAAATCTATATCCACCGAACCAGCAGCACGTAATGCTCTATTAAGTGGGTTGTTCATTAAATAATTTGTTCTACAGAACTTAATTCTGAACAAATTCCATGCTCTAAGGTTCTTCTGAGGAACATTAATTCCAACATTTTCCAGAAGATAAGGACAGTCGATGAAATTGTGTACGATTTTATAAATCAGCATAATGCTAAAATTGCGCCGTCTCGTTTCGAGAAGAGTGAGCGACAAATTATCACGAATACTTTCGTAGTTTATGAATTCGCGAGGTAAGCTCCATTTATATGCTATCCACTTCAAAAATTTATTTTGTACCCTCTCAATGGTGTGAATATGAATTCCATAATAAGGCGACCATACTACGCAGGAATATTCCAGAATGCTTCTTACGTGCGCAATGTACATCATTTTTATTGTGGGAACTCCAAAATGCTGCATATTTCTTTTAAGAAAACCAAGCATCCTGAGAGCCCTAGCGGACACATTTTCAATATGAGCAATAAAGTTCAAATTGACGTCCAGCAGGACTCCGAGATCTCTTATCACATTAACTGCTTTCAGGTGGAATCCATTTATCGAATATTCAAAAAATACCGGTGCGTTGTTCCTATAAAATCTCATGGTTTGACATTTATCCACGTTGAGTTCCATGTCATTTTTAGAACACCATTCATCAATGTTGTTAATATCCATCTGTAACAGCAAACAATCCTGCAAGGTTTTGACAACACGAAACACTTTCAGATCATCCGCGAATAGTAGAAATGAACTGAAATTTATGGAAGATTTAATGTCATTGATAAAACAAAAAAATAAAAGCGGCGATATCGGTGAACCCTGCGGGACGCCTGAACTGACATGTTACAGAACCATCGTTGTTTGATACAAAAAATTCAGTAAAGCAAGCAGTAGCTTCCCCACCTCGCCAAGCTAATTCTACCTGGGCTATGTGATAAAATTTCCGTTGCAGACCTTCAGGAGTATTTTCATTCCATGAATTTACCATTTTCTTATAATAATAACCTTTATTTTTCCTACAAATGGCCGTTACAATCATCATATATCTATGAAAAAGTGAAATATACATGTAGGAAAAAGAACTAAATGCTGCTGAACTGTGTTTCCTTTTACAAGGATCTGATTGCAGTTTTAGTCGTATAGAATCACGAGCTGCTGGCGCTTGTTAAAATACAACACTTTTGAATGGGTCAATAATAACTTTCAATTCTTTACAATATTTTTCTTGTAACAGCTTACTTGTTAAATTCCACATGGTTTTTACAATACTTTCTTTGAACTCTGTCCCATCTTTTTTCCTCATGTTCACAGCCCAATCCTTCAAAATTAACGCCAATTCTTCCGCCGTCCGACTTCCATGTAATGCATACTTTCTATCTTCACAAAAATCCATGAATGATTTCCATAGAAACTTCTTGCTGTAAGTGGTGTATTTTGGTATGTTTGATTCAATAATTCCGTTAATATTCTCGTCAGTATCACACACAAATCGCGACATTTCGAAATATTAAACATACGAAACTTCAATTTTCGGAATAAATCAACATGTGTCCATAGCAACGTTGAAAATAGCCCATGATCTGTATTCAGTGTAATGTTGACATTTGGTGAAATTGTTCATATGGTACAAAATGAGGAAATTTGATTGGTTATTGAAACTGTCAAAAAATTTTCTTTGAAATTAAATTGGAAGAAATGAAAACGTTACCTATTATCTCTAGTTTGAACGATCATAAACATGAAATCTGTCGAAAAAAGGAACCGACGTCAGATTGATGACAAATGGAGTATTCTCATTAAAAAAAAACAGGACTGCATCGTGTTTCACCAGTTTTTGATCAGTCTGTCGTTTCAAAAATAATTCGAGCTTAGGAGCTGAGTTATCGACCACAATTGACTCGCCCTGTATATAGTCAAAATTAATAATTTTCGGCGTTTTTCGATTCAGCAGAACTCGATGCGAATACAATGAAATTCCATTCGCACCCTCTGTCTATTTGCCCCATTTTCACGTACATATCCCCCTCTTTTGACAACGAGCCGCCACTGTTTGATTTCGTTTGAGCCCTTCGACTGCGGGTGACGGCGCTGTCGATTTCCAACGTGTCGTCCCTTAATCGCATCGCATCGAGGGATGCGTCGGAATGGCATCCGATAAGGGAATCGAATATTAACGTCAACTCTCCACTGCTGCGACTGTCATGCGGTGTCAACCTATGAGAAGGGAAAGCGCGCCGACAATGGATGCAAAAATTCGTACAAATCAGAGTGTGTGACAGCTATTGCGGGACGTCAGTTCGAGCCGGATTTTTAGAAACGGAAAATTCAAAGGGTTGATAAATTTTTAACCTTCGGCATAGGAAAATTAGATCTGTTCATTTTAAGCTATGGCGTTTTGTTCGGGGTTAGGTAATAGTTTAAAAGCTTTACAGCTCTCCTTCCAGTCCCACAGATCTTATGAAATCCAATATCTCGGAAGGCTTCAGTGAGGCTAATTCCTCACTCCTACAGGTCTCTTGACGAAAGCATTGTTTCTTTTGGCTTACAATGCCAAAGCATTTTGTGACTAGGTGAATAGGAGTTTCTTCCTCCTCCCCACAGAATCTACACTCGTCAGGGTCCGATACGCCCATTCTCAGCAAGTGCTTTCTGAGGCGACAATGCCCTGTAAGAAAGCCAGTGAGGAGGTGTAGTTGGTTCTTACTGAGATTCAAATATATTTTGGACCTTGCAGTTTCAAAATTCCGAAGGAACTTTTTGGAGTGATCCAACTCTGGGAGATTCTGCCAGAGTGTTTCTATTTCAGTTTTCTCCTTCTCCAGAAACTCCTTCTTATATGTACATTTTGCTATACCACGGAAAGGTTTCCGAGCACCCTCTCTGGCAAGTTTATTGGCCTCTTCGTTACCTGTGATTCCCGAATGACCAGGAACCCAGATCAAAGAGACCATCGACTTTGAGTCGATGACATAGGAGTTCAGTGCTTTAATAGCAGCTTGACTATCTGACCCATAATGATAGTTTCTCTCTAGATTAAAGCCTAGACATCTTTCGATTGCTAATATTTCTGCTTGCAGAACACTCACATAGGAGCCTAACGATATTGCACACTTGTTCAGGGTTACTATAGCCCATGTTTTGAATTGTTGTGGCATAAAATGTACTCCTATGGTTCAAAATTATCCATTTCAGGGAGAAAAAGATCCATTTTCCAAGACGCGGAACAATTATCCATGAATCTGCTGCCTGCGACATGAAAAGGAATACTCCATAATCAACATTATGGAGCAAATATAACATGTTGAGGTCGATACTCAATATAAGAGACAAATATTAACATCAAGTCTCCGGAGGGAGTGGTCTTCCTCGAAAGAGGAGCTTTTGACTTCAGAAAGAGGAGAAATTTCAAGACTTTCAGCAGAGGCTCCTAATGAAGATCATTTGCAAATGAAAGTAGGTATTTTTTATTCCAATATTTATTAGTTTCTTTCGAAACACTCCTCATAAAACGATCAAATTGAGAAATGTGTGCTCATTGAAAATTGTGATTGTATTCCTTTCAGATCGCATTTACTTTTTGTCATTTATGGAGCTTGCAAAGGCGATGAATTATGTGAAAGACTTCGATGATCGTGACGGTGATAGTTAATTTTCCAGTAAAAAAAACCAAGAAAAAATGAGCATTTTTTGTTTCTTATAAAACAATCCTAGATACCTGGGAATCAAACTTGATTCCTCTCTAAATTTCAACGCCCTTTTAGATGATCTGCGTTTGAAGCTTAAAACTTGAAACAATATTCTTCAGAAACTAGCTGGTTTCTCATGGAGCGCTGATACAACAATACTTCGTACGGCAGAGCTTGCTTTGGTTTTTTGCTGCTGAATATTGTTGCCCTGTTTCGTTGAATAGTGTTCATGTAAAAAAAATTGATGCCCAACTGAATTGAGGATTATTACTGGTACTATCAAGTCTACACCTACTCCTTGGTTACCAGTCCCCTCAAATATTGTCCCTACCCATATTCGCAGAGAGACAACAGCTTTGAATTTTTGGAACAAATTCAATTCCTTTCCAAATTCATTTCCCATACTCACCTACATTCCAGATAATAAGTTCCCCAGATTGAAGTCGCGTAAACCTTTTTGGTCAAATTTTCTGATTGATATGAATAGGAGCGACAAAGAAATTCGGCAATCTGAATGGAATGTATCCAATTTTTTCAATAAAGATCTTATGTCTGATCTTTCCATCAGAATTCCTGGTTTTGACCCTCCCAGGCTAATATGGTCTGTTCTAAATCGCATTAGAACAGGCCTTGGACGATGCAACAGCATGTTCTTCCGATGGAATTCGGTTGAGAGCCCTAGTTGTGAGTGTAGGGAAAATGAGGAGACTATAGAACATCTATCTTATAAATACATAGTTGTCCCATTTATAAATTTCAAGATGGTTTCGAGGCTATACACGAAGTAACAAATGCATTTCGGAAATGGGTGGTTAATTTCAAAATAATTAAATTTATTCTAAATAGTTGGTTTCTTTTCTGCTTTTGTCTTTTTTCATTTCAGATTAAGAATTGAGAGTCGTTTTTGTGAAAAATCTGTTTATCTGAGCCCATCTACGGATAACATGAAGCTGTTCTCTCAGATCACACTGATAACTTTCAAGATTTTCCTGATATTCAATATTGAAGTTATTTTTCTTCACGGGTGGGGTAAGGGTTTTTTTCAGCTGAGGTTTTTTCCCTTTCCTCATTTAATCATACTGCAGACCTGTATGGTTTTCCTGTGTTGCACCAACCTCAGCTAGGTACCTTTTTTCTTTCAATATGTATTGGATTATTTTAGCTCTCTTTATGTAATAAAACAATTAGCAAAGTGCCCGTCTTGGCTTTATATCCAAAACAACGAAATTTACGACAGCCTAAAGCATCCTATTCTAGATTTTTCATCAATTATTATGAAGGAAACTAATCTGTTAAGGTTTACGATTAATATTTCTGAAGAAAGGGGATTTTTTGAAAATATCGTTTCTCATAAATTGTGGAAATGTTCAAATAATATCAGTTTCGGATTTTTTTATTATCCCTTTTATTGCTTAATCGTTGTTATAACGTGAAAACTACGAGAAGAAATGACGAATCAATAAGTGCAGTATACGGGGATATCCGAAAAGTGATACTGCGTCTTAATCGCAACGAAGAGATATTGAGACCAAACCACGACACATCAAAGTCCGTACTCCAGGAGCGGTTTCTGGCTGACTTACGAAGTGACGGCTTATTGTTGTGATATTTACGAAACTGCCGAAGCTGAACATACTCGCCGCACAGAGTTTCATTGTGTTTGGGAGGACGGTTTTATGGCGGCCATAAATCCACCGGAATTCGGCGGATATGATCCCACTCGGCCTGATGCTATCAGGAGGACGGTCTTTATTGCCAGATTTCGTCTTTTTGCAGATATGGCTTTATATGTGAGCCCGCCGCGACACTTCGAAAGGTCCTATCTTGTCTGGTCGTTCGATCTCCTGTCGAAAAACGGTCCGGTGATGGCCGGATTTGGGAAGGCAGGATTAATACGAGAAAAATGTGTAAAACAAGAATGAAGTAATTCAACTAACGAGTAACGAGAATAGGTCATTGGTGTAACTAGAGTTGATTCATGAGGGGTGTTTTTTATGGCTGGTGATGATTAACAAATCCCCACCAGTCAAAAAAAAAAATTTTTTTATCTTAATATTTTTTCAACTTTTTTCTAATCACATGGAGTGAGTCTCCCGTGCTTATTGGCCGTGGTCCATAAGCACGGAAGACTCTCTCAATGTTATTATATCAAGTTGTAAAAGCCTTCAATTATTTATTCCTTCTAATTAATATTTACCTTCACGAAAAGAAGAAACAACAGAATATTTCTATGAAATTCAATTTTCAGACGAATACAAGATGGGAGGAATCAATACATTTCATGAGGACATCAATTAGATTGTGTGTGAAGTTGGCACAGCACTTTTGAATTTTCGAAAACATTTTTGTTGTGCTGAATTGTGAAATGTTGATGCTGCTTTGTGCCGTTGAATTTTTTCTCAATTTCATGTAGGCCTCGAGCTATTTCAAGAATTCCAGCACTTTCAGAAATATGGAATTCCAATGACTAAAAATAAGTGTGCTATTAACAATGTAGTGCCTTAGCACTAGACACTAAGCACTTGGAATAGTATATTCTAAAACAAGTTGCAGAATGAGGTCCTATTCCAACACGAATGCAACATTCATGTATGAGTGTTGGAATGAGGAATGTTCACAGGTATGCAAAATCGATCGAAACTTCGTCACAGTATAGCCTATATGTATATGAAATCACTAGTTTTTGTTTCAGTCGAAAAGACCTAGTAGTTCGGATTTTACAACCCCGTGAATATTCAATTCCTCGCGGCGATGTGACGTCATACTACATTCGCAAATCGCACTCCGTGAGACGAGAGGCCCTTATATATTGGACCCGCCTACGTACTGAACCTCGCAAGTCGTTGGGTGTAAAGTGACGTCACACGGATCCTTCGAACTCATGTTTATAATTCAATATCTCGGGCGCTATTTGAAGTATTCAAATAATTTTTGGACACAATATTTTCATTTTCTACGGAGAATAAGAATATGTACAAATTGAAAAATGTGAACATTCCTCATTGCCTTCTGCAACGAGTATTAGACGATATTTTCCTATTTCAGACAAGTTCTGTGAAAAACTCTCAAAATTCAAATAAAAATTCAGATAAGTTAAGTTTATATTACATCGTGGCAGTTGGTGTGACTAACGAAATTTGACAGATTAAGGAATTTGAAATGATTTGATTTGAAAATTGAGAAGATCTGAGGTCAGTACTGACAACCATAAAACTGAAAACAATGATGTAATGAGTTTCATTACAGCACTACTTTTAGAACTGTAAAGAACTCATTACGATACTGAAAAAGCGAAAAGAGTAATTCGATATTTGGAGCTAATATATATAATGATAATAATAATAATAATAATAATATATATATATATATATATATATATATATTCTTATGAAAAAGAGAGCTAAAATAATACAATAAATGTTGAAACAAAAAGTACCTAAGTACCTAAGCTGAGGTAAAAAAAGAACGGGGTATCATAACATTCTTTGTATGATACTATAGAATCATACGATACTATCAACATTAGTATCATACGATACTATAGAGCCGAAAAAACCTGCCTCCCCGTAAACAAAATAACATAAAATATCAAATAGCAGGAAAATCTTGAAAGACATCAGTGTGATCATCTTCATGTTATCCGTCGATGGGCTCGGATACACAGATTCTTCCCAAAACGACTCGTAATTCTTAATCTGAAATGGAAAAAGATAAAAACAGGAAAGAAACCGATTATTCAGAATAAATCGAATGCACTTTGGAAATGCATTTGCTACTTTAAAAAACATCAACATTAAGATTTCTTGGCCAAATAATGTAATATCTATGACAGAAATGTAACAAAACTTGAAAGAAATGAAAAAAAGAACTCCATCAATTTCCCCTTTCCGAATCTGTTGAAAGTTACGAAAACTGATAATTTTTCAACATAACAAGCTAAACTTGCAAAAAATCAATTAATACATAACTTTCAACTGTCCTCTTTCACGGGGATTTTTTTTCTGTTGCCGTGTGGGTTTCTTGCAGAAGAATCTCTTTGATACCATGTTCATCAGCTAATTTGGAGACGTAATCACACTCGTCTTTCGAAATTCCTTCGATATTCAAATTCAAAATCCACAAATTGTTGCTCTCTGGTCGTGAGGGTTTTTTCAAACCGGATACGACCTTCCAGGTGATGATTTCTCGGCACTTCAGATGTTTGAAGACCTCTACGGGACCCCAATGAAAGGCAATCATCTCCCATAGATGAACCAAACATGTTAAAACACAAGAAAACAGAATAATGCTTATCATTAATGCAAAATCTAATATCATTTCTCCAACCTCATGATAAAAGATTTCTGAGCCTGGGAATTGAAAATGGTATTCATTTCGATGATTACTACTTTGAATTCATCTATGTTTCAAAAATATTCTCGATGTGGCCTTCATAAAGGCAAAGAATTTTTCTTTTTCTTGAAAACACTTGGCTTCACCGTCGCAAAAAGAATTGGGCTTTTTTCATCACTTTGAGAATTTAGCAAGCGGGCCCTAAATAGAGCCACTGCTATAGTCTCATTCAGTCAAAGAGGAAGTACAGATTTCTTTTTTAGCATCTGATTGGAAATGTGAAACTTCATTTTGACGCAATTGGATGTTTCTTGAGAAGGAAGCAAACCTTTTTTCATATTCTGGAGCTGGTCTTGGTCGTAGATATAGTTTGTGTGATGGGACATGGGTAAAAATCAGAAAAAAATATCAGTTTCGTTTCTCGAGTTAACCACATCTTTGAAATTTTACTTAGGCAACCCTCTCGCTGTACATTCTTCTGAATCTCAAAATCTTAATATATAAAACTCAGTCGGCCATATTGTTTGTTACACCATTTATAACTCAAGATTGGATGACCTGTTTTTTATGAGAGTTTTTTTGTTGGATTCTTCTAAGGCGGGGTTAACATAAAATACCATAAAACCCTGAAAAATTTGATAAAATAGAAAAAAATATAGGAAGTAATTTTCTTCCTTGCGAATAACGCCAATAGAAGTCGCTCTGGTTAACAGCGGTATAGCTCTTTCTTCTGATTTCAAATACACCTTATTGAGAGTATCTCTTGTAGTTTTCTATAAATATAGATATTTTCTTCTAACTCGAAGGCAGTTGTGGAATGCCAAACGAGAACGATGCGATTTTCTCATATCAAAGGAACCGTGGATAAAGACACCTGATATTTATATTATTTATTTATTAACTGAAAGTTCAATTAGGGATTCAAATGACCCCTATTTATTTCTAGACAGAGTCGATATATTTTTTTAAAGTTTTTGAACTTTTTCCTCAACATTTATGGAATATATTGAGGTTCTCAATTTCATCTTCTATTCTGAATTTAATTTCTTCCGTATTTTGCGGATAGGTATTTTATATTTCAAATATCCCCATAAAAAAGTGTCCAATGATGTTAAGAAGGGACTATCAGGAGACCATAGAATGGAACTCCGATATAAATAAATCACAACATTCTCGAGTGGCATTCTACAGCTGCCTTAGATTTAGACAAAAAAAAAACAATAATTTTCAGAAACTGTCGAAAAAAACCTCAATAAAGTATGTATAAATATTTGAAATCAGAAGAAAGAGCTCAACCGATTAGGAAAATAAAATACAGGGTGTGCCATTTGAAAAACAACAATTCACATAGAATTTTTAGGTTAACGGTGCCTTAATGCAATTCTTAGTACTGAATTCTGAATGCCCATAAAATATACTGCAAATCTGACCATTTGAACTTTTGTGTCTACCAATATTAACTGAGATAGCTATTGAGATATTTCATTGCAATTAAATTTTTTGTATATTTTGTATCTTTGTTTTTTTTTGTATTTCATCTAATATATTTCAATTGAAAAAAAAACAACTTTATTCATCTCTAAGGCGGAACAATGTTTGCTGGGCCAGCTAGCTTATCTAATTACCAAATGCCACAATTAGTTCCACCACCAGATCCCTTTTGCTCTTTAGTTTCTGGGATGGTTAAACATTCAAAAGCTGTTTCCAGACCACATACTGTACAGGACAATTTTATGTCCACTTTCAAGGTGATATACCATAAGAGTTAATTATAATATTAAAGTTGCTTTTTTTGAGGCAGTACGAAGTCTGCCGGGTCAGCTAGTTTCATATAAAAATAAGTTTAATCTATTGAACATTTTTTTCCTATTCGAATCTAAGCCTATAAGCTCATATCACAGATATCTACTGAAACTACTGAACGACTCTGACGAGACAAATTAACGTCCGAAAGTGACAAAGCCGACCTCCGGACAGACAATGGTTCCGGCAGAGTCAACGTGCTCGCAGGATCAGAAGCGATCGCACAAAAGTTCCTTTATGACTTAATGCAATGTAATTCTGTCGGGCGTCTTGTACGCGCTACCCACGCTGAGCAAACATAACGAGGTGTTGAATTATCTCTTGAATTGAATTAAATCGACTGGTTTCTTTCACGCTGCATATTTGCACAGTCTGATTACAATGGCGTGTCCGATCTCGAAACGGTATTGGGTCCTCTCTTTGAGTGGTCAGTTTCTTGAGAAGCTGTATGAAGCTGGTATAGGGGAAAACTGCAATTTTTGGGGAGTAAGACGGTAGTATGAAATGAATGATTTCTTGTACAACTGCCATTAAAAGTGACACTTTTAATGACAGCAAACAATGTTAAAATTGATTGTTTCCGTGGAAGCTTGTTAAAAATATTTTTAACACTCCATTTTCTTAAGATGTAATCAGATGAGAAAAATTCAGCAATTGCAAATTTTACTATCAATACTTATGAACATTAATATTAATCGTAAAACTAGAGCAATTGCTAACATTAATGCCCTGTGATGTAAGGGAGCTTCGCAACATGTAATTAGAATCCTCAGCATCATCAGTTGTAGAAACAATTACTAACGTTAATGCTCTGTGACGTTAGGGAGCTTCGCAACACATTATTAGAATCCTCAGCACCATCAGTACTTGTAGAAACCGGAAGTACAATATTGGATGATGATGATCCAAAATCTGTTGAGGTTGGGAGAATTTTTTCATCAATGACATTTCTATATGCAATGAAATGATCAATATAACTCTCGTCTACCGTCGTAGACTTCCATCCACTATGTTTTTTAATATCCGTAATATTTGCTCCTGATTCTGCCAGCAATGAAGCGGAGGATCTTCGAAAACAGTGTCCTGTATATTGCTTTGGTTCTGGCAGTTTGAGGAATTCGGCAACAATAGATGGAATTTTCCCAAATGTATTAATACCAACTAGATTGGAAGTGCATTTATTATTCATGTATTTCAGGAAAAATCGACGATGTTTGATGACAGAAGGGCGCAGTGCAAAGTACTTATGAAAATAGTCTACATACTTCCCAATAATACTGAAAGAACGACTGACTTTCGTTTTTGTATTTGGAAGTTGTATAGCCAATGATTTATTCGATGTCATCCACTAATAAATTACACAATTCTTCACGCCGACAGGCTCCAAATGATCCGAAAATAGTTGCAACCTTAACCATCAAGTATTTCTCATCTGGTGTCTCCTTTATAAACTTTTCAACTTGTTCACGAGTGAGAATTTTCGATTTTTTGGGACGATATCCTTCACTTTTCCATTTCAAACATGCTATTACTTTAAAATATTTTCTCTATTTCAGTATCGTAATGAGTTCATTACAGTACTGAAAGTAGTGCTGTAATGAAACTCATTACAGCATTGTTTTCAGTTATATTTTTCGTTTTATGGTTGTCAGTACTGACCTCCGATCGCATCAAGTCTCGAATCAATTCAAATTCCGTGATCTGTCAAATTTCGTATGCCACACCAACAGCCAAGATACAATACAAAAGTCACTAATCTGAATTTTCATTTGAATTTCAAGAGTATTTCACAAAAATTGACTGCAATAGAGAAAATACCGTCTAATACTCGTTGCAGAAGGCAATTCCAACACTCATGTTATCGAAAACTCGCTCCTTCGTCGCTCGTTTTCGAACTTCGCATTCGTGTTGGAATAGGAGCTCATTCTGCAACTTGTTTTAGAATATACTATACTAACATCCACATTTGCTTCACAAAGTTGATGGATTCCATATTTTCGATTTTTCTTCTAAGTATGCCAGGAAAACAGTTTCACTGAAGTTCTCTTATACATTTTTCAATTTACACCAGGCTAGGAAATTGTTATATGCAATATCGTACTTCTGAACAGTTTTTTTAGGTAGGAATTCCAGATTTGCTCTTCTTGCAGACTCTTCAATATCCAGAAGAACGACCAAATCGTCATTTTTATTAATAATTGGACTCTCGATAAACATATTAAGCAGTTAAAAACCCCAGAGAAAAATTGGACAGGAACGAAATTCAAATGACAGCTTCTTTTCTCATTTGTTAGTATCATAACGTAAACAACGTTTGCCATTCACAAGAACCTTTTGATTATTTGAATATTAAAATGCATTTTGAAGTTTATCGTCATTGCAAATTTGCCCATTTCATTATCAAAATAGGGCAGTTTAACACTCATATCATAAATAACTGTTTTCTTGTACAACCTACCCCAGAATTATTAAATGATCTGAGAGAGCTTCTGCCTCGTTTATAGAACCAAATTCCTCAAGAAATGTTCAACAACCTCGTCTGTAGTATGCAAAGAAGATGTCAAGCTGATATTGATGCCCGAGGAAACCATACATCGTATTGATACATAGTATTAAAATGCTTGAATTCTCCGGGAAGAAAATTTCGTTATTTTACTCGTTTTATCTGCAGACCTACAGGCTGAAATTTATTTTATATCCTGCAGATTGAAATCATATTGATATCAATTTCCATCACAAAATCTCATTTAAACTATATTGTTTTGCAATTTGAGTCAACATCGCTAACTCATGTGGGGCAGTTTGAATGAGTCTTTTGTACAACTGTCTTCAGAAATTACACTTTTAATGACTGACAGAAGTGATGAAAGTGATGATTAACGTGAAAACATGTTAAATATATTTTCTTTAATTCAGTATCGTAATGAGTTCATTACAGTACTAAAAATAGTGCTGTAATGAAACTCTGCACAGCATTGTTTTCAGTTATATTTTTCTTTTAGTGGTTGTCAGTACTGACCTGCGATCCACTCAATTTTCGAATCAAATCAATTCATATTTCGCAATTTGTCAAATTTCGTTAGTGACACCAACTGCCAAGATACAATACAAAAGTTACTTATCTGAACTTTTATTTGAATTTCGAGAGTTTTCCACAAAACTTTACTGAAACAGAGAAAATATCGTCTAATACTCGTTGCAGAAGGCAATTCCAACACTCATGCTTTCGAAAACTCGCTCCTTCGTCGCTCGTTTTCGAATTTCGCATTCGGGTTGGAATAGGAGCTCATTCTGCAACTTGTTTTAGAATATACTATTTAGTACTATTTTTTCTTATGATGAAATCAAATAAAATTATAAAAATGAAGATCTTATCATCTCAAAACAAGAGAGTCAAGCGAAATAATGGATTAATGTGAACAATGTGAAGAATGCTCTGGTTAAGAATTGGCGCATGCTCGAGATCATTAAGTTTTCTTAGTGTCCCCTGAAACATTTAATGAGAGCATGCTCTAGACCAGGGCTGTCCAACTTCACGTACCCCAAGGGCAACATTTTGAAAAATTCCGGTGCGGACGTTGTTTTTTCAGATATGTGCTTTCCATCATTGAACCCACTGTAAGTCATTAGTTTCGATTCTAGTTAGAGGTGTGCTCTACTTACATTCTGAAGGGGCTGAGCAAAAAAAAACTGAAACTTTTCGACTCCTTGTGCAGTATTTTCGATGCATTTCATTCGTTGATATGAAACTTCTTCAAAATAAAATCCTTCATTTCTTCAAAGGATGGTGGGGTGAAGTAACAGTTCGCCATATGTAACTTCTGCTTCGGCTCGAAAATCTCAAAATTTTCAAAGAACGATTGCCCTTTCGTATTATGTTAGTTATTTCAACAACTACTTTCATGACATCCATTTGATTTGACAATTTTCTACATTGCGCCTCTTGGTGAACAATACAATGTATCACAAGACTGTTGACTGTTTAAGTGGTTTTATTTTGAGAGTCCTACAAATCCAATTTCATGGATACCTCGTGGTCCGATAGCACCTTATTCACAGCTTAAAAATCCGTACCCTTGGTTGTACCATTCAAAATCAAACATCTTCTATGAACGTTTTTGACAAAAATTTCAACCTGACTGATATCCGATAGATCAGTACTTTCAACTAAGGATAGCGAAAAATACTCACATTTTTCAACCTATACAGTTTTTTAGATATACCTATATTGATCAATATGGTCTACTCGTCTTGCAATCGCTTGATGCGATATAGAAACTGCTTCGAATTTCTCGGCATTTTTATTACACTAAACTGTTATGCCATTTTAAGAGGTTTTTACGCTTTGACGATTTCCAGCGCCCCTCGCGGAATTGGTTCAGCTATTCACGCGAAGAGCGACGAAGACAACGCAAAAAAAGCTTGATTTTCATTTTTATAGATTTCATGCTTCGTTTTCAAAATACACACGTATATGTTATCATATGCCATCCAAGATATCTTCGAGTGCTACCAACCCCCTGGAACCTCCAAGATTGACATCCGAACGAGCCGAATTGACGTTTCATCCTCTTGCCATCATCCTTCTCGCTGTTTACATCGGGCCAAGTCACTCAGAAAATTCCCGGCAAGACATGCGACTGCATATTCCTCACCATCAGCCGCAGCGAAACATTCTTTCGGTTCCTCGGGGAATTTCACCCGATTTTCCGCAACATTACACCCTTTACCGAGGCCCTCGTTAAAGGCTCCTTAGCGGGGCTCGCTTTTTATGCCCTTTCCGACCGGGCGAGGATCCCGACCCCGAGGTAGGCCTCGGTATCGATCGAGGAGGCTAATTGGGGGTGGTAAATTGGGGCGGCGAAGTGGAGGGCTACCGCGTAGTTGGCCATTGGAGATTTTCGGAATCGGGATATCCGTCATCGACATAGAAATGCCAGAAAGGCTTTGCGTTTTGAAAGAGAGCATCGACTTTTGGAGAAACTGAAGGAACGCTCATTATGTTAGATATACTCCGTTTCGAAATAATTGTCATCAGAGCAAGCCATGGAATTCCAGTCGGGTCTTTGTTTCTAGTTACAAGAAGTAACTAAAAGTTTCTGTGTGTTCAAAATATATTAATATTATATTCTAAAACAAGTTGCAGAATGAGCTCCTATTCCAACACGAATGCGAAATTCAAAAATGAGCGACGAAGAAGCGAGTGTTGGAATTGCCTTCTGCAACGAGTATTAGACGATATTTCCTCTATTTCAGTCAAGTTTTGTAAAATGCCCTCGAAATAAAAATAAAAATTCAGATAAGTGACTTTTGTTTTGTATCTTGGCAGTTGGTGTGACTTACAAAATTTGACAGATCACGGAATTTCAATTGATTTGATTTGAAAATTGGGAAGATCTGAGGTCAGTACTGACAACCACAACATGAAAAATATAACTGAAAACAATGCTGTAATAGGTTTCGTTACAGCACTACTTTTAGTACTGTAATGAACTCATTGCGATACTGAAATAGAGATAATATTTTAATATAAACTATGGAAATATTGAATATGTTTTTAGGGGCGAATCAATCTGAAATTGTTGAGAATTCTCACAACCTGTACAACAGTCGTATATTATTATTTCTGAAGAATTCTTTGTGCAATGATATTATTTTCATCATTGTTGTATTGACTAGATCACGCATGGATGGATAATGAATAATAAAAATAGCGTGAAAAGCTTCTTTTGTTTTCGAGTTATAGGTCAAAACTGAAATCTAGGCGATTTCAACTTTACTCATTCTCTCCGTTTCTGTTTGGGCTAGGTTGTTGGAGTGAAAACATTATACAGACACTTTTTTTATAGCAATATAGTAGCGTACTGTTTTTTTCCCAGAGGTTTCCATGCCGAGCTCTAACATTAAGTTGTGTTTTTTCTTATGGAAATGTAATGTCATGATTATGATTAAAAAAAAATAATTTTTTTTCTTTTCAAAAATATTTAATACATTATAAAGTTGATTATGAGTAAAAAAAAAATAATTTTTTTTTCGTTTCAAAAATATTTAATACATTATAAAGGGTGAGCCAAGTAAATCAGGTCAACCCCTTATTTTTCTAAGTATGCTTCAAAAAAATTTTCGACAGGTTCATCTTTCGGAAATAAAAATTGTTCGGTATAATCATGTATAGAATTGCTAAACCTTTGCAATGACGTGCCACTCGAACCCAATAGAGATATGAGAATCTTGAAGGGGTTGCCATCCCGATTAGGGGTATGATCACAGACCCCTGACCTAGAAGTCGAAAGGCGTCGAAAGATTAACTCTCCTAAGCATTTTCCATTACCTACTTGGAGAAATATTTTTTTGAAACGGGAAACTGATGATTTTTTTGAGTCATAATCAACTACAGTTTTCATAAGAAAAAACATACCTGTATGTTATAGCTCAGCAATAAAACAACTTGGAAAAATACATAGTACGCTACTAGATTGTTATAAAAGAAGTGTTTCTAAAATGTTTTAATTTGAACATTCCAGTACAAACAGAAACGGAGATAATGACCAAAGTTGAATTTAAGCCTATAACTCTAAAACAAAAACTAAAGAGGAATGCAGTTGATAGCATTATCAGTTCCTCTAAAAAACAAGACCGTAATGTGTCCTTCATTTTCCTCTATCTCTTTTGGTTCAAAAGTTGTAGTTCAGGTATCACCAATTTTGCCCACCCGGTACATATATCATTCATATAATGAAGATTTCCTCGAAGATCACTAAAATACCTTTTTTCTCAAGACTCGTCAGCAATCTTTGCCTGTGAAGTGCTATAAATATTTGATCACTTTCCATTTGTATTTATCAAAACTGTCCATTTCCTGACTCATTAAATAATATATTCAATCACGGCCTACGAAATTTAACATGCCCGAATGTTGCTTCAAAATGCGACATTGCCGGAACCTCCACATGGGGTTGTACCAGGCTCAGAATGTTACGACTTTGCACTTGCAGATCTGTTTTGAAGCGTAACATGTGATAGTTCGCATCAGAAATTCGACCGGGAAACGTGTAAAAAGGTTTGTGTTTTTTTCGTGTTCGTGTGATCGGTTTTTCAATCAATAAATAAAGTGAAAATAAGTTTTGCAGTTGCAAGAACAGTGTATATCGGGTTTGTGATTGAATTTTTCGACTTTTAGTGTTCATATCTGGAAGGAATATCAACAGGTTTTAATATTTATTGAAATTTCATTTGGAAATCTTCGATCTGAGTACTATGTTTTGTGCCTGGTTGCAAAAGTAACTATATAAATTTACTAATCAGAAAATTTTGGTATTAAGATTTCCGAAAGATCCTGCGAGGAGAAGAAAATGGCTTAACGCAATTCATAGAGAAAGTACTTTTAAAGTCAACGATGACAGTGTAGTTTGTATGAAACATTTTGTAGATTCCCATATTTTGAGAAATATCTCTTATCCAACAGCCGAAGGTTCAGTTATTAATATACCGCGAAAAATTCCTAAATTAACTATGATGCATTTCCTTCAATTTTCCCAAATCGACCGAGTTACATGACGTCTTCCGTTACTCCGAAAAGAACCTGAGGAACGGAGACAAAAATTAGTTGTCCATTATGATAATGTTTACACCGATTTAGACAAACAAGATCAGATCGATTTTCCGACTTTTGTTGTCATTTCAAAGACAAGGCAATTTTTAACTTCTTTTCCAGCGGTAAAGAAAATGACTTTGTTCAGTTCTACAATATAAATTTTGAGGGGGCATTTCCGAGAATATCAATAGGGTTTAAGATCGTGAGTAATTTAAGAATCGAAGTCGTATTTAAAGACGAAGTAAACGTACCCATTATGACTTTTTTTTCTTCTTTTTGATGTTCATTCACCTACTTTATTCGCTTCAGAAAGTAAAATAATTTTCATTTTGATTGTAATCTTATGGAACTCAATACAACAGCTACCTCCTCGTGGTGAATTCTGGAGTATTTGCGATAAAATATAAAGAAATTATCCGCAGATAAACGAAATATTGGTTTGTTTCCCTACAGTTCTCCATTTAATGGTGAATTGAAATAAATTCGAAATTATATCGAAAACAGTGCGAATTGCACAAGAAAACCGTATACTTTCTATATCTACGCGTGCCACTATACACGTTGCTGGTAACAACGGCAACGTCTAACCTTCCGGCCTATTAGATTTAGTAGGCCGAGATTCAATGTTGATTTTGATTGAAATTCTGTTACTTTTCAGAAAGTTCATATAAGACGTACAGACAGATATATACAATGTTTTCGATTTTAGAAAAAATAACGTCGTTCAACATCTGTTCGAAGGTATAATCATGTGGAGTAAATTTCTTTCCAATGCTCGCTCCTCACTCTGATGACTCGCCTTGCCTTCTTTTTTCTCTGACAATTCTAAGTGAATACTGAAATTTCGAGACTCATTTAATTATCAGAAAAGAAGTTGAAAAATTAAATTATTGTTTGCCTAAATAACTAGCGAAACGCGATTAATACTCGCAGAAATATCTGCTGAATCCTTCAAAAATTCGCAGTAAAAATAATGAATTGCCTCATGTTCCCTTTAGTTTAGGCGAGACGAGAGGTATCTTGATGAATTCCAGCCATTTTCAATTCGGTTAGACTTCAGAAATTTGTAAATCCAAAACTAAATTATCGATGTAATCAAGAACATAGGTACACATACATATATAAATTCCGAATATTTTCAGTAGATTAACTCGAACTTGAAAATGTCATGAGTTAGTGATTCCACAGCCGCCCGAGACGCCAATTATTCTGAAATTTGGAACCGAAACGTTGGTTTTACGATATTTAATTAGGAATAACGAATAAAGAAAACTATCCAATTACCCGAAAACTGTTTTTGTTATACCCGTGCTTTATATTATTTCCTATTTTTCGATTCCACGGAACGTCAGAGAGTAATTTAGTCTAAACCCCGCTTAAGCGCGATACTAATGGCCTTCTTTCCGAGGTATCAAGTCGCCCGATCAGCATATAATAAAAATTTATACCCGAAAATGAGAAAATACTGTCCGCAGACCAAATAAGGAACGCGATAAAATTGCGCGCCGGGCCGATATACAGCCGTACCTTTCGACATATCAAAAAGAGAGAACGAGCGGACTTGTCTGAAAGTCACCTTGACACTGTCTGGGTCGAAATCAATTTGCGTGATGATGGGCCCCCTTCTTTTTTTTTAAATTTAATTGTAGCCATTGAATGCAACCGTCGGATCGCGTACGTGTTGTACACACCGTCGAAAACAACTGTCAGGGCTGTTTTTTTTCACCGCCGATTTATAGTTCCGTTTTATTTACAATAATGCATCTCGGCAGCGCCGACGACCTACAAAACCTGTCGTAAATTAGAGGTATAATGGATTGTTTGTTTATGTAACAAACCCGAAAATGTTCAAGTCTGTGATTTCGGACAATGGGAGCTTGAAGGTAAGCCCCGCTTTGTCTAGTCGGCTATAGGAAAAATGTATCACTTTGACGACCTGATATTTGACGTTTTAAATGACGAGTGTCCGAGACAATGGTTGGATTTATCTTCTTTATCAACGAGCGTATCGAATTATGTTCCATGAAATGATGATTGTTGATCTCTTCTGCGTCGTTTCAATGCATAACTGTAGGTCCACCAGTTTTTTATTGTTGATAATCTATATAAATAAAATGCGATCGATGGAACTGTTCGACGGATTATCACGTCCAAACGACCGCACCAATTTGAATTATTTTTCTTATTGCGTTCGTTATAGTTCGGACAAGGTTTATACAATGTAATATTTCAGAAAAAAACTGGTACAAAAAAGAGAAAAACGGAATTTCATTGCAACCATAGAGATGAAATTGTTAGGATTTTGATACTGACAGTGACAGTGAGGTTAAATCGAGTGAATGAAAAATTGAGAATATTATTATTAACGAATTCAAAGTTACAATATTTTTCCAAAAAGTTAAACTGAATTCCCACACTCGAAGGTAATGTAAAAGAATATTATAACGATAAGGAAAAATGTGAATTATATGAAAATCATTAACACTTTCAAACTGAATGCTGAATGTTCAGATGTCAACCTTGATAGGAATCAAATCAAATCCGGTGAATCTATGGTATGAGTAATAATTCTACTAGGCCAAAAACACAAATAATCAATTGGAATTAATTAGGGAGAACAATACCAAATTCTTCATGAGTAATTTCGAAACAAAATACCTGGAGTCGTCATTTACAACATCCCATGGTGCATTTTCAAAGTTTGAAATAAAGCATATTCCCAGAAGTTTGAATAGCAGGTAGTTTTATAATTAATACTAGCTGACCCGGCAGACTTCGTACTGCCTCAATCGGTAAATGAAACAGCAACGTTAATATTATAATAAATTATTATGATATAATATCTTGAAAGTGGACATGAAATTGTCCTGTACAATATGTGTTGCGCCAAACGATTTCGTCTGGAAGCTGTTATATTTTTGAATGTTGGCCAAGAATTGATTAGAATCATTTCCTATTCCAGAAACTAAAGAGCGAAAGAGATCTGGTGGTGGAACTAATTGTGGCAATTGGCAATTAGATAAGGTAGCTGACCCGGCGAACTTTGTTTCGCCTTAGAGATGAATAAAGTTGTACTTACCATTGATTTTTTTAGAAGGAAATATATTAGGAAATCCAAAGAGAATACAAAAGTACGAAATATACAAAAATTCAATCGCATTGAAATAGGTATGTACAGGGTGATTGCTTATATTTTACTCAAAGCTATCTCAGTTAATATTGGCCGTACAAAAACGTTTGAATGAGCAAATTTGTAGTATTTTTTTTATGAGCATTCAGAATTCTACTAAGAAATTCATAAAGGCGTCGAAAACCTAGAAATTTGTTTTGAACTATTGCTTTTCGAATGGTACACCCTGTATTTTATTTTTCAAATCGGTAGAGCTGTTTCTTCGGATTTCAAATATATATACTTGAGGTTGATTCCGGCAGTTTTTGAAAAATATGGATAGTTTCTTCTAAATCTAAGGCAGCTGTTGAATGCCACCATGCCACATGATAACTGCGATTTTTTTATATCAAAGGAACTGCGGATAAAAAAACGACTGATATTTATTTTATTTATATACTTATTAACTAAGAATTGATTTATATACTTATTAACTAAGAATTGAATTAAGTGTTAAATGACTCCCATATACGTCTACATACAGTCGACATCTTTTAATTTATTCTTCAAGAGTTTTCCTTACAATTTTGGAATATACTGAGGTTTTCGATTATTTTTTCCTCTATTCCGAAATTCATCTCCTTAATATTTTTCCGACGCGCCATATACACTTTATATTTCAAATATCCCAATAAAGAAGTGTCTAAGGAGGTTAAGTAGAGATTATCAGGAGGCCATAGTTTAGAACTTCGATATAAATAAATCACAGCATTCTCGAGTGGCGTTACACAGCTGCCTTAGATTAAGACGAAAAAACCTATATTTTTCAAAAACTGCCGAATTTGACCTCGATAAAGTATATATATTCGAAATCAGAAGAAAGAGCTATACTGATTAGAAAAAAAAATACAGAGTGTACCATTTAAAAAGCAATACTTCACAACAAATTTACAGGTTTTCGATGGCTTTATGAATTTCTTAGTACTGAATTCTGAATGCCGATGAATAATACTTCAAAATTGCCCATTCAAACGTTTTCGTACGACCAATGTTAACTAAAATAGCTATTAGGGAAAAAAATAAACAATCACCCTGTACATTGTAATTCATACATCAGAAGTATTCTCTTTATTCAAGAGGTAAAGTGGTGACTTTTTTTATATTTTACAATTCCTTCATTGTAGTACCTTGTGATGAACAACATTTTTAGTTTTTTTTCCCGAGAATGCGAGAATAAATAGGGCAGATTGCTGATTGTCTATTGTGAATCGGCACGTATAGGCAACTCACAATTCATAGTAATTGTTTACATTGCCGATAATAGTAGAATTCGGATATGTTCAAATCATTTATTATTAGAAAATGTAGTCCACCGAATCAATATCAAATATAATGCTTTCACGAAAACACTATTAACCGTAGCGACACCTACTGGCGTTATTCGCAAGAAAGAAAATTATTTCCAATTTTTTTTCCATTTCATCGAATTTTCCAGGGTTTTATGGAATTTTATGTTAACCTCAGTAGCTTTTGGTTTTCGTCGCCCACCAAGCCTTGCTCTTTACAACACGGAACCTGTCTCCCTGAACCTATTCCAAGTCGAGATATCATACTTTGGTTGACTTGGAGTCGTTCCGCTACAACAACCTGAGTTAGGCTACCCTGTAGCATTCCGATAGCCCTATTAGCCTCAGCGTTTGTTGATTTACGTCTTGGCTTTTTCAGAAAACTCGTTTCAAATCGAAGCCGTTGATAAACTGACTCCATTTCAAAATAAGAACATTCATGAAGCATATGCAATGAACCAAACTTCAGAAAAAAGGCGACCAGATTGAAGAAATGTCTCATATTGATTTTTACTTGATCGATTCAAGTTGTTATTGAGTTTTAAATGATTTTACAGCGATTTTCCCGAAGATTACACACTTTTCAAAACGATTGAATATGATATTCCTAACTCTTGTGAACCACTATATATCTAACATTTTCTTTTTACATGGGCAATTCAACGTTGAGCGCTTGAGAATTTGTTATATTTGTTTATTCTGCAGAAAAAAAAACCAAATAAAATGCTCTATATTATGAGGCAATGCAATAAAGTATTATTCATGAATGTCCGTATTAATTTTATTTCATGAGTAGTATAACTTCATTATTTCGAAAGACTAACGACCTAAGTCTTTTTGTCCAAATATAGATTTATGTTTCACATTGGATTCTAAAAAATGAAAGAGTAGACAGCTTGAATAATAAAATCCTGTTAACGATCGCAAAACTCTAAATAGTTTCCGAAAAGCTTTCAGATGAAAAAAACACAAACTAAGTTATCCGTCCCATTGTTCAATAACTGAAAGTTCGCCAGACCTTAATGCTTCAACTTCCGTAGTTATCTTTGCATGAATTTGAAACAATAGGTAATTGAATCCGTTGTTCGCAATGACACACTAATTATGCCATAAAACGAACAACAACGTTTTATATCAAATAATCGATATGAATATGCATGGAAGTGTTGCTCCTAATGACTTAATGGTAATGTCTCAGACGGCTAGACGTCATTAGAACATAACAACTTATTGAGGACAACACGATATATACTTATGAAACCGCACAGTCATCAAATGGATAAAGTATACCTTCATGCTGATGCGATAAAGAATTATCCATTTAGATGGATCTATCTATTTGTGTTGGAAAGTAGATTTTCCTTTTGAGCTGATCGATTCACATAAATGTTTGTTGTACAGGGCGGTCCTTGAAGACACGCAAATATTTGAAGGGACGATTTTAACGGAAAAATTGATTCGAGGAAACGTGTGAATGTCATTATACTAATATCTATTGAGATGATAACGGCGATAAAGTTTCGAGGAAATAAACTGCTCCATTTGAGTTAGGGATATTGACTTAAATCGCGAAAAAATATAGTTTAAATGAGGTTTTATGATGAAAATTCATATTGATATGATTTCAAGTTGCAGGAAATAAAATTAATTTTAGCCTGTAGGTCTGCAGCGTATACAGGGTGCATTTTTGAAACATAGATGAATTCAAAATAATACAAAATCTAATATCATTTCTCCATGCTCATGATAAAAGATCTCTGAGCCTGGGAATTGAAAATGGTATTCATTTCGATGATTACTATTTTGAATTCATCTATGTTTCAAAAATGTTCTCGATGTGCCTTCGTAAAGGCAAAGAATTTTCTTTTTCTTGTATACAGGGTGATTAAGCAAAATCGAGTATAATAAACTGACTTCATTTCAAGATAAGAACATTCATGAAGCATATGCAAAGAACCAAACTTCAGAAAAAAGGCGACCAGATTAACGAAATGTCTCATACTGATTTTTATTGGATCGATTCAACTTGTTATTGAAATTTAAATGATTTTACAGCTATTTTCTCAAATATTACATACTTTTCAAAGCTATTGGATACGATATCAGTAACTCTTGTGGAGCAGTATAGTTATTTTGCAAGTGCAGAAGGCACTGAGAATCTTTCACGAGTCTTTGAATGAACGAGTGTTAGAATAAGCCTCCTTTCTGTACAAGTATTATCTCCAATTCATTCAATTTCTATTGAAATTAAAGCAATATTTCCATAAATATCATTTAGTGATTTTTGTCTTGAAAAAAATTTATTGACAGAACTTATTTCTCTCTCACAAATTTTACAGATGATAAATAACCACATATTGAAATATTTTTTACGAGGTCTTTGCATTGTTGTGAAAGTTTCATTATGGTTATCTCTCCCAGTCTCTGAAACGAGGAAAAGTTAGAAAAAAGTTTTGAATAATAGAAGATATGCCTCTTCATTAAACTTGAGCAATAATTTGTCAGGAGCCAAATCTTTACAAAAAATTGTTGCCTAACAATAAAAAAAGAGGAAACACTTCGAACTTTGAAGCTTTGTAACGTTTCGAAGTATAAATCAGACTTTCGTCAGGAAATTTCCAGATTTCCTTGAACTTTGCATTTTTTTATTTTTCAATTGACATTTGTCAACATATGATGATCTCTTTAATACTATCAGATATTTATGATTCTATCTTTAACTTCATGTCTCTTCATAGTCATGGTCGGTATTTTCAAAATATTCCAAATATGAAAAATTCTGCAATCGATCTATCTGTCCAAAGATAGTAAATGAGGAAATTTCTTAATAAAACCAAGCATCCTGAATTATTTTTCTGAAGATTGATTCGGCCGAACCTCTCCCAGTGTGGTGAGATATCGAGAAAATGCTCTATCAAAGATAGCAACAACTCGAATGAAATGAACTAATTCAGTTATATCAAACACTCAATCAAACACTGAAAATTCATCAGATGAAATTCATTGAAGTAATTTGAGAATGAATCACTTCTATTCTACGTGGGAGTGATTCTGAGCAATAATTAGTGAAGTAATAAAATAATTTCAATTAGTTTTTTTATCATATCAGCAATGGAAATATCTGATTTCCATCATTATATATTATATTATAAGAATTCGATGAAGACTGCTTTGTACCTAATTATATTTTTGTTGGAGAATTTTATTTCTGTTATTCTTATCGAATGAATATTAGCACCTCAGAGGTAAAGTGTGTTAAGTCACATTTTTTTTAAACTAGGTTTTCATTAAATTTTTTGGAATATTTACATTTGATTAAGAATTATAAAATCTTGTTTGTAGATTGTTGTTCTAAATAAACTATTATTATTATTATTATCAAGTCGCCAAATAATGGCAGACCACATTCTTTGAAACAATAATCGAACTGAAAAATCTCTCTTTTGTCTAATTTTGATTTTGTGAATTAACACTCTTTACCTCTGGGATGCTGATATGATGTTCGTGATTCCAAATTTTTGAAATTCCAATTCCTTTACTCGATTGACGTCGAATTTTAAAAGAAGAAACAAAATTTGATTGGAAAATGATACAAAAAAAAATAACCAATGACTTATCAGATCTTTCATAATAATAGATAATAAGAGATATACTTCTTAAGACGTTTGTACTATTATTTCTTTCCCATACTGAAAATTGCTGTAACGCCACTGGAAACTGGAAACAATTGGCAGCCATATTGCTAGACCTTCGCAGACGCCTTCATATTTCACGGATGCTCCTTCATTTCCTTCTTGTTTTGAAGGGTGGAATATCAAAAATGTTTCAATGACATCGACACAGTTAAATTTCCTACAGTTAGCAGGAAAAGTCATTGAATGAGGAGTTCTGTTCTGAAGCTCAGAGCTCAGCATGGGTGGAAACAGCCCCGACTGTATTTTGTTCGCGCCTGCCTCACGGCACTACGATAAATAAACAATTACGGCCATTCTAGCCGGCGACACCTACAATTTCCATATAGATGGTATAGTTTCGTAGTGACGAATCGAAATTCAATTTCGAATCAATTTCACGGTGCTGCTCTCCGCTCTTGTCCTCAGACAGGACGAAGCAGACACCTCGTGACGGCCATTTTTTCATTCCGCCATATCAGGTATTTTTCATAATTGATTTTCGCCTCCTACGTTCCCGCTTAATTTGCTTTTTCGGGGAGGTGGGAGGATATCATGCCTGGGAGGCAGAAGCGGGCCGTGAAATTCGTTTAGGGGAGGATTTTTGGGGTGACTGTTGTCGTTTTGCGGTTGCTAAGATTTTCAGTTTTTTTCGTAGGACCGAAATTAATTGTTGTGATTGAAGATTCTCAGCTGGTTCTTTCTCGAGTGAATATAATGTGTTTTTTTCTTGTTTTACCCTTGATCTCCACAACTGAAAATGGAAATTCATTTTTCTCACAAGCGTGTGCAAAATAATAATTTTCTGTCTTCATTTGCAAGCATGAAGTTGCTCTTTTCCGAACGCTGGTCATGAAAATTAATCTACTCTGAAATATCATTGGTTAGAAAAGTTTTAGCAATTTGAATAAATAAATTAAGGATATAGTATATGGTCATAATGATATGTAATGATTGTATGATTTTTGTTTAAAAGTCAGTATTTTCCTGGAAGGAGGGGGTTTAACCCCATTATCCCGCTCGTATGGACGCCAGTGTCACAGAGCGATTGGATTGAAAACTTCGTCTAACAATCTGCATTGAAGGAGATTGTGACTTGTAGAAAATGGACACAAATATATTTTTGTACAACTGATATAAAAAAATAACACTTTTAATGACAGCAAACAATGATTGCTCACGAGGGAGCGTGTTGAAAATATTTTCACCATTAGTGTGAAAAATATTTTTAGCACTCCATTTTCTTATGATGAAATCAGATGAGAAAAACTCAGCAATTGCAAATTTTTGTTATCAATATTCAACAATTATTACTTATGAACATTAATATTAATCGTAAAACTAGAACAATTACTAACATTAAAGCCCTGTGGCGTTAGGGAGCTTGGCAACACATTATTAGAATCCTCAGTAACATCAGTACTTGTAGAAATATTGGATGATGATGATCCAAAATATGTTGAGGTTGGGAAAATTTTTTCAGCAATGACATTTCTATATGCGATGGAATGATCAACATAGCCCTCGGCTACCGTCGTAGACTTCCATCTACCAAGTTTTTTTATATCCGTAATATTGGCTCCTGATTCTGCTTGCAATGAAGCCGATGATCTTCGGAAACAGTATCCTTTATATTGCTTTGGTTCTGGCAGTTTGAGGAATTCGGCAACAAAAGATGGAATTTTCCCAATGTATTGATACCAACTGGATTGGCAGTGCTTTTATTATTAATGTATTTCAGGAAAAACGACGATGTTTATTGACAGAAGGCGCAGTGCAAAGTACTCATGAAAATAGTCTACATACTTCTCAATAATACTGAAAGAACCACTGACTTTCGTTTTTGTATTTGGAAGTTGTATAATTAACGATTTATTTGTTATTCCGGTGTCTTCTACTGATAAATTACACAATTCTTCACGCTGACAGGCTCCAAATAATCCGAAAATAGTTGCAATCTTAACCATCAAGTATTTCTCATCTGGTGCCTCCTTTATAAACTTTTCAACTTGTTCACGAGCGAGAATTTTCGATTTTTTGGGACGATATCCTTCACTTCTCCGTTTTGAATATGCTATTATTTAAAATATTTACTAACATCCTCACCAATTTAAACCAGGGCGCTTGACTTCTTCATGGAAAATTTGCTCCACAAAGTTGATGAACTCCATGTTTTTGATTTTGATCTTAAGTATGCCAAGAAAACAGTTAAAATGAAGTTCCCTTCTACATTTTTCAATATACACCAGGCCAGGAAGTTGTTATATGCAATATCGTACTGCTGAACAGATTTTTTAGGTGGGAGTTCCAGATTTGCTCTTCTTGCAGACTCTTCAATATCCAGAGGAACAACCAAATCGTCACTTTTATTAATAACTGCACTCTCGACAAACATATTGAGCAGTTGAAAACCCAAGACGAAAATTGGACAGGAACGAAATTCAAATGACAGCGTCTTTTTTCATTTGTTAGTAATTATAACGTTGGCAACGTTTGCCATTCACAACAACCTTTTGATTATTTGAATATTAAAACGCATTTTGAAGTTTATTGTCATTGCAAATTCGTCCATTTCATTATAAAAATAGGGTAGTTGTACAAAAAACATTGTATAGTATTTGTGTTAAAAGTGATTTTATTTTGTTCGTGAAATTGTTCAATTCGCTCTGCTCATTTCGGAAACTTTTTCAGTGTCAAAATAAAAAGTCACTTTTAACACTCATATCATATATAACTATTAAATGTTTTCAATGCATTTTGTTGAAGCTTACAATATTTAATCGAGTAAGCCTTACTTTTCAACGAGCCTCGTACATACATGTCTTGTCGTAGGAAAGTTGAACGTAGATATTCGATATCTAACAAGTGATAAAACCATTATAAAATCTAAAAATGTTCGAAGGCAGAAACGTCGACGAAATCTCCGATACATTGATGAGAACATTTCCATGTGAACGTTCCATAAAAACTAAAAATAACCCATAATTTTGTCACATACTCAACGCCTCACACACAAGTGGTCACAATAAAATGTTAACATAATTCAGCCAGAAGACGTTAAATTAGGACATCAACATAACGAACCGAAGCAGACGCCTGTAGTGGTACTTAACCTAGAACTCTCTCGCGTACTCCCTGCGTAGTCACGGTGTGAACCTATGTTGTGTTACGAAAGAGTTTCCTTCAAGAGAAGTACCATGTGTTGAAATTTTTCAGAGAGCGATGACCCCAATTAGAGGGGCCCAGATAGCGCTTGTTACATCAGTCCCAGGTAATGGTTTTCTGTCAAAACATTGTGGGTGATGGAAACAGCAATTGTTTCCGAGAGAGGTGTTGAAAAAATTAACAAGTGAATACACGCAGCTCTGAAATCGTTCCATGATTGCCCCATTCGATTCTGATGACGAAACGTTGTAAATCACTTTTTAACTAGGTAATTCACAACATGATTGTCTCTTCCATTCCTTAATGAAATCAAGTAAATTGAACTTCACCAACACCTAAATCATTCATGTGCATAACGATTTCTATGATTTTGGAAAATTAACATTGATGCGAAACGAATATCAAACTTGGATTGATTGCGAAAAGGAAAAGAAAACGCGACAACAGAAGTTATCACATTGGTAATGCCACACGTAGTGGGATTAAAATCTATTGCAAGCTTATAAACCAGGGCAGAAACATATTATGAAAATGATGAAAAAGCGAAAAAAAATTATAGTGGGATGACTCCGATTCGAAAATAAAGACAGTATCATCTGAAATAATATATTCTAAAACAAGTTGCAGAATGAGCTCCTATTCCAACACGAATGCGAAGTTCGAAAACGAGCGACGAAGGAGCGAGTTTTCGATAGCATGAGTGTTGGAATTGCCTTCTGCAACGAGTATTAGACGGTATTTTCTCTATTTCAGTCAATTTTTGAGAAAATGTCTCGAAATTCAAATGAAAATTCAGATTAGTGACTTTTGTTTTGTAGCTTGGCAGTTGGTGTGACATACGAAATTTGACAGATCACGGAGTTTGAATTGATTTGATTCGAAACTTGATTCGATCGGAGGTCAGTACTGACAATCAGAAAACGAAAAATATAACTGAAAACAATGCTGTAATGAGTTTCATTACAGCATTACTTTTAGTACTGTAATGAATTCATTACGATACTGAAATAGAGAAAATTCATTTATTGTTGGCTTTATCAATGCTGTGTAGGAATATAATATAAGGTGTTGTCTTGGTGATGAAAACTTAGTAGATTGTCAAAGTGACAATAATCAATTGAATTTACTAGCGTTGAAAAAGGAGCGATATAGAATCTTCGGAAGATAATGAAATTCAAACAGCCTGGGAAATCGGCTGTTCTTTAGTTATTCCTGAGGCATCTAAACATACAATACTTTCAAGAAACGGATTCAGACTGGCCTATTTTGTTCGAAGAATAGAAAAGCTGAGATCGCCTGGAAGTCTTTGGGCGGAATATTCAATGCTGAAGAGCACAATATTTTTGAACGACGGTATTTACATATCCAAGTTTGCAGCGCTTATGGCATTCCTCAAAAGAAAATCTATTAGTAACAAACCCAAAAAATCTGCTGTTTTTAATTATGAAGGTGTGCTTTCATTAATATAATATTGCTTCGAAAACTAATTCCTTTCAGGTGGGAATAATATATGGTGTATCAGGGGCGTGTAGAAGAGGAGAGTTGTACAACATGAGCGTCAGGGACATAGAAGATCGGGAATCATTTTTAATCGTGAAAATCCCCAACACAAAAACCAACATTTAGGGAACATTGACAGTCATCGATCGAGATACTGATATCAATTACCTGGAAATATATAGAAAATATTTTCGTCTGCGTCCACAAAATGCGAAAGCGAGCATTTATTTTCGAAATATCAAAACGAAAAATGCAGTAATAGGCGAAGTAAAAATTGTACTTAAACTTTCCATATTAAATGAACTGAATTCAAATTGTTTGTTTTATTTCATTCCTCCAAAGTATATTCAGTCATTTTCACAAACCGTTCTGTTTACCTTAGCAACCAGTAAAAATGATCTACCGATCTAGCAACAAACGCGATAACTAACAAAATTCCTTCTATCGTGCAAAAACCTAATGGAGAGAACTTGCTGAACGAGATTTCATGATCAACAGAATAAATTGCTCTTAAAAATTGCTATAAATTACATTAATTTGACCACCGATCCAGGGTTTGGCGGTAAATTGTGATAGCATCTTTGATTGTCGACATAACCAGCATTGAACCATGCTAACCTGAAGACTGAAGACAACTGGTGTCTAACACCGTGAAATATACTTTTTTATAATGTGATATCGTCGGCCTATTTCGTAAACCTGCCAAATTCAATCTAAAACCGAATCTAAAACAATGGACTTAGCAGGTTAACGAATTAGGCCGACGATATCTTAATATATAAAACTCAGTCGGCCATGTTGTTGGTTACACCATTTATAACTCAAGATTGAATGAACTGTTTTTTATGAAATTTTTTTTGTTGGATTCTTCTACGGCGGGGTTAACATAAAATACCATAAAACCCTGAAAAATTTGATAAAATAGAAAAAAATATAGGAAATAATTTTCTTTCTTGCGAATAACGCCAATAGATATCGCTTCGGTTAACAGCGGTAGAGCTCTTTCTTCTGATTTCAAATACACCTTATTGAGAGTATCTCTGGCAGTTTACTATAAATATAGATATTTTCTTCTAAATCAAAGGCAGTTGTGGAATGCCACACGAGATCGATACCTGATATTTATATTATTTATTTATTAACTGAAAGTTATTTATTTCTAGACAGAGTCGATATCTTTTTTTAAAGTTTTTGAACATTTTCCTCAACATTTATGGAATAAATTGAGGTTCTCAATTTCTTTTTCTATTCTGAATTTAATTTCTTCAATATTTTGCGGACGGGCATTTTATATTTCAAATAACCCCATAAAAAAGTGTCCAATGATGTTAAGAAGGGACTATCAGAAGATCATAGAATGGAACTCCGACATAAATAATTCACAGCATTCTCGAGTGGCATTCTACAGCTGTCTTAGATTTAGACAGAAACTGTCGAAAAAAACCTCAATAAAGAATGTATAAATATTTGAAATCAGATGAAAGAGCTCTACCGATTAGGAAAATAAAATACAGGGTGTGTCATTTGAAAAACAACAATTCACATAGAATTTTTAGATAAACGGTGCCTTGATGCAATTCTTAGTACTGAATTCTGAATGCCCATAAAATATACTACAAATTTGCCCATTTGAACTTTTGTGACTACTAATATTAACTGAGATAGCTTCTGAGCTTTTTCGTTGCAATTAAATTTTTTGTATATTTTGTACTTTTGTATTTTTTTTGTATTTCACCTAATATATTTCCTTTGAAAAAAACACAACTTCATTCATCTCTAAGGCAGAACAATGTTTGCCGGGCCAGCTAGCTTATCTAATTGCCAATTGCCACAATTAGTTCCACCACCAGATCCCTTTCGCCCTTTAGTTTCTGGGATAGTAAATGATTCTAAACAGCCAACATTCAAAAGCTGTTTCCAGACGACAACGTTTGGAGCAACATATACTGTACAGGACAATATTATGTCCACTTTCAAGGTATTATACCATAATAGTTAATTATAATATTAAAGTTGCTTTTTTTGAGGCAGTACGAAGTCTGCCGGGTCAGCTAGTGTTGAATAAAGTAGGAAGCAGTTAGGAAGGACCTCAAAATTTACAGTTGAATATTCCCGGATGGCCGAACATCCAGACAAAGAATTAAAGAGTACATCCGTCAAGTTCCAATCATCCAGTAGAGAAAGAAATATGATAACTCATGTGGAATGCTCGAGGGGCTAACGAACGCTTATCAGCCTTTGAGGCATTTAAATAACAATGTCGATTGTAGTCACGTTGAAGACCGATATTCGAACGTATGCGAATGTCTCTGAAGGCTGTGCATTGCATTTAACAAGGTTGCCGTGTCACACTGGTAAACTCGCTATTAGGAACAGACATAACAACTCGGCGAGCGATATCAACAACAAGACCTCGTTATGGGCTAACAACTGCTGGCTGGGATTTCGCAGACGTTGCAGCAGCAGAGATGAGAGATGTCTTGCAGACGAATTGGAGAATCTGATTCGTGTGATCTGCATTAGCGGAATTAGATAATCAAGACGGCGACACTGTGTGTTGATGGCATACAAGGCACCCAAGGGTTCCGGAGGGGTATCAAGATTGTCGGAAATGAGACATGCTCAGGGTGCCTGCTGAAGGGGTCTCGAGAACTTTAGCAGCTAGAGGAAAACGGATACAACATTTTTATAACCCTTTTCCTATCTAATTAAATAGTCCAGTCAATTAGGGCAAAAATAGGGTATTACCTTCGAATTGTATCCTAATGCATTTTGATGAAATTCTGAGAATAAGCTCTACTTACCTGCTACAGTAGAATCCGCTTATAATGACATCGAGGGGAAATGAAAATACGTCATATTAACCGGAAGTCACATAAAGCGGAATTTCAGCAAAATTGATGGTATTTTTCTTGGATTCAGTTCAAGAAAAGAACGAGAAATTCAGATTTTGCCTTATTGAAAGAATAAAAAATAGCTTCTCTCACAAAAAATACTAAATATGAAGAACTTTTTCATTTTTTAGAAAAATAATCTGAAATATTAGTTCGCGTTCGTTTCTTACGACTTGAAATAATAGCTTCTTACACCATTGTTCAACTTAGAAATGGCTTCAATGGATGTCATTTTGTCCACAAAACACCAATAATCTCTTCAAAAGATCTGGGTTATACTAAAAATGATGTCTTCACACTTATGTCTCGTATCGTATCAAACCTCATCGCATTAAAAAGGTTAGGGTGGCTTCAGAAAACGATCGAGCGGTCACTATAACCGGAAAAATTTTCGAAAAATCATGTTGTTGTATCTGAAATCATGTCATTGTAAGCGACATGTCATTATAAGCGAAGTCATTATATCCGGACCCTATTGTAAGGAGTTTTGAATGAAATCAAACTTAACACTGCATTTGCGTCATTTCAAGCGATTGGTCAGTATAGCCGGCGTCATAATTAACGGATTCTACTGTACTTCAAAGTCTTCCCTGTGCCAATATATGCTTATTTTTTTATTAATTAGGGGTGAAAAACCACACCTTACTGCCAAAACTGAATTAAACTTGTTGTAACGTAAATATGAGTCATTTTTGTTCTTCAATAGCGTTGTATGAAGTTGAATGAAGGTCTTCATGTACTTTAAGAACGTATAAACCACCTCTTTTCATCACAAAATGGTGTAAGAAAAGGGATTCGTTAACATTTTCAAATTAATTTTAATCAATTTTAAAACAGTATCATAAGTCAACGTTATTTTTTGTTGTTTCTATTTTTAAACCTGAAAAGCCACTCCTATCTGTGTAAAATAAAATAATTAAAATTTAATTTTCTTTGTCAATAACCTTATTTAACTCTGAATAACTGTCGCCGCTGTCAATTGTTTCTTCATCATCTTTGCCAAAGATTGCCCCACTGTTTAAAATTTGTACAGGGTGATACACTTATCTTGGTAACCCCAATTTTCTCGAAAACGTCCGAATATTTTTTCATTTTGTGAATGGCGTTTTGAACAAGTCGATGTCGACTTGAGATGCGCATGAGAATCTGCGGAATGAAAAAAGACGCCAGGCGTCGTGGCGCTATCAAAAACTTTTTTCTCCAGTGACATACCTTTTTTATCATGTCATTCGAAAGATAATTTTTTTTCCGAATACAATTTTTATCCATTTCTAACCGTCAGCGATCTGCAGCGTGTTTCATGTTAATTCTATTCCATTAATTTTTTTCAGTATTGTGGTAGTATGCCTCTATTCGGAGACATAGATATGATTTTGTGCCTTTAATTCAAGAAGGCTAGTTTTCTAAACAATCTGCCTCCTTAAATGAGATTAAATATGTGGATACATCAAGATGGGGCTTCATGTCACAACGCTGCCATTGTGAAGAGATATTGAGATCAAGAATTCTAAAATGAATGGTTCCTTATTTTTTGAACAAAGCAACTTATAATGATATAGGGAAATGATATAACTTATGTATTGATCATAATGGCTAGATGACCTAGATATGATTTTTTTTCCTACAATGACGGAGTTTCTATAACAAACTTTTTCTCTTTTATTATATTCATTAAATATTATATTTTTTCAACAACCGAGACATTTCGAATCATATGTTCTATATACCAGTCATTATGATCCATACATACACTGAGAGAAGTATTCACTTGATATTATCGATCATGCGTTATAGTTAATAAATCATTTATTGGCCAAATGGACAAATAAATATTTCTTTCATGGAAATAAAGAATTTATTTAAGTTTTCGCAAATCACCTTCACTCAATATTATATCACATTTATTTATGAATAATAACATTCAATAATACCGAATAAAGACGCATTACACTGAAATAAATATATTTAGTAATAATTAACAAACTGCATGAATTATGAATGAATGTTAACGTCTGATAGCAAAATTGAAAATTAATGGCTTTGCAGACGGAAGTGAATTCTGGAATAATGACCAGTTCGTGCAGGATTTGAACCTGCGACCCTCGAATTACTAGTCCAATGCGCTAACCACGTGCCATTAGGAAGGTTGAAGGTTCCATCTGATCTTCGGTTGGCGACTCTCCCAGAATTCGATGTTAGTTTGTTAGTTTTAATTCATCATGAACTATGACGCTCGTGAAGAATTCTTTGGAGAGATATTCGCTATCGATGGTCATCGATGATTCGATTTTAACCTTTCATCCGATTGCGTCATTCGCGATTTATCGGCAGGAGTCGGGTAGTTGAATCTACCGACCACCGAACAATGTTAACTAGCCAAGATGACTGAAACATGTCAAATGCGGTTTGTTCATTGTTAATAAATCCTGTATTTTGAGTAAACATATCGTGGAGTGGTGGAAGTTTAGAATCATTTAGTAATAGAAACCAAACGTTCGTTTATTACCAAATGAACATATGTTTTCAATTAATATATCTTATATTTGAAGAGAACTGCAGTTTAAATGAAATACATCATACCCAAATATATTAAATATTAACAAATACCGTGTAAATAAATATTTCGTTATATATGAATGAATTCTTTCAGAGGCAAGATCTGTTAGTTAATAAATAAATTAAAGATTAATAAGTGGATTTGTCTGTTAATGAATAATCTCGAAATAAATACTTTATTGATAAAAACAAATTTATTTCTCTCAGTGTAAGTTATATCATTCCCTTATTTCATTATAGGTTACTTTGGTCAGAATATGAGGGCATATGCGTTTCTTATCTTCATTTTCGAAATATTAGAATTATATATATAATATATATTATATTTTTTAGGGTACCCCTCAGAAAGTAATCCATCAGCTTTAGGTCTGGCGATACCTGATTGGTTCCTATCCATTTATTTTCGAATTCTTGATCTAAATATCTCTTCACAATTGCAGCGTTGTGACATGGAGCCCCATCTTGCTGTAGCCACATATTTCATCTTATTTGAAGAGGCACATTGAATAGAAAACTAGCCTTCTCGATTTCAAGGCACAAAATCATATCTATGTCTGAAACTAAAAGCATACTACCATAATACAGAAAAAAAATAAATGGAATAGAATTAACATAAAACACGCTGCAGATCGCTGACGGTTAGAAATGAATTAAAATTGTATTCGAAAAAAAAGTTCAAAACGAAATTATCTTTCAAATGGCATAATGAAAAAGGTATGGTCTAGAGAAAAAATTTCTGATAGCGCCGCGACGCCTGGCGTCTTTCTTCATTCCGCAGATTTTTATGAGCATCTCAAGTCGACATCGACTTATTAAAAACGCCATTCACAAAATGAAAAAATAATCGGACGTTTTCGAGAAAATTCGGGTTACCAAGATAAGTGAATCATCCTCTACATTCCCCACATGTAGCGTTACAAAAGTTTTCTGCAGTTGCATGAAGCATTGCACAAACCTAGCACAATTAAGATTTTCTCGAATCGAAAAGTGCTGGGACAACTTCATACACTTTGTTGCCAGGTAAGCTGATTTTCCTATAAATTACTAATTTTTCTTACTTTTTACACATGAATAGAAACTTGTTGATTTTTTCTGGGATTCTGACCGGCACAATTTGGTACGATTGCGGCACAGTCGTATGAAGCAGTTTTAGTCGGAAAAAAGTGCTGTGCTGACTTTTTTTAGATTTTCATAATTTGTAGGAGAATATTAAGAATTTTCGAGAAAATATTCAAGGCAGAAGACAGCACAAATGTAGCACATTTCATTCACTTTTGGGGAGAAAAAACGAAAGTGTAATGCTGGCCTATTTTTTCGGTTTTTGAAATATCTCAAGAACCACATGAAATTAACCATGAAATTTTTTTTTTTTACATTTTAATGAGAATTGTGTCAGATTATGGTTTAAATGGGGTCTTTTCATATTTTTCATCTTGATGTGTACTTATTTTTCAAGAAAAGTTGAAATTTGTAGTGTTCTTTTAAAGGAACGGTAGGTTTTTGAGCGACTAAAATATATTCTATGAAAAATTAACATTGAATTATAATATGTCGTAATTATAGAAGCAAGTTTTCGGATGTAATGCTATTTTATATTTAATACTTATAAAATATTAGTTTTATGCCACACTTCACAATTTTTTTGTTTTATTCTGGTAAACAATCAGGTGGTCTACTCTGACCTATCTTGAAGATTGGTGTAAACTCTCTGATTGCTTAGATGGTCCCGTTTTTGTTGTTTTTCTATTAGTTTCCAGCAATCTTGTTGCAATTATAGCTAGTCTAGTTTATTTATATTTCTGCGTTTTGAACAACCATGTCAAAGCAGTGTGCAAGAAGAGGGTAATACAATTTTTGTCCTTGTCGAAATACGATTCTAACTCATGTTTTTACGGGATCAGTCAACGCCCCCCATATATTCTAATGTTGCATGAGTTTTGGTTGGTCAACGATATTTTTTTTTCTCAAGGTGAAAATCTTATCACTTTGTTTAGTGCATGGAAATACGAATAGGAAATCAGTAGGCGATTAAGCAACATTATTGTTATTTCAATTACAGAAAACTATTGAATTATGTGCAGAAGAAAATTTTGTTATCAGGTGGTTCTGAAATCATATCCAGATTATCTGCTTGATGTAGTTTCTCATGCAGAGTCAGATTATTTTTTCAATAGTTATAACAATATATTCAGGTTATATAGTAGGTGATAATCCTACCGTTCCGTTAAAAGAATGCCTTCATTTACGTAGCAAAAATCAGGATTTGAAATCATGGAGAAGATGAATTCGCCTCTAATATTATTCATCCAAGCATAGATATAATTATTTCATTCGCAAACGCGATGAAATAAATACATATGAAAAATGCACCACCGGTATTGCAACAATTGATATATTTATGAAGTTAACATGGCTTTAGAGTGAATTTGAATACTGAAGCAAGGTTATATTCAGTGTTGAAGAAAGCATTAATTTACGTGTTTATATCGACGCATTCTTTGTTTCTTTATTTTGAGCATGAATAGAAAACTTTTAGATAGGTGTTCTTTATACGGAACGGTAGGTCCATTTGGGTTAAAAATGAATTGCAGCACAACGAACAAAATTTCGAAAATCCACAAGTGATAGAGCCAACTTCACTCACATGAATCCTAATTTCGAAAATCTATAAATAATTGAAGTAGCTTCCCTATTTCTCAATGGCTAGACACGCCACTGTTTCAATTTACAGGGTGCCTGCAATTGGAAAGGTATGACTGAACCACGCAGGGTCGACGAAGACGCCCCGCCGAGCAGAAAACGATAATTAAAAAAAAAGCGAAGCGATTGTTATATGTCCGCGAGAGTACGGCTGTTTTCTGGCCCCATCCCAAGCCCTCCGCAATAAATAACATCTCGAAATTGCGCCCGACTCTGGTATCTGGTACAATACAGGTATGCGCGACACACGGCGACCAAGTGCTGTTGACCAAATTAAAAGCATGAATCACTATGATAAATAGCTCAGGGTCTGCGCATTTGCACCTTCGCTTACCTTAAGGTTGCGGCGTCGGTGTCGGACGCTCTATCGGCGCTGTCATGAATTGTCACATTCTCTTCGCAGTCGGATGTCGCGAGTTGAAAGGAGTAGGTTATAGTAGAAGATCCGAACCTACATCGACCTTCACCGAACTGATAATAGAATAGAACCTATTTCATAATGAACTTCAGATGTTAGATAATATATAAAAAATAGGTTACCTAAAAAAATCCTGGACAGAGTATTTTTAATTATTTTTTCAAAAATGATTTTTCATGACATTTTGCAACATCATGATAATAAGAAAATTTTATACTGGACTTGTAGTATGAAACATGTAAAATCTGCAGACATAGGGTTGCCTGCTATTTACCTGGACGAACTACTGGTTGCCTGGTTTAAACAGGTATGTCGAAATAAGATAATTTCACCGGTGTGATAATAGAAAAAAAAATATTTCAGCATAAGCGCTGTTTCATTGTGAACACGTTGATATAGGGTTGCCTGCAAAAAATTTGGACCTAATAGGGGTTGCCGAGGTTTGAAGGTTGCATTGTTGACGCTCCAGGCAATAATAAAGGACCGAACATCGCAGTCGTATCTGAATGTAAAACAGCTATAGAGTTGGAGTCAAACCTTTCAATTTTGTTTAAAAATTGTTCGCCGTCTTATTTTGCGCCGTACTTATTCATGATAATACGAATGAGGAAGGTTCACATTTTTCAATTTCTTTATATTCCTATTCTCCGTAGAAAATGAAAATATTGTGTCCAAAAATTATTTGAATACTTCAAATAGCGCCCGAGATATCGAGTTATAAACATGAGTTCGATGGATCCGTGTGACGTCACTTTACACCCAACGACTTGCGAGGTTCAGTACGTAGCCGGGTCCAATATAAGGGCCTCTCGGCTCACGGAGTGCGATTTGCGTATGTAGTATGACGTCTCATCGCCGCGAGGAATTGAATATTCACGGGGTTGTAAAATCCGAACTACTAAGTCTTTTCGACTGAAACAAAAACTAGTGATTTCATATACATATAGGTTATACTGTGACGAAGTTTCGATCGATTTTGCATACCTGTGAACATTCCTCCGCATCTTTTACTGATCGACAGTGCTTCATGCCATACATTTGTGCTGTGAACTCTTCAACAGCATTCAGTTTTTCATGGTTTGAAATATCATCTTCATCATTTAATGACGCAAAAATACTTTGATACGTCTCAAAGAAGATGTCAAGCTGTTATTGATGCCCGTGGAGGCCATACATTTTATTGATAGCCGTAAAATGCTTGAATTCTCTGGGAATTTAATTTCGTTTTTTTGCTCGATTTTTCATAATCAGCCTGTATACGCTGCAGACCCACAGGCTGAAATCAAATATAATTTTCTGCTTGTATTCATATTAATATGAATTTTCATCACGATATCTCATTTGAAATATATCTTTTTGCAATTTGAGTCAATATCCCTTACTCAGCAGTTCATATCATGTTGAAATCACTTTAACCATCTCTCAATAGCATTATACAGTATCGGATAAGGAGAATACATGAAAAAATTCGATAAATTCTTGGTAGATTTCATTCAAAATACGGTAGACTTTTGGTAGATTTCGAATTACCAAATGAAAGGTGGTAACATCTCGTACTGTTTTCAATATGGTCTATGGGGGTAGTAGGGATACCTCTTCTAATAGTAGGTATACGTACCGAGCATTCGCACTGTCTTACATTCAGATACAACTGTGATGTTCGGTCCTTTATTATTACCTGGCGCGTCAACAATGCAACCTTCAAACCTCGGCAACCCTTATTAGGTCCAATTTTTTTGCAGGCAACCCTATATCACCGTGTTCACAATAAAACAGCGCTTATGCTGATATAATTTTTTTTCTATTATCACACCGGTGAAATTATCTCATTTCGACATACCTGTTTAAACCAGGCAACCAGTAGTTCGTCCAGGTAAATAGCAGGCAACCCTATGTCAGCAGATTCTACAAGTCTAGTATAAAATTTTCTTATTATCATGAAGTTGCAAAATGTCATGAAAAATCATTTTTGAAAAAATAATTAAAAATATTCTGTCCAGGATTTTTTCAGGCAACCTATTGTTTATATATTATCTAACATCTGAAGTTTATTATGAATTAGGTTATATTCTATTTTCAGCTCGGTGAAGGTCGATGTAGGTTCGGATCTTAGACTAGAGTAGGATATAGTAGAAGATCCGAACCTTAATCAAACCCTCACCGAGATGACAATAGAATAAAACTATTTCGAAATAAATTTCGTTCATTAGAAAAAATATTAAAAATAGGTTGCCCTAAAAAATCCTGGACTGAATATTCTTAGTTATTTGTTCGAAAAATTATTGGAAGTCGTCTTACCAACTCAAAATATCTCTCAAGCGTTTTTTCGTACCATTTTCGTACCAGCTACAATTGTGAACAAATACCAGGCAAAAACCTCAATAAATACTATCGATCAACCACCGTTTTTGCTGGATTTAGTTCCGTGTTGCTTTCTTCTATTTCCAAAACTTAAATTCCCCTTCCGTGGAACATGTTTAAGTAAATTGAAACCATAAAACAGAATGAGTTTGATGCGATCCCAGAAAGTGCTTAAAAAAGATATTTTGTAGAATGAGAAAACTATGACACATGTCTTTAACCTCTAATGGGGAATACTCAGAAGGTGACAATATGAATTTTGATGATTCAATGTAAAATGGGTATTTTTATTCCCGGTACGTTTCTGACAAAATGTATTTGTTATTTCGATATCTTTCTTTGGCAAATACAACAACATGTCCCAAATAGCTGGTGCCTCGTTTATAAATTTTTCAACTTTTTTTCTGTATGAGAATTTCTGATTTTTCGGAAATATATCTTTCACTTTTCAAATCCAAATATGCCATTACATCGAAATATTCACATCAAAGCATTTTTAATAAGGGCGCTTCACTCGATTATTGAAAATTTGCTCCACGAAGTTGATGAGCTCCATATTTTTTATTTTTCTTGGAAATATAGTGAGAAAACAGGTTCCAAAGTTCTTCTTTTTACTGACTCCTCAATACCCACACGAACAACTAAATCAACATTTTTATTAATTATTGTACTATCGACAAACATATTAAGCATTCGAGAAGCAAAGACAAAAATTCGACAGGAATACAATTTAAATTTTTTATTTGTAAACAAGCATTAGTTAGTAAGACATAGCGTTGGTAACGTTTGCCATTCACAACAATCTTGTGCAAATTTGGATTATTTTACTTTTGAAAAATGTTCTAGTTTTTCTTCATGTTGATGTTATACAATAAAAGTTTAATACAGTAGAATCTGTTGATTATGACGCCAACTATACTGACCAATTGCTTATAATGACGCAAATGCAGTGTTAAGTTTGGTTTCATTCAAAACTCCTTACAATAGGGTCCGGATTAAATGACTTCGCTTATAATGGCATGTCGCTTACAATGACATGATTTCAGATACAACAACATGATTTTTCGAAAATTCTTCCGGTTATAGTGACCGCTCGATCGTTTTCTCAAGCCACCCTACCGTTTTCAATGCGATGAGGTTTTATACGATACTAGACATACGCCTGCCGACATGCTTTTTAGTACAATCCAGATCCTTGAAGAGATTATTGGTGTTTTGTGGACAAAATGACATCCATTGAAGCCATTTCTAAGTTGTACAATGGTGTAACAAGCTATTATTTCAACTCGAAAAAAACAAACGCAAACTAAAATTTCAGATTATTTTTCTAACAAATGAAAAATTTCTTTATATTTAGTTTTTTTTTTGTAAGAGAAGCTATTGTTCATGATTTCAACAAAGCAAAATCTGAATTTGTCGTTCTGTTCTCAAACTGAATCCAAGAAAAATACCATCAATTTTGCTGAAATTCTGTTTTATGTGACTTCTGGTTATTATGACGTATTTTTCATTTCCCCTCGATGTCATTATAAGCGGACTCTACTGTACCTGAAGAATTAGTATTGATTTTATGAATAAGTTTAGTTCAAAACAGTGGATTTACGGCGCATTTGAAAAAAGGTGTTTCAGCTCTTCCTGTTTTACCCTTTATTTTCAATAAAAAACTGTGCATCAGATGCATTTTGGGCCATTTAAATTAACTGCGAATATTAATTTTTGTTCAAAAGGTATTTACTTCGATCCATACTTTATCTTAAGCCTTATAATGATGGCGAAATTGAGATATTGATCATATTCGTTAGCTATCGGTTGCAGCTTTTTTAAGTGTTTTTGGGTTGGCGACATTGTGAGATTAATCATAATGACATTCATCGTAGTTGTCAATTGTCATTATTTATTTACTTTTTTCAAAATTTGAATTTTGAAATTCTTCCAATCATCAATATAAAACGGACATTTTTCAAAATATTCCATCAATCTAGTTAGGTTTCTCTCTAAATTTACTACAATTATCTAAAACAGATATCAATCATTTTTATTGATAAAACAAATACATAAATTTTTTAACAAAATGGATACTAGAAGGCTGTAAGTATATCTTGTGTATAGTCAACATGTCCAAGAGTACAATATTAGGTTCATGTTTTTTCGATTTTAGCAACCACAATGTTGGAGGAAGCTGGAGCACTATCAAGTCGTAGCTCTACCGAAGATTCCAAATTAAAATTTCATAGGTTTGTTTGAGTTTCGTAGGTTCCCTAAAAATAAAATACTTGCTAAGAAATGGTAACATTCTCTAGGAATGGATGAAGATGCTCATTCATTAATTTCCAGAGGAAGGGAATATGCGGTTTACATTTCACATTCCAAAATGAAATGAAGGAACTCAAGTTCCAACATTGTTCCTAAGAAAACCTATGATTTCTAGTAAGCTCTAAATTTTTATTTACATCTATCCACTCATTAACATTATGTTTCTTGACAGGTCAAAGCGAAAGCATTTCGAAGACGATAATATAAAAGTGGTTGCGATGGAATATGAAACACAGAATGTGAATTTTTCAAAATAAAAACAATACAGGTAGAATTTTTTTTTCATCGAAGAATTTTAGCAGTTTCCTTGTATAGTGTTATTTATTATAGTTCAATTGTTATTTTGTCTTTCAAATTCCTTGGATTCCCAACAAATTAAATAGTGTTGTGAACAAATAAGGTTATATTAGTACCACAAGAAAAAGATTTATTGGACATAAACCTCTTATTGATCAGTATATTAGTACTACAAATATCTCTGAAATCATTTCCATATGACCAAACTCGAATTCATAAAATTATTGGCATGTTCGTAGGGGACATTTCGAATTTGGGAATGAAAACAATTATTGAAATAGGATACTTATATAATTACTTATAAACAATTATTGAAATTGAAAACTTCTATATTGCTTATATACTTCTATCAAGAAGGGGTGGGTGCTTTGAAGAAATTGGGCATCAAACTTTCAATGGTACTGATGGGAATCGTAGATTCCAGTATAATGAAAATTTTCACTTTTCCAATATCAACATGAATTCTCAGACTTACAAAAATAAAAATTGTTCCTAGTCTGCATAAGCAAGGAATATTCGCTCCAAGGAGTGGAATGAATATAATAAAAGTTGAATTCCAGGAGCAAAAATAAAATTGTAAGCAGTGTTTTACAAGTTGGGCGTAAATTCAGTAGTAATATCTTTGGTGACTTGTTCCTCCAACTCATCTAGTTGATTTTTCTTAATAACAAATGATCAATGGATCCTATAAAATGAAAATTATGATATTCATAGGTATATTATCGTTCAGATGATTTTTTTTTAAAGATTCACATCGGCTATCACAAACATTTATATTCTCATCTTCGAAATGTCTTTCTGTTTGACCTGCTAATAAACATAATGTTAATGAGTGGACAGATGTAAATGAAAATTTAGTGCTTTCTAGAAATCATAGGTTTCCTCATAGTAGAAGATCCGAACCTACCTCGACCTTCACCGAGCTGATAATAGAATAGGACCTATTTCATAATAGACTTCAGATGTTAGATAATATATAAAAAATAGGTTGCCTAAAAAAATCCTGGACAGAGTATTTTTAATTATTTTTTCAAAGGTATGTCAAAATGAGATAATTTCACCGGTGTGATAATAGAAAAAAAATTATATCAGCATAAGCGCTGTTTTATTGTGAACACGTTGATATAGGGTTGCCTGCAAAAAAACTGGACCTAATAGGGGTTGCCGAGGTTTGAAGGTTGCATTGTTGACGCGCCAGGTAATAATGAAGGACCGAACATCGCAGTCGTATCTGAATGTAAGACAGTGCGAATGCTCGGTACGTATACTAAACGAGTTACACCTTCTACCTTCCATGATTTATATTGTGAACAATACGGTGATATTCTGGAATTTCAAACAAAATTGAATACATAACAGTCCAATGTATGCAATATCATAACATAATATTCACACTACTTATGGGAAATGTGGAAAATGTGGACCGAAAATACGGGTAATGCAATAACAAGAAAATTGTCACAAGATCTTGTATTATATTAATAAATTTTATTACAGAACAGCAAAAGAACAAAAAATAATATTAATGAAAAACACGCACTGTCTTACATTCAGATACGACTGCGATGTTCGGTCCTTCATTATTACCTGGCGCGTCAACAATGCAACCTTCAAACCTCGGCAACCCTTATTAGATCCAATTTTTTTGCAGGCAACCCTATATCACCGTGTTCACAATAAAACAGCGCTTATGCTGATATAATTTTTTTTCTATTATCACACCGGTGAAATTATCTCATTTTGACATACCTTTGAAAAAATAATTAAAAATACTCTGTCCAGGATTTTTTTAGGCAACCTATTTTTTATATATTATTTAACATGTGAACTTCATTATGAAATAGGTCCTATTCTATTATCAGCTCGGTGAAGGTCGAGGTAGGTTCGGATCTTAGACTATCACTAATCATGTAGGAACGTTAGTTCTCTTCAATTCATTTTGGAATGTGAAATGTAAACCGCATATTCCCTTCCTCTGGAAATTAATGAATGAGCATCTTGCTCCATTCTTTCAGAAGGTTACCATTTCTTAGCAAGTATTTTATTTTAGGGAACCTATGAAACTCAAACAAATCTATAAAATTTCAATTTGGAATCTTCGGTAGAGCTACGACTTGATAGTGCTCCAGCCACCTCCACCATTGTGGTTGCTAAAATCGAAAAAAATCTGAACCTAATATTGTACTTTTGGACATGTTGAATATACACAAGATATACTTACAGCCTTCTAGTATCCATTTTATTAAAAATTGTATGTATTTGTTTTATCAATAAAAATTATTTATATCTGTTTTAAATGATTGTAGTATATTCAGGGAGAAACATAACTAGATTGATGAAGTATTTTGAAAAATGTCCGTTTACTATAGATGATTAGAAACATTTCAAAATTCAAATTTTGGAAAAAGTAAATAAATAATGACAATTGACAACTACGATGAATGTCATGATTAATCTCACAATGTCGCCAACCCAAAAACACTTAAAAAAGCGGAAACCGATAGCTAACGAATATGGTCAATTCTCGCGCGATTCTCATCTACAACATGTGGCAGAATGAACGGATTTGATTTAGTATCAGAGAAAATGCCATTCCACTTGTTACCGAAAACTTTCGACTCTCACGTAAGCGTTTTTCGTTCAAAGAGGCGTTGAAGACGTCGACGTCATTACTCCCGACCGCCGAAGAAATAGGTCATCCGAAAAACTTTCCTGCGCCCCGCTGATTCAACCCTATTCACGTGGAAATCGAGGAAAGTTCCTGATAAACGGGCATCCGAAACTGTAAATAGTTCCCGACCAGGCAGCGGGCATAGTTTCTCGAAGTTTACTTACGCTCTGCTACTTCGAGGATAGGTCGGCCCGACCTAGGGGCGATTAATTTGTCGCCGAAACGAAGTCACGTAAGTCCGCGCTGATGCGAGCTGGGATTCGGGGTCCAGACACGGTTTGGAGGGGCTATAGTCACGTGAGCATAAAATAAAGGGTCATCCTTCGAATGAGGGATAATGGAGAGTTATCGAAACGCAAATAGATGGATGCCTAAATTGGATACAAGTTCCTCTTATTTTTCAAGGACCCTGCAATGAAAAATCCTTTAACGTTTGTTGGATATTTAAGCTATCGAAACGATCTAGTTCTTGACAACTTCATTATGACATTTCCTTCATTTTGACAGTTGTGAGAAGCGTATTAACGAAAACTGTCAATATAAGGCATCCTTTATTTAAGTTAAGTATAGGAGGCCCGTATTTTATTACAGGTCACCTTGAAATCTTTTGCGAATGCGAATGAGTAAATGTAAAAAAAAACTTTATTTAAGTTAGGCCTCTATTTGCATTTCGATTACTCTCTAATACAGGCTTCCCCTACTCAACTTAAATAAACGACAGCCATATTTAAACAGAAGATCTCTTAATTTGGCACTTCTCCCAATCCTCTGTATCAAACAAATTCTAACAACTGCCAAAATAAAGGAAATGTCATAATGAATAAAGTTGGCAACAAAGATTATAGAGTATAAAGATGGGAAACGAAGTGACTACAGTGATGTGAGCGACATCTCTTAGTTTCAAAAGTAAACGGGTTATGGTTCAAATATTTAATTAGGGTCCATTTGGCAAGATTCTTAGAGATTATTAGTAGATATTGATTATTGCTTGGATACATTAATGCAATTAATTTTCATTTTCTCGTATACGCGTATTTTCCACTGAAACAACTCGAAATCTACAAAGGTAGCAACAAGCTCACTCTATAATCTTTGCTTGTGTGTTTTTCTGTTATAAATTTTGTGTTAAAAACTGGCCGACATTTAAAATGCATGGTGATTAATTGCGGAAATAATAGAAAGAATAATCCTGAATGTGCATTCTCTTCATTATCAAAGAGAATGGAAATGTAAGTTTTAAAACTCGTATCATGTAACTGTCTTGTTCTTTGTTTTTTATTTTCAGTGCTGTCAAATGAATAGAGTTTTTGGGGCATAAATATATTGTTCTGGATAACGTATAAAGAACTCTTGCTGGGCTAACATAGAGGTCCTGTTGTACACCTCTGTTATTTTTCTTTTATTATTGTTCAAACATTCTATAATTAATATACAGTGGACTCTCGTTAAGTCGAACTCCTAGGGACCAGAAGAACTGTTCGACTTATCTATTGTTCGGCTCACCAAACATTCGAGTTATTGAAGTGAAACTTTACTTCATTGAGAGAAAAACTCAGATAAACACGAAATCATCATCAAGGAGAAACGAGCTTCTGAGGTCTGGAAACATGTCCTTAGAGGTCGAAAAATCGTATGATATTCATCACGTGTGGTGATTTGTTTGCAAACCGAATCTTCTTCGGTCTCATTCATTAGATCAAGAAGTTCCACTCATAGAGGCAATGGTGGTTAGAAGAACGACTTATAGAGGTGGAGGTTCTCTTGACGACCCTTCCAACAGTTCGACTCATCTACTAGACGCTCTAGACGTAATGAGGTGAAAATGCACTGGGTAAGATATGTATGAATCAGGTCCAGAACATCGAGAGTTCGCTGTATCAATAAGTTCTTGAAGTTGTAATAATAATTCTCTGATACATGAATAAATTTTTGAAATATTCTCAATTTCATAATTATTGTATTGTAGTTGATTCTACACAATCATTTAAAATAAAAATATAAGGAATCCAGAAGCGTACTTCATTTGATTCAAAACAATGTGTAGATGGAAATTATCATCTCGATCAAAAAGCGGAGCCCTGCTTTTGTTTTGTCGATCAGGATGTTTCTTTAAAAGGTCGACAAAGAATACTCAATTTAATGGAAATTTATGAGAAGTATATTTCGAATTTCGAGCCTATTAAAATAGTTTTTTCTACTGAATAATGTTTTCAGCGCCCTTAAGGTGTCAAAAGTAAGAAACTAGCCAAAAATCGTAGTCGGATTTTAGTACCACAGATATAAGGGCGTTTCCTATCTTTCTAACTCTATACTTTGGTTGGAAAGAAATGAAACGTTTCGATAGCTCAAATATCGGATCAACGGGCATTTTTATTACATTATTATTTGAGTTTCGATAACTCTCTAATAAGTTGGAAACTCATTCACACCTTCATTATGGCGATCTTAACGTTGTATCAAAAGTCTCTCTCTTGTCTGCGTTCTAAGTTATTCAAGTTCAGAGATAAAATAGCTATTATTACAACTAGGAAAATATCGATAGTATTCTTTCCGAGGAAGTCATACTTACATGACATGGGATATATAGACAACCGAGGGAAATATATTCATATTTTCCATGTTGTAATCAATAGTTTTTTTCTGATTGAAACAATATTATTCTGAGAATGGAAAAATTGATGTTATATTGTAAATTTTTTTATTATTGGATTTTTAACGTAACTATAGGTCGTGTTAGTGAGAAACATGGTTGACTGGAATGAGTTTCGTGTCTTGTCAGAAATCTATATAAATAAAAGACTATCTATAGCTCGTTAGAAGCATCATTACTCCGGTGAGAAATTTGTTGGCGTATTTTGAATATTTGGTATGTTACTGTAATTCTTGTCCTTTTTGATGTGAAACTAATTCATTCGATCCCCAGGTGCAGAAATATTCACCAAATACACTACTGCCAAAATTATTAATGTTAAGAGCAATGTTGCATCAAAAGGAAGAGACCGAAACCAAAATTTTCGATGAAGTGGTAGCATTCTCGAAGAATAAAAAATTTTTTCAAAGAAGCTCCAAATGACTTTTTTTTATGTATGAGGTAAATATTTTATTTTGAATTTCTTTGTTGAATATATTCTTGCCACTGTAATTTTGAAGTGGAAATTTTTGGAGCCTGCAGAACGAACGAGTTGGTAAATATATTCCGATATCGATGATCGTGATTAAGATATCAAAGACGAAAAATGATATAAATAGGAAATTTACAATAATTGATTGAGAAAATCTGGGTGCTGCTCGTTTCGTGAAAGAATATTCGGCGTTCGAACCAAAATAAAAAATGAAAAATTCAATGGACAAGAAAACAAAAAAAGAACAATAATTAAAAGTGCAGGTCCTCAATCATCGTCTGGACAGAAGAATACAATCAAGAGAGCTCCCGAAATACAAACACAATGCCGAAAGCATAACTCATCTTGAGACAAGATGAATCCACAACAAAATTATACTCCTTATTCAGCGAAACATCATATATTTCATGCCTGGCTAACGCCCATTGCCGATCTAACATTTGAATTTTGAACAATGGCAATCAAGCAGACCCTACCCATTACGAAAACTTAAAGTCTCAAGGTGACCACTCTATTCGATGACCAATAATTTCGTTCACCAAGGTGGAATGACAAATCGTGATTCAGTAGTTAATTTTGAATTACTGTATTTTCGTAAATCACCGCTACGCTCATAAACAATGGATAGTTACAAAAAAAATTAGACTTCGACTTCTCCGATACCATTGAGGTCGATTATAATTTTGGGTCTCGTGTTCAATGTTCAATCTATGAATTATATAGTCGTTGACTGTAATTTGCAGGCAGAATTCAACACATACTACTGACATCACAAAAGTATTGGTCTGTACTTATTTTGCTGTCATGAGAAAATTACTGTTACTATTTGCTGTAAGCAGGATGGGACAAAATAGGAAAAATGAAAACATTTCAATTTATGGATTATTTATTCTTGATTAATTATACTTTTTCTCTATTTCAGTATCGTAATAAGTTCATTACAGTACTAAAAATAGTTTTTTTGAAACATAAATGAATTCAAAACAGTAATCATCGAAATGAATACCATTTTTAATTCCCAGGCTCAGAGATCTTTTATCATGAGGTTGGAGAAATGATATTAGATTTTGTCACTGAGATGAGAGATATACCGGTTTCGGTCTTGTTGGGCCTCATCAGTATAACGTACATCTCAGGACAAAATCTTCATGAAAAAATTCGAAATTTGAAGCAATTGGTGGAGAAGTAATGAGTAAAATATTACAAAGTACTAAGGTGATGACATCCCATTGCGTCAAAATGAAGTTTCACATCTCCAATCAAATGCAAAAAAAGAAATCGGTACTTCTTCTTTCACTGAATGTGATTTTAGCAGTGATGTGGCCTCCGTTAAGGCAAAGAATTTTCTTTTTTTTTTTTACTAAAAATAGTGCTGTAATGAAACTCATTACAGCATTGTTTTCAGTTATATTTTTCGTTTTGTGGTTGTCAGTACTAACCTCTGATCCAATCAATTTTCGAACCAAAGCATTGCAAATTCCATGATCTGTCAAATTTCGTATGTCACACCAACTGCCAAGATACAATACAAAAGTCACTAATCTGAATTTTCACTTGAATTTCGAGAGTATTTCACAAAACTTGTCTGAAATAGAGAAAATATCGTCTAATACTCGTTGCAGAAGGCAATTCCAACACTCATATGCTTTCGAAAACTCGCTCCTTCGTAGCTCGTTTTCGAATTTTGCATTCGTGTTTGGAATAGGAGCTCATTCTGCAACTTGTTTTAGAAAATACTATTCTAAAACTTAATCTTATGGCGGTATTCTGCGTTTTTTCTGTAAGCTACGAATCTGTAGCGTACGATTGATCTGTAATTTATCTATGGATCTGTATGTGGCTGACTTACAGATTCGTTAATTATGACATTCTGGAAGTTTTTCTGTAACTCTCATAATAGAAGCATATACCTATTAAACGTATATAAAAATTAAACGTTTATACGTATATGATTAGAAGAGTCAATTTTGAACTACTCCCTAATAAGATCGTGACTACTTCGTAATAAGATCATAGAAACGAATTTATTTTCCTATCATTTCGGCTCGTAAGTATTGATTATTGGATATATTTATGTTCAATTCGTGTTCGTTACAACGAGAAAGAGAAATTAATAACCGAAGTACAAAGATAAATTACAAAAGTAGTTGAGTTTAGTAAAGTATTTTATATTCTGTGACTAAAACAAATCATTCAACATAACCTCACAATACACCTTTTGATATGTTTCCGATCACCTGTAAGCTACAGATTTATAGAAAGCGTCGAGAATCGTAATTTTCCTGTAAACTTATGAAAAGTTACAGATTCGCTTACAGATGAAAGCAGAATACCGCCATAAATTCAATTGTCAGTATTACCACCTCTTCTTTCAGTCATCTGCCGAATTCCCAGAGCCGGATTAACCATTAGGCAGATAAGGCAATTGACTAGGGGCCCCACAACAGCTAAGCTAAGGGGCCCGTTCCTCATACAATTTTGATGATGGTTGGAATGGAGCCTCTAAATTTGTACTTCTTAAAGGCCCTCGAAAATTGGATTGCCCAATTGGCTCTAGCATCCCACGAATCAAGTCATAAATTAAAATTTCAGGCATTTTTCCTGAAAGGCTAAACTCGATTCCTGAAAAGTTGAAGGTGAGTTTTGCCGATTTAATATTGCTCTCCCTGAGTGATCCCATACGTTCTCATTGGATACATAATCGGTGAGTTTGCCGACCAGTTCATTCTCTGGATATTGTTCTCTTGAAGAATGTTTGCTCCCCATCGTGTGGTCAGGCGTTATCATGTTAATAAATGAAATTATTCTCAAATTTGTTGGGTAGGGGAACAATTATTGTTTCATAATTTTTTCTGCGTAGATGACATCAGTCATTGTTCGTTCAACGATAATAAGAGCAGTGTGACGACCGAACATTAAATTGTCAGAATGACAATTCTCGGCATATGTCGTAGTTTTTGGTTCTGAAAAATATTTTGTTTTCTTGTGTTATAACGTGTTTGGTTTATCTGTGGGAGATGATTGCCGAAAAATCATCACCTGGAAGATCGTATCCGGTTTGAAAAACCCTCACGGCCAGAGGGCAAGAATTTGTGGATATTGAATATCGAAGAAATTTCGAAAGAAAAGTGTGATTACGTCTCCAAATTAGCTGATGAATATGGCATCGAAGTGATTCTTCTGCAAGAAACCCACACGGCAACAGAAAAAAATCTTCGTGAAAGAGGATAGTTGAAAAGTTATGTATTAATTAATTCAGCTTGTCATGTTAAAATATTATCAGTTCGTAATTTCCAACAGATTCGGAAAGGGAAATTGATGGAGTTTTATTCATTTCTTTCAAATTTTGTGACATTTTTATCATACATATTTATAAACCTCCGAACATTATTTGGCCAAGAAATCTGAATGTTGATGTTTTTTAAAGTAGCAAATGCAATTCTAAAATGCATTTGATTTATTCCGAATAATCGGTTTCTTTTCTGCTTTTGTCTTTTTTCATTTCAGATTAAGAATTGCGAATCGTTTTGGGAAGAATCTGTTTATCCGAGCCCATCGGCGGATAACATGAAGATGATCACACTGATGTCTTTCAAGATTTTCCTGAAATTTAATATTTTGTTATTTTTTAACGGGGAGACAGGTTTTTTCGGCTGAGGTTTTTTCCCCTGGCTGTATAGTACCGTATGATACTAGTGATGATAGTATCATATGATTCTATAGTCTCATACGAAGAATGTTATGATACCCCGTTCTTTTTTTACCTCAGCTTAGGTACTTTTTGTTTCAACATTCATTGTATTATTTTGGCTCTCTTTTTCATATGTATATATATATATATATATATATATATATATATATATATATATATATATATATTATACCCCCAGCATATTTTCGATCTGCCTTGAATATCACAATTTCTTGGTCTTCCTGGAGCTCTCCCAACCCTTTCTCTTCGACTTACACTTTGTAAAACGAATTGTGACGTTACGCCATAGAGGTGAAAGCCAGTCTTGGTGGTATCTATTGAAATATTTTCTTGGAGGTCTCTGCATTTTCCTGAAAATTGAATATCAGTTTTCTCTCCCAGTCTCTGAAATAAGAAAGAATTAGAAAATTTTTTTTAATAATATGAGAAAGGCCCCTGCGTAAAAAATTTGAGCACTAATTTGTCATTGGCCAAAACTTTACGAGTAAAAATTGTTGCCTAACAATGAACAGAAAGAAAATGAAAACACTTTGAAATCTTAAGCGTTACGTTTCGGAGTCTAAATCAGACGCCTTCGTCAGACAATAACTGATTTTCATGCAACTTTGCAGAATCGTGACAATTTTATTGATTTTTGGATTGACATTTGTTTTCATTTTCTTTCTGTTCCTTGTTAGGCAACAATTTTTTCTCGTAAAGTTTTGGCCCCTGACAAATTAGTGCTCAAATTTTTTACGCAGGGGCCATTCTTATATTATTGAAAAATTTTTTGTAATTCGTTCTTATTTCAGAGATTGGGAGAGAAAGCCCATATTAAGTTTTCAGGAAAAAGTCTTGGTGGTGTTCCGCCCATTACCGACGTATAGTAGCTCTATGTCCAGGAGATAGACGAGGTGCTCTTGAAGTCTTCTCGTCTTTAAGTTCTCCCGAAAAAGAAACATTTTTTGCTGGTTCATTTTTTCCATTTAAGGAATAGGATTGAAGAATCCACACACAAAAAATTGTCATTTTCATCAAGTTAAGAGGTAAGAGGGGGCCAAGACTCTTGACGATGTGTATGAATAAAATTATATTTCACAAACCAAATTTAGGTGTTGTTTCATCCGATGCGTTACCAACGTCACATCAGCATTCCCAGCCATCCGCGGATTTTTGCATGCGATCAACGGATAGGTAATCTGGTATCCGACTGCCAGATCAGACCCCTCCCCCTGTCCCTCAAACGTTCTATCAATCACTCCGCTCCAATCCATCACGGCTTATAAGCCCGATAATTACCGTTTCATCGGAATGTTTCGATGTTAGCCTGATGATGGATGCAAACCGAGTCTAATTGCTAATTAGGGCGACATGTGTGTCTGTCTGTCGGTGCGTGCGTCGGTACGTGTACCCCCCTTCGGAGAGCATGCTGAAGCGGCATCGCACCGGCCTCAATCATGGCGTATGCAGAATCAATTTCAGTACTAGCCGCACAGCCCGCGCCATGTCAAGACGGGAATTGTAATGGTGGACGTGACTCCGTTTACGCAAACGTCTCACGTCTATATTTGCAGAGGTGGAGGTATTTTCATTATTGATGACGTAACCCCTTCACATTGATTAGAGGAATTAAAAAAAATTCCATGTGACAATTTCAAAAATAATAAAAAATTAGAGAAGTAACCCTCCCCATGATCAAGTGTCAGAGAGTCTTATCCTAACTGCATGAATACATCTGAACTGCGATATTTCCTAGTCCTGTAATGATCAAGAAAGCGCTCAATCTATGCGAAAAAGAGGAATGGGAGTGGAAATACACCGATCATAATCTTGAAGAAAGAAGAAAGAATTCGTAAACCAATGGAAAAGCTGGCGATGGCATTTACGCGGCTGGAGACAAGTCTGCACTGTCGTTATGCTCCTGTATTGTAGTGTTCAAGCCTAAATAAATTTGCGCAACAATTAAAGGAACAGAAAAATCTTCAAAATTTTTTCCCGATTTTCAACAGGCTGTATCTCAGTGAAGAATAGTAGCATGGGAAACAAAAAACTTACTTTTGAAGATTGACGACTCAAATTTCTTAATTTATTGACAAATTTTTCGGATAACCGGTAGCCATTCTCAGATAAATCAGGATGAAAAAATTTTCAAAATTTTTCAAACTACAGTAGAATCCGTTTATTATGACGCTGGGTATACTGACCAATCGCTTATAATGACGCGAATGCAGTGTTAAGTTTGGTTTCATTCAAAACTCATTACAATAGGGTCCGGATTTAACGACTTCGCTTATAATGACTAATTGCATGTCGCTTACAATGACATGATTTCAGATACAACAACATGATTTTTCGAAAATTTTTCCAGTTATAGTGACCGCTTGATCGTTTTCTCAAGCCACCCTACCCTTTTTAATGCGACGAGGTTTGATACGATACGAGACATACGCGTGCCGACATGCTTTTTAGTATAATCCAGATCCTTGAAGAGATAATTGGTGTTTTGTGGACAAAATGACATCCATTGAAATCATTTCTTAGTTGTACAACGGTGTAAGAAGCTATTATTTCAAGTCGAAAAAAAAACAAACGCAAACTAAAATTTCAGATTGTTTTTCTAAAAAATGAAAAAGTTTTTTATATTTAGTTTTTTTTGTAAGAGAAGCTATTTTTTATGTTTTGAATAAAGCAAAATCTGAATTAGTCGTTCTTTTCTTCCAAGAAAAGTAGCATCAATTTTGCTGATATTCTGCTTTATGTGACTTCCGGTTATTATAACGTATTTTTCATTTCCCCTCGATGTCATTATAAGCGGATTCTACTGTATTATTTTTGCTCTAAGCGCATGGAAAAAATTTTTCTAGCTTGACCGCCTGTAACGTTGACTTGAATAAATGGCAAAAAATGCCATTATGCCCTTTATCTTCGTCAATATTGGGGGGAAAGCTTAGGTTATAAGAAAATTTCACAGCCTGCTGTAACCCAAAGTTCCCCCTAAATCGGTGAATCGATCGGTTTAGTGGTTTTGTTGGATCGATTGATTGAAATTCTGAAGAAATTAAGGGAATGAGATTTTTGTTCCCCAAACTTGACCAAATCTTTTTAATCAATCAATTATAACATCATTTCTTCATTCTTTACTCGAATCGTTTTCTTTTGAAGATGAATCATTGAAAAAAAATCTCAAGAATTTGGGTAGAAAAAAAATATTTAATTTGAAAAAAACACGAGACCATTTTTGCTTCACCCCCACTTTGGAACACATCATTTTCCCCACGAAAAAATTCATTAATTAAATTTAAATTTGATAGCTCTTAGCTGCCCACGGTTCTCGTTGAGCGACAGAATTTTTTCGTTTTCTGCAGAGCTACAATGTATTAAAAAATAGTTTTCGACTTATTCTGTGAAAACACCGATTTAAAACGATTAGTTCAGGGAACAAATGCTTGTTCTCCTAATTTTTCAAAATTTCAATAAATCGGTCCAAGAAAACCGCTGAACCGATCGATCTATCGATTCAGGAGGGGACTTTAGGGAACATCAGGTTGTGAAATTTCCTTATAACCTAAGATTTTCCCAAATTTTGTCCCAGATACAGTCCAAAAACCAAAAAATGACAAATTAGCATTTTTTTTGCTCTTTTTTCACGTTGATATTCTTGGCGAATTTTTGTAGAAAACTTCCTGCAGAAGAAGAAACCTTCTGTTTCTAAGCACTCAGTAGTTCCGGAGATATCGGCAGTTGAGTGAACAACGATCTTTTTGCATTCAAAATTAGATATCTCGAAGACAAATCATATCCGAGGGTGGTAAAAGGAAAATCAGAGCGGAATGAACAAGCTATGCATCGGTCTAGCTCGAAAACACTCTTTTCTACAAGCGTACGCTTTCCACCCTTTTCTCGCACGCTTTTCAATTCTGAAAGAGTCACATTTCCAAACAGTGCGGGAAAAAACCCCTGCTATTCCCACACTTTTTTCAGTGCGGCAAAGGATTAGAAGGATTTTTTCCCGCACACTTTTATTTAAGAATAAACTGAATTATGAAAAGTCTATGCACCGTACGTCAACGATGAGAGTACTATGGTAACGACATGTAGAATTACGTTCAACAATTATGAATTTATATAGGTTATCAAATTTGATGTGTATTGATTTCAAATGTATCTCATATAGGCGCTTGTAGAAAAAATATTGTTCCTATCTAGTGCAGAAAGTATCTTTCCCGTACTCGATTGCTTGCCCTTACTCCGCTCAGCGTCGTTCAGGCAACAGCAATCTAGTACATGAAAATGAAACTTTCTGCACTTGATAGGAAAATAACTATTCTATTTGAAGAATTTTTTCTTCGTGATTTATCCGAAGATTGCATAGCTACCGGTACCCAGAAAAATCGTTAACCAATTAATTAAGAAACTAGAGTCTTCAAGCTTTAAGCGTAAGTTTTTTTTCTCAGACGGCCATTTTTCACTGAGATACAGCCTGATGAAAATCACTAAAAAATTTTGAATATTTTTCTGTTCCTTCAATTGTTGCGAGAAGTAGGTATAGTTTGACTGAACTCGAAAACCATCAACTAAGTAGTAAAAACTACTAGGTATAGTTTTCTGATTGACCTTCCATAGAATCGTGCAGAGACGCAGTAGACTAGTTGGATCATTATGCAATCGAGATGTTGACGAGGCGATACAGCTAGTACCCCATTGTTTGCTCAAAGTTCCGAGCCAATATCACATTCAGAATCTATATTCACGGTAATTGGTTTCGAGAGTTGATTCTGCTAATGACAAGACAATTTGGTATGTAGCATCTCGTGCGGAAAATAACTCACAACCCAGAATATTTATAAAAGTTGGTACACGCGACCTTTCGTCATTCCTTTTCATCAAATAGATCTTTCAACGACTTGAAATTGTTTAGGTTAGGGAATGATATATATTTCATGAAATAGTGGAAATATTACTTGAAAAAAATCGAGACTCTTGTCTCGCATTTTTTAATCGATGGTGTATAGCATATTGTCTTTTTTTAGAACTCTGTAAATTTTGTGCTTCAATGCTGTCAAACGATAAACGAACAAATATCTTCAAACATCAACTTGAACAAACCCAACATCTGGAGAAAAACCTGTTAAATTTTTTTGAAGAGTATCTAATCCATATCCATAATGAATGTGAAATAGGCGAGGCGTTCATGACGCGAAAGGGGGTCTTGTCAAAACTGCTCTTGACCGGCATAGAATGAATTCATATGAAAATGAATGTGATTGTTATCTGCGGCATTCATACCTGATGAAAAATGCTGCTTTCAGACAAAATCTGATTTTATTTGAGCCTATAGGTTGTAGTCATTTCGATTATTACTATTCTGAATTTGTTTATGTATCAATAGGCATTTCGAGGTGTCAGGGGCAATGAATTATGAGTATAAATTTCAACTCTTAGAAAGTATTTTTGCTGGCAAATTCCGAGTTCTGTTTGTACTAATATAAACTGGGGAGTTTGGGAACATATTCGATGCTTGTAGGCGTTTTTGCAAATTCAGCGCCATCTAGTAGTATTGGGTAGTACACGTTTTAAAATAGAGTTTGTAAGAGGAGCCTCACTTTTGTACTTAAGCGGTACAGTGTACCACTTCCAATGAGGCGAGGCGTTCCTGGCGTTCATGACGCGATGGACAGTCGAGACAAAATTTGTTCTTCTACATACTGTGACGCAAAAGGCGGATAACGTCATTACGTTAAATGTTAGAGTTGAAGCGTTAATTGTTGTACAAACTCCTCGTATATTCGAAGGTCGGTAAGAGCGGTCAAGAAGAAACCTCTGAAAAAACAACCTCTATTTTGTTATGAGGAATAACCGCAAGCACAAATCCGGTGATTTAGCATCAGACACACTAGTGAGAAGAAAAGGTGGAAGTACCTTTCATCAACATGAAAGCTGAGAGCAATAAACAATAGGGTCACTGTATTTTTATTACTTCTGTTGGTGTGTTCGGCAAAATACATCTGATTATCAGATATCGCCCCATACTCAGTCGCTTAGTGGGACATTCGAAATGAGGTGATACAGTTTTTCAAAGTGAGCCGCTCTTACATTTCTGCGTCGTGTCCGGGACGCCTCATACCAGAGTTACCCAACACTACCATCTAGCATGATGTTTACTCGTAGTTTCAGGTTGCAGAGTGATATTTTCAATAGCGATGACTGTTCTGTTTCAGCTTTTTGATTTTCAAAATTGGAGTGTCTTAGTAAAAAAAAAAAAAATAAAATACTCACGGGTTCAGAGGTCGGTGTTAGCGCGGCGTTATTCGGATCGGACGCCGTGCCTCCGCCCTCGGCAGCTGCCCCCGCACGGTAGTGGCTCAGAATGCACGTGATGAGTCCAAATGTGATCGTCAACGCTACACTGGAGACGACGATGCTCACCACAACTCCCCACTGGTCCACTGCTGAAAAAGAAAAGAACGCTCTCATAAACTCATACAAAACAAGTTTCGGCTTATCTAACAACAGAACCATATCTTTTATGGGGTTACTGTGCTGAAATCAGTATAAAAATACCTTTCAAATGAGGTATCACTCACCCCATCTAACAACAGAATCATATCTTTTATGGGGTTACTGTGCTGAAATCAGTATAAAAATACCTTTCAAATGAGGTATCACTCACCCCATCTTCCCAATTCAAAAATTGGGTTAGGGTTGTAGTAGCAAGGGTTGAAGCGCTATGCGTCCGTAACCTACATCTTAAGTTGTCCCCCTCGAAACAGAAATCGACCTGTCCGAGCATTTCTATCGAAAAAATTTATTTCGTCTGTAATCTCGTCTGTTTCGTTTTCAAATGGCCACCCTGTGTAAACGTTGTTGTGTGAGGTCACATGGATCCATTGCCAGCCTGGCAAACTAAGTCCAGCCCTTATATTTTTAACTTGATATCTCGGATGATATTTGACGTATCCACGTGATTTTTTCAAACAGTATTTTTATTTTCTACGGGGAGAAGGAATATCTAAGAGTTCAAAATTGTTACCAAATGAACACTGATCAGTAGATAAGTCTTCATGCCATTAATTCATTCCGAGAACAAGGTAGGAAATTTTCAATAAGTCGAAAAACTGTAATTTCTCCATCATGGACCATTGATTCACTAAACTTGAATAGTAAAACATCCCCTTATATAATGATCATGAAAGTTGTCTTAGATGAATAGGTCGTTCCGAGTCCCCTTAACACCATAGAAATCAACGCGAATTTACAGAGGGTACCCACAATCACTTCCCCCCGCCGATAATGGCCTCGCATGAGAAAATCGATCGATCAACGTCGCCAAAAAAAAATTCCCCACGTCTGTCTGCCGGTCGCCCTAACGCGGCCGCAACTTGGAACCTTTCCATCCGACCCGAGGTAATGCACGGTCTACACGAGACGCTCCGGTATGACAAAAAGGCGTTCGTTTCATTTGTTTACGCGATGCTCAACAAGGTGTGACGTCGCGAGCATAAAAACGGCCGAAATCCCCCTTTGAAATATCGCCTTTCAAGAAGAGGTATCTAGGCAATCAATCAGTCATTAGGCCGGAATTAAAGTTGTCAAATGCAAGTTTCGGCTGTCTGCGACGCGTCCGGCTTGTTTGTTTATGAATTAGCGTCGGTTTTGGTTAATTATTTCCAGGAATAAACCTCGGGAATTATAAGGGGGGGAGCGTTCCAGCCACCCTGAGATTTTCTGAAACCTTGAATGGTTTTCGCTCCCAATTTCTGGAAGAAACTTAATTGAAAAAGTTTAATAAAATGGAAAGGGTGATTTTTTGCACGAATTTCTCAGCAACTATATGTAAGAGACAAAATTGTTGTTTGACAATGAACGAACAATAAACTTCCAAATATCAAAACACTGAACGTTTTAGAATCGATTTCAGACTCCTTCATCCCACAGAATTGCAAAAGCCTCAGATATGCAAGGTCAAAAAAAGTTAACCCTTATATATATATATATATATATATATTCTTATGAAAAAGAGAGCTAAAATAATACATTAAATGTTGAAACAAAAAGTACCTAAGCTGAGGTAAAAAAAGAACGGGGTATCATAACATTCTTTGTATGATACTATAGAATCATACGATACTATCAACACTAGTATCATACGATACTATATAGCCAGGGGAAAAAACCTCAGCCGAAAAAACCTGCCTCCCCGTAAACAAAATAACATAAAATATCAAATATCAGGAAAATCTTGAAAGACATCAGTGTGATCATCTTCATGTTATCCGTCGATGGGCTCGGATACACAGATTCTTCCCAAAACGACTCGTAATTCTTAATCTGAAATGAAAAAAGACAAAAGCAGAAAAGAAACTGATTATTCAGAATAAATCGAATGCATTCTGGAAATGCATTTGCTACTTTAAAAAACATCAACATTAAGATTTCTTGGCCAAATAATGTTCGGAGGTTTATAAATATTCATGACAGAAATGTCACAAAATTTGAAAGAAATGAAAAAAAAAACTCCATCAATTTCCCCTTTCCGAATCTTATCTTTCTTAGATAGAATGGAAACTGAAAGATACTTCGGGTTTGCTCAGTAAAAAGTATTGGTAACGGCATCCGTTTTCAAGATAAAATGCGTGTTAAAATTTTTCAAGACATTTTTAAGTTTATTGATGCTGTCTTACTTGAACGACATTCACAAAATACATACTGATTATTAAATTTATCATTAGGTACTTAATACCAGCATCAGCAATCAGCATCGGTTAATACCTTTTTGATGTATAATTGAATGATGTTGAATTTCACTAGAAATATGGATGAATAAATCTAAACTTTAAAAAGTTATGTGCAATGACACTCTATAATGCCGAGGCCACACCGAGCGCTACGTACGCTATGTTCGCTTCGTTCGCGATGCATCCAAAAATTAGCCAGCTTTATTTTGAACGTAGGCGGCCACACCGACACTGGTACGCTATGTTCGCTATGTTCGCGATCTAAGCTACGTGGCTCGATGTTTGATTCTCGGCTATATTCAACACATCGCGAGGGCTGCCGCGGTGATTTTCGCTTCAGTGTAGTGTGATCTGTCGAAGGATAATGTCGCTTTTCAATATCCTTTTCAATAATGCTTAACAATTGGTCAAACTGCTGCGGGCTCAATCGAAAATATTCTTCTAGCAACTGAACTACGAGATGATGAAATTCACCGAAATCCTTTCTCGTTTTGTTCACTTCGTGGACCCATTTTCTTTTACGTTCATTTTTGCACAACGAAAACAATAAAAGCAACTCATCGTCATCGCTATCACTATCCCATGGCACCGTGCTTGGTAACATCGTCAAATACAACTGAGCCTGGTGATTGCGAGACGTGAAAGATATACTAAAGTATGTAGCTTTCCGTGTGGCCAGTAACTTAGCGAACATCGCGTCCATAGCGTCCATAGCGTCTATTGCATAGCGCTCTGTGTGGCCTCGGCATAAGTGTCAGATATGAAAACACATTCATAGGATGTATCAGATTCCAAAATATATACATAATAATTCATTACAATGTTGCCAATAGTTTCGGTAAAATTGCAAAAAATGTTGACAACTTTTTTTTCTTCAACACCCTTCATTTTGAATACGGATGACGCTTAGAAAATTTTTTACAAAGCAAGCTCCAATTAGTTTTCAGTTTTTTACCTATCCTAGGGACGGCATCACTGTATCATTTTGCATTATTCCTAGATTAGTTCTGCTTAATCCTCAGAACGACTTTGAGCTGGCCACTCGGCAACGTTGTCAGACTTTACGAAAAGTGGACTTTTCGTGTCTGGATCATTTCTTCATCTTTTTCCTTGCTGAGCAAATTTAATAATCTAGGATTCTCCGATAGATCGAAGACATACTGATGGAGTCGGTGGGGGTTGATAACGCTTAATCCAAGGGGTGCCTCAAGGCACCGTTCTCGGACCTTTATCATTGATATTACTCGTCAATGATTTACCTGAACATTCCACTTTCAGTTGCAGCTTTGTGGATGACTCATGCATTTTTTTTGCAGCTGGAAGTTTTTATGAGCTGGCAGCGAATACCAATATTTGCGATTTTCATTCTGTCCTGAATTTTGACGATACATCGTATGAACTTTTCTTGAGTTAGAACAAACTGAAAATGTCCACTTGAAAAGATACATCGAGTTCAAACAGTTCCACAGGGGGACAAGATTTTGGTTACTCAAACCAGATCTTCATTTTCAGAATGAAAATTATAATAGGATAATTATTCCTAAAGCCCTCAAATGTAGCACTTTTCAAAAGCTCAATGAGACCCCTTTACATTTGCACGTAGGCATTAAGAAGTCAATGTACTGAGGGACGATTAAAGAGATTTAAAAACAGCAAAAGTATTTGAACTGTGAAATCGGTCTTCTGTTGAGTTTCGAAGGCCTCCTCTTCACATTAAACTTGGGCTGATGAAGACTTTGTGAAGGCTATGAATAGAGATAGTGATGGATTAAGATATTCAAAAGGGACCTTCTGCAAGTTTAGTGATGCCAAATTAAAGGTGGGCATTTTTATTGTACGTTTTTTTGTACAGAGAAGCTTACTCGGCAGGAAGCCAGAGAATGGAAGTCATTTCTTGCTGTTGTAAGAGGGCTTTTGGGCAATAATATGAATGCAAACCAGCATCTGTTAGTTATTGAACTTATAGATGGCTTCGTGTCTGAATATAATTAAGAATTCATTTCCTCCATTCACACCTGCCAATTGTTCCTGAAAATTCAGGAGCCTCCAGGAAGAAAAATTCCACCAAGATATAAGGACAGTAAAAATTTGTTATCAAGGACTACGGGATACAGCCATAAGGGAGTAGATATGACCCACGATAAAAGGAAAATGAAATTTGATTAGTATTTTTAATCTTTACGTTTTTCTCAAATCTGGAGTACGATTAGTATTTGCAAAACCAAACATAGTCGATATATGCGGTTAAAAAATTCTTAAATAACATCAAATATTGTAACATTAGATGTCGGTCTATGAATATAACGAGAAAACCTTACGTGTTACAACCTATTTTTTCTCATTTTTGTATATGAATACCGTCCATCGCACCATAATATGCTATTCAGCTTTCTGTTACATGAAAAAAATGTCGACCAGTGGTTTTTTTCGTCCTGAGTTACCTGAGTGCTTCTAAGGATAACATCTTAATGTTCATTGTTACTGTCTGTGCACAAGATGTATTCAAGGATTGTGATTTTTTATGTTTCCGAAAAAAAAATGTTTGCGAAATTCATGAAAGAATTGATATTTCCAGTCTTGAACAACCAAATATAGGATTTAAACGTCTAGAATTCAGAAAGGATTTGTATGTTTTTGCCTAGTCCTCAAGCCACGAACTAATTATTCAAAAAAAATGTTGAAAACGAAATAAATTAGCGGAAAATTTATGCAGCCGAGCGAAGCCCTGTTTTTGTCGATATGTAATTCTCAGGAAAGACCGACATGTCTTTCCGAGAAAGCATCGAACACAGGAAAACACTAGAAGCATTGTTTAATCGCCGCCATTCCAACATCCGAAACACGGCATCGCAGACCCCGATTGTCTCATCAAAGGCCTCATTATCGCGAAAATGCTAATTTATACGTTTCGATCGAGTCCGAGAAAAATGAAGGCATTGTAATTGCGAGCGCAATTGCATTCTCGTGTAGCGCGTCGCCCGTTTTTGACCGGCATGCCCCTTTTTTCCTTCTTGCAGCGAGGCAACAGTCGGATATTTGCATATAACAGCAGGTTGACCGGACCAGACAAAATAAAATTCGGGTTTTATTTTGCGGGACGTCATTTCAATGTCAGACGCCGGCCAGGGACGTCCCGAAGACGGGAAGGAGGCTGCAAAACACGTTTTTCGGACCGTCCCGAGAGATGCACTTAAGAGAATTAATGGCGGCCGTAATCTCGGACCATGCGATGCAGTTCTCGGTCTCGCCAGGTCCCTGCAGATGATATAATAAGGCGTATCGATATGCGGTTTTGGTCAAGGTTCGGGTCGAGGTTCACCCTGGGCCCAGACGGTCGGCGATGGTATTTTTTGGTATCTTGTTTGGTCGCTGCGGGAGCTGCCAAATGTGTGTGAAGTTGGACCAGAACTTTTGGATTTTCGAAATTTTTTTTTCATTTTACCATAATCGGAACCCTATCGTAATATGTCCATCTAAAGTATCGAAATGGACCCTTTTTAGGTGTGGACGCACGCACCGTAAAACTTCTCACGGTTATACTATATTGTCATTAGCTGGAATGATTTATTGTTTATTTCCATACAATATAAAGGGAAGAGCATTTGTTTTGTTTTTCGTAATGGTTCTTGAAAATTAACTATAAAAACTGACACTATCTAGCAGACACGAATGAAACACACACAAAAATCGCTCAAAATACTAAATAAATCCTCGAATCCTAATACCAATGACGATGAACGCTGCAAAAAGTACCAAATCACAAATCATCAAATGAATAAAAATTGTGACATGTTCTTTCGAGCATTTAGGCCGTCGTCGCAGATTAGTTCTAAACGGCCTAAATGCTCGAAAGAACAATATCCCAATATCGCAATTCATTGAATAAAAATTGGTTCTTTATTATAGCCGATTTGGGAAAAAACCGTTTTCCTGCCAAATTGACGTTTATTTCTTTCAGAAACACATGGCAACGATTGCATAATGACAGAAGATATCAGTGTTCTGAATAAATGTATTCATATTTTTCGCCAAACAACGAAAAAAAAACAACGTAGGTAGCGCCTTTTTACTGACTTTACTTACACTGTTGCCACGTATGCTGATTTTCCTGCAATCAGCTGATTTTTCGTATTCTCTCCATAAAAGGAAAAAACTGTTGATATTTTCTAGAAATCTGACTGGCACAAGTTGGCACAATTTCGGCACGATCATATAAATTAATTTTCATAGGAAAAAAAAGAGAAGTGCTGGGCTGACCCTTTTTTATTTTTGTTATTTGGCGGAGAATCTAGGAAATTTTTGTGGAGGTATTTACATCACAAGACAATCCAAAAGTAGCACAGATTTTTGCACTAATTTGTGAGAAGAACAACCGAAAGTGTTGAGCTACTATTTTTTTTTCATTTTCTATGTTTCGGGATATTAGACAGTATCTTGAGCACCACGTGGAATTTGGATCATTTCAAGAAGAAGTTCTATTTTTGTACCAGATAAACGAAAACTAATTCTTGTAGAGAAGCCAATTTTTATGAGAACCTTACGGGAAAAATAGCAACTCAATAATGTAAAAACGAGGAAGAGACAGCCAAAAGAGAAACACTCAGGCGAAATCTCCCAGAGATAGATCACTTCAAAAAGAAAGGAAGGGAGGAAGAATTTATCACAAATGTTTTATTAACAAAATTTGGCAATACGTAAAACTAAAAATCAAGGCATCATCAGATACCTGATGTGAGCTGCGGAATATTATACTTTTGGGAAAAATTGAAACTCATAAAATCTTTAGAAAATCAATATTACAAATGAAAAAAGATCTTGGCGTTGGTGCATTTCTTATTATTTTCAAATATTGTTTAAATTTCATAACTTTCATTTGGGCTCAATTGAATTAATTAACAATTAATGGACAGTCGGGATGTGCAAAAACATACTAGCAAGAAAAACGTCATATCGATATCTGATGGAACGTGAGTTTGCAATATTTTCTCAAAAATCTCCTCAAGAAAACTGGTACAGCCATATTTCGACACATTCAGTTTTTTAAATATCAGCTTATCTTTGCTTCAATAAGTAGTTACTGCGATTATGTATTTTTTTTGGTTAATAATTAATATAACTTTGTTATATTTTGTTTCTTCACCATCTTGTTCCTTGTTCGGTTCCAAATTGATATATTTTCATTTGTTCTTTCAAGAACACATCGTTGGATTATTTGTTTATTAGTTAATATACAGGGTGGTCCATCCATAACTTTTGGGATGGAATAACCAAAAAACGTTCGGACAGGTCAAATTTTGTTGAAAGGGGCACAAATATGGGTGTTCAAATGAGTTCGATATCACTACCCCTCTAGAAGCAACCCCTAACAGCTCTCATTTTTGAAAGGGGAGAGGGGTCGAGCCGCACCTTGTTGGTGAGGCATTTCAATTTCCTGCATGAGTGATTTTTTTTTATCCATTCCATCAATAACTTTCACAAGCCGAATTTGGATCTTACACTGAGTTGCAGGAACGTCCATTAAAATGCCATAATTCTCCCTCAAACGGAATATCCATAGACGGTAGCCATGGATACTTTAATGGAGAATTGAGGCAGCATTGAATTTAATGGACGTTCCTGCAACTCAGTATTAGAGATGGAAAAAAGGCTCGGACGGGTTAAAAAATGAGTTCGATATCACTAGCTGTTATGGTAGAGGGGTAGTGATATCGAATTCATTTTTTGACTCGTCCGAGCGTTTTTTCTATCTCAAGGATCCAAATTAGTAGTGGATCATGGAGGATCATGCAGGAAATTGAATTTCCTTTCCAACAAGATGCTGCTCGACCTTGTTTACCTATTCAAAAATGAGAGTTGTTAGGGGTTGCGGCTAGAGGGGTAGTGATATCAAACTCATTTGAACACCCTTATTTTTCCCCCTTTCAACAAAATTCGACCTGTCCGAGCGTTTTTTCTTTATTCCATCCCAAACCTTAAAATTCGGGGTGAAAAGTCATGGATGGCCACCCTGTATGTGAGTTGATCAAACTACCACCAAAAATCCATTGACCGAAGGCAGAGAGTCCTCGAGTCCTGCCCTGCTTCCGCCATTGGACGAGTAACCGAGGCGAAGCGTTTTTAAAATAGCCACAATTTGGACGGCAATTTGTTTTATTAATTTTCCATACGCTAATTAAGATTTAAGAAGCCGGAGAGGTTTTTTATGGCCAGATAGCATCTGTACGCTCCTCAGACTGTCTTGTATTGGTCCCGAAGGCTGTAGGTCGGTCTCGGAACAGGCCCAGATAGAAATCAGTGGATCAGTCATATTTTGGACAGCGAAAAAACAGGTAGCCAGATATCATGAGCACGGGAAAGAGGTAATTTATCGGGTTTTTTCAGACATACAAACCCACTCTTTTCGTGTCAAAACGGACGTAAATCAGTTTGCCGGTGCTATCTCTGACGTATCTATATCTACGGGGTGGGCCCTAACTGCATAACCCGTTCGCATTTCGAGCAACGAAAAACTCCGAGACTGAAAAAACACGAAATAATAATAAAAAAAATACCGCAGTCAAAGGCCATCGATCACGAAATATTATTCACGAACTAGAAATGTCATACCATTTTTGTTAATATTACGCGTATACAGGGTGTTTCAAAAAAAGGTGACCCCTTCTCTAGAATAGATAGAAAACTGAAAAATAATAGGGGTTTGTTGAGTGAAAAATTCAAGATGCAGGGCGTTGAGAAAGCAAAAAATAAACACATTTTTTACGATTTTGCGGAAACTACTGGCAACATTTTAATGAAATTTTATACGAATATGTGTTGGAACTTGATACACCTAATGAATGTGTTTTGATGTCTGACTTACATGGTTCGTACCAAGTTGTTTCGAACGTTACTTTTTTATGTTAGATTTATTAAGCTAAATTTTGAGAGATATTAAACATCATTCAAGACTACACCAAAAAGGTACTCCCGATAAAACTAGATACCTACTGTGCACCATTTTCGGAATATTTTGATTTGAAAATTATGAAGTAATAACCGATGGTGGTATGAAGTACTGATAAAGTCATCAATTATTATTATTATTAATCAATAAGCACGATGGTGCGCTACCCCATATTGATAGAAGGTCTCGTAATCGGTTGAGTACCTAACCATTTTACGAATCGATGAGTTGGTAGAGGTACAAAAGCTCTGATTCTTTGGCCTCCTCGGTCATGAGATTCCAATCCGTTGGATTAAATAGTTTGGTCGTAGCTTGAAGAAAAAATTTGGGCAACAGACGTAAATTAACCTCAAGAATTGAAGGACAGAATTCACCGTCATTTCAATGGCTGATTCCCAACTGTTAATGGATTCGTTAGAAAAAAAGGTAGAATTGTGTATTCGTGAAAACGGAGGACTTTAGCTTTTTTTAATTAATATATTCATCATTACTTTATACCAGCATCGATTATTACTCGATAATTTTCAAATAATATTCAGAAAACGGTGCACAGAATCAAGTTTCATCAAGAGTACCATCTTGGTGTGAAATTAAAGGATATTTAATATCGCTCAAAATTCAGCTCAAAAAAAGTTATGTTCAAATCAACTCAGTACGAACCGAGTAACTAACACCCTCTATAAGAGTCAGACATCTAAATCAGGTAAATTGTAAAAAATGTGTATATTTTTTTCATTTTCAAAGCCCTGTCTCTTGAATAATAATGGCGTAACGAAAATTTTTTACTGAACAAACACCTATTATTTTTCAGTTTTCTATCTATCCTACAGGGGTCACCTTTTTCTGAAACACGCTGTATAAGGTGTCCCACCGGGAGTCCCCTTTAGAATTTATGGAGAAATGATAATGTGAACACTTCCAAATTTTGTGTGAAGATATAAGCGGAGTAGATCTTCATTCATGATATATTTTCAAATATCAATTACTTATACGCTTGCAACAGAAATGTTATCACCTTTCGTATTTCCTACGGAAAACCCTGTATATTATGACCTTTTCGGATATCTTCGAATGCCACATTCATTTTATGTATCATTTCCTATATCTATCTAGAGCTGTTTTCGAGTTATTTACTGCTTTTCGAAACAAATTATAAATTGAGGCGTGAGGAAGAAATAAGTAGAGTCTCTTAAGGGTTCCCTATATCTAAAATGTACCATTTTCGAGATATTCAGAAATAACTGCTAGCAACGAGCATATTATAATATGTGAGGTATCAATTATGACCTATGTTCCCCCCTCAATAAGAATCTGTATGACTTTATTCAAAATAATCCAGGTTTGTTCCAACTGAAGAATTTATCGTGCAATGTATTAGCAGAATTCTGTTCCAGACTGAATGAGGAAATCCACCAACCAAGAAAAATGTTTGGAAGTAGGTGGACGAAATTTTCAAAATGTGTTGTGATTCAATTTTCTATTCTGAATAAAAGTTCGGGAAGTGAGAAAGCTAGTGGTCATTTTCTTTAAGCAATGAAATAAGTTTTGTGGAATATCAAAACAAGAAGCATGGAAAAATATTCTGCATATAGTCAAAAATTGTTATGAAAGGCCGAACATAGATCATATTATAATAATATTAAGCTCGTAGCAGTTATTTCTGAATATCTCGAAAATGGTACATTTTACATATTGGGAACCCTGAATAGACTCCACTTATTTTTACCTCACAAATTCATATTCATATTTTCTATATCTATCTAGAACTGTTTTCGAGTTATTCACTGCTTTTCGAAACAAATTACAAATTGAGGCTTTTTGAGGATTTTAACCCTTTACCGCATAGGAAACCATATATGGTTTGACACTTTTCCAGTTAATTTTTTCTGGAAAAAATAGAAAATTAATGTATAAACCCTAACGGATTTTATTTGTTATATCATTAACTAAAACAAAATGCATCTATTTTGTTTATGGTCAAATTCCTCTTAGATATAATCTCACTCTTCCAGACATTGTTTGTGTCTGTTTGTATGCCGGTGCGTCTCTCCACTTAGCAAAAAGAATTAGGAATGAAAAGATGAGTTTTTCAAGCAAAAAAAAATATTTTGTTTTGTGACATATCCTCTAGTTTGTATTCATTACAATAGATTTTCACTTTTTTTTCAATTCCATCCATTTTCAACACCAATTGTTTCAAAACCATATCTGGGTTCGTATGCATTCGTCTCTTTCTTCGCTTGGACATATATGGTATCGTATGCATATAAATATGATTTGTAAATGAGCACGAGGATATGGTTTCGTTTCAATTTGCTTTAAGTTTCTTTATGACGAGCTACCTTTTCTTTCTTGGTGACAGAATATACCCCGATGAGCGGTTTTATGGGCAAAATAAGCATACTAACGCGAAATCTGGGCATCACCTAAGCGATGATGATATGATTTCTTATATCCTCCATTTCATTTATAAGCAATGTTTCTCACATTTCAACGACAACTCGAAATATTCCAATTAGTGAAGGACATGATTAACTATTCAAAATTCGTCCTTTGATAGAGAAAATTCAACAGCGCCTATTGAAAATTCCCATGGAAAAGTATTTAGCGGTAGGTGAGCAGATGATACCTACCAAAGGCACAAACTCAAACTGTATAATCCAGCAGAGCAGGATAAATGGGGTTGTAAATACCAAGTTTCGAGTGGAGCCTCAGAATTTCATAAAATTCTCCATTACTTAAATTTATTTGAATATGATAATGTTCTGATAAAAATAATCATATGTACTCAGTGTGCATACGAAACCATATATATGTCCACGGGACTTGAAGTTTTGATGCATACGAACCCATATATGGTTTCTGAAAAAAAAAATTAAATGAATGTAGTTTCTTACGAAAAGAGAAGTTATTATTCATTTTGAAGCCTCAATAAAATCATTCACCCAGAAAAAATTTTTTTTTCAATTGTTTAATATATCATGCAGTAAAGGGTTAAGAAATCTTAACGCACCATGTCAGACCTGTTTTTTTTAATTGGTTGCCGAAATTATATTCGACGTCAGTCTGTAGAAAACATAACGTTTCGACATACTGGAAGGCAAAATGAGAGACTCAAAATTGGAATTAGAAAAACTCAAAAACTGTTTCCATTTGAAAAAACTCAAATTTTTGTTTTTTTTTTAATTCCAATTTTGGACTACAGAGTGACGTAGAATATATTTTCGGGAACCTATTTATATTTGAAATTATATCATTAGTAAAGGTCTACTTCGCCTACACTCTTATTACAAATAAGACAAACCTACACAGAGTGTAGGTGTGATAATTAATTACCCAAAGCACATACTATCAATGTATATTTAACGAAATATCCAAAAACATGGAAAAGTAAAAATAGTAAACAGTCATGAACAATTGTACAATACAAATCAATAACGACTCCGCAGATATTCACAAAAATTTTCGTCCTCCACGACGAAATATACCATCAAAGGAAAATTAAATATCTGCGTTTTTCATCATTTGCTTAAAAATCATGGAAAGGCAATTACTTACTCATTAAAAAATTCCATCTGGATCATAGGCGGCTAACCGTGCATACGACTACATAACTCAAACTTCAACAACTTCATTTAATATTTATGGCCATGCTCCGCTAATTTGTCGAATATCTAATGATATTATGTGAAATGAATCTCGTATGAATATTTACCGTTCCAAACACTTGGATTATCGAAAATCGCCGATGCAAAACTGAGGAGAATATCAAGAATGTTTCACGATTTAACAAGTTCCTTCAACCTGTTTTTGCAATGAATCATTTCAACACTGGCAGGACCCATTAATTTGGCGACTACAATCAGATAGCTAAGATTAGGACGTTTTGATAACATATCGGTTTAGTGTATTCTCGTTGTCAAAATAGGTATGAAAATATAGGGTGTTTCAGAATAAGGTTCCGTTAATTCGTGATCCTAATCCTCAGATGATTTTATGGTATGAAGTTCCTATGATTCTGAGATACAGGGTGTTGAAATAAAAAAAAATTGGTTTTATGAAATTATTTTCTACACTGTACACGATTTCTTTTTGCGTTTCGGCACTTTATAAGTACGCATTAATACACATTTTTTCCGATACGAAACGATGTTTAATTTTCACCAGTGGCGTCCGTACGGACTTATGTCCGAACAAATCTGGTGAAAAAATTGTTACGCCAATAATTTATATTCTAATTTTGAATTATTTTGGTAATCCCCACATAATTAACAGTGAGAATGGCCCCTGAGTTTTCTTCTTGCGACGAATACTTTCTGAGAAAAAAAATGAAATGCAAAATGCATCTGGGAAAGTTACGAAATTCTTTGATTACTTCCAAAATGCAATTTCATCTAGGAAAGTTACGAAATTTCTTGATTACTTCACGAAATTCAGAAAATGTGTTTTATGGCGAACTGATAACATACCAAAACGCGAAAAAATGTGTACCGTGCCGAAAATAAATTCGAAAAACATGTTTTTTCCAACACCCCGATTCTCAGAAACAATGCGTCAGAGACCCATGGTCCATAGGAAGTTTATATCATAAAATCATGTGAGGATTAAGTTTCCGAATTCACGGAATTTTAGTCTGAAAATTAGTCGGTATTGCAGCACATGCTGAATTTGCATTTTATTTTTTTCTGAGAAAATATTCGTCGCAGGTAAAAAACTCAAGAGACCATTCTTAGTGTTAATTAAGTGGTGATTTCGAAAATAATTTTAAATTTTTCACCAAATTTGTTCGGACAGACGCCACTCTTTAAAATTAAACATCGTTTCGTATCGGAAAAAAAGTGTCTTAATGCGTACTCATAACGTGCCAGAACGCAAAAAGAGATCGTGTACGGTGTAGAAAATAATTCCATAAAACCAATTTCTTCTTTAAATTTCAACACCCTGTATCTCAGAAACAGTTCATAGGAACTTTATATCATAAAATCATCTGAGGATTAAGATCACGAATTTACGGAACCTTATTCTGAAACACCCTGTATACATTCCGGACGGTGATCTCTAGTGAACCCTTCGATCGCGAGCTTCGTACTAAATGAACGTTGTGTTGTGACGTCACACGGATCTATCGCCAGCCTGGGAACCATAGCCGAGTCCTTATGTTCATAACTCTATATCTCGGACGCTATTTGACGTATCCGAATGATTTTTTCACAATGTAATTCTATTTTCTAGCTAGAGAATGGGAGTATCTCAAACTGCCAGAGTGTGAACTTTCTTCATTACTAACGAATTGCATGGAACTTTCAAATTTGTCAACAATATCATCAATATGAAATTATAGCCTTTGTCTCCAAACCAGCTATCTATTGAAAGATTGTCTGGGAGGTCTCGCATTTTCCTGAAAACTTAATTTCGATTTTTCTCTCCCAGTCAAAAAAAAATTGTCACGTTTCTACAAAGTTGAATGAAAACTAGTTATTGTCTGAAAAAGGAGTCTGATTTACGCTTAAGAGTTCAAGGTGTTTTCTTTTTGTTCATTGTTAGGCAACAATTTCTTCTAGTAAAGTTTTGGCCGCTGACAAATTACATTATTAAAAAATTTTTTCTTGTTTCAGAGACTGGGAGAGAAAACCGAAATTAAAACTTCAAATCAGCCTTCTAGATTTCAGGTGCGACCCACGCCATTTTTTTCATGATAGACCAGAAGGGTATTTTCGGCGATATTTTCGATGAAACCTTCAGTTAGCAAAATAATTCGAAGAAGGTTAGAACGGACGATTCCAAATGCTCATTATTCGGCAGCGCGAACGCCATATAATCAGATAGGTACGGACATATCGATTTCCAACGTGGATTTATGTAATTTTTATTCGATAAGGAAAAGTGTGTCACAGAAGTGGCTGCTGCTCTAGGTCACATCGTCTGGCCGACGCTCCACTGGCCCAGACGTATCGATTGTAACAAAGTTGGCTGTGCAATCGTGAATGTTGCCGAAAACATCGGATGTGCGCTGCCGATATACGGGGACCGCAAGGGAAGTGTGCTAACCAGCGAATGAATAAACTAGCAAAATTCACAAAAGACTTGAATTTGCAACAGTCCTCTTCACCGAGCCGATAATAGAATAAAACCTATTTTATAATAAATTTCACATGTTAGAAAATATATTAAAAATAGGTTGCCTGAAAAAATTTTGGACAGAATAATTTTTATTCTTTTTCGAAAATGATTTCACAACATTTTGCAACATCATGATAATAAGAAAATGTTATACTTGACTTATAGTATGAAACATATAGAATATGCAGATATAGGGGTGCCAGGTTTGAATAGGTATGTCGAAAACAGTTCATTTGTGTGATGATAAAAAAAATTTCAGTATAAGCGCTGTTTCATTGTGAACACATTGATATAGGGTTGCCTGCCAAAAAATTGGTCCTAATGGGGGTTGCCGAGTTTCGAAAATGAAATTTTGACGCGCCAGGAAATAATCGACAGAAAGGTCTGAAGTAAGTACACCGTGTAATAATAAAGGACCAAACATCGCAGTAGTATCTAATTGAACGACAGTGCTAATGCTCGGTACGTATAATATGGAAAGAAGAGGTAACACAACTGAACACAACATGAACTGAAAGAATCATATACATATTATATACAGAAAAATTATGTTATGAAAAATCATTTTTCAAAAAATAATAAAAAATATTCTGTCCAGGATTTTTTTAGATAACCCCTTTTCAATATACAGTGGAGACTCGATAATCTGGATCAATTTATACTAGGGCTGATTCGGATTTATAAGAAATCCGGAATATCGCTACTAACAATTTAGTGGAAATACAATTTGAAAAATGGTTAAAATAAATATAGGCTTTATTCTCGAAATCACCAAAGCAAATATATTATTTGAAATAATCAGAATTTTACGTTGTTTTTTAATTTTGAGAGTAGAAGAGTGCTTAATTATGAACAAAGAAAAAACTTTACCTTTGTGCATTAAAATAAACCTTCTTGAATTCAGGGCACAAAATCATATCTTTGTCCCCACATAAAGACATACTACCACAATACAGAAAAAAATAAATGAAATAGAATTAACATAAAACACGTTGCATTTCGCAGACGGTTGAAAATGGATAAAAATTGTATTCGAAAAAAATTCTGAATGAAATTATCTTTCGAATGTCATGGTGAAGAAGGTATGTCCCCGGAAAAAAAATTTTGATAGCGCCTCGACACCTGGCGTCTTTATTCACTCCGCAGATTTTCATGCGCACTTCAAGTCGACATTGACTTGTCCAAAACGCCATTCACAGAATGAAAAAATATTCGGACGTTTCCGAGAAAATTGGGATTACTAAGATAAGTGAATCACCCTGTACATAATACAATCTAATACAATCATGACGTCAATCGGGACTAGTAAGATATCCGGATTATCGTTCTCCGGATTATCGAGTATCTACTGTATTTTCTTATATAGGAAAATCATTATGAAATAGGTTTTATTCTATCATCACCTCGGTGTCCACTCCAGTGTCGGACGTGAAAGCCTGAAATCAACTGGTTCATTCGCGAAATTCAAGAAAAAAAATTAAAAAACCAGAAATATTTTTCCTTTACAGAGGCCATACCGAGAACATTTGTGAAACTTTCAAATTCAGGATTGTAATCATCAAATGCCTCTTCAATTTAAAGACTCACAGATTTTTCATCATGACGAATGGAGAAATAAGGTAGGATTTATTCACTTAGAGAAGAGATAGACCTCAGAGACAAAATCTGCATGAAAAACTTCCAATTTTGAACAAACCAATATGAAGGCAAGGAATTTTTTGTTCAGAATTTGGGAGCATATGGAGTATAGAGCAACTATAATAGGACGAAAACCTCAATGAAATTCTTCTCCGAGTCCCACGAAAAGTAAAGCTCTCAACAATAGCCTGCAATTGCTCTTATAATAAAAAACTGAAAAGTGGTAAATTAATTAGTTACATGATATTTAATTAAAAACACCCAATTCTTACCATTTTCACCATCCTTATTTTATTTTATCCCGCGTTTGAACTTTTCTTGATGAATATAGAGATATTTGAAACCCTTCTAGAATAAATAAATATTATCATTTAATGTAAATTCGCTCCAAACTTCAAACAAAAAAGTCCATCTTCCATTCGAGTCCTCATCTATTCGACTGAGCTATTGGGCTCAGAGGGTATCAAAACACACCAATACCTTATCTACCTTTCTGATCAGTCTCGGTATAGAAGCCCGAACATTTCGCAACAGCATTGTGCACGTATCGCCTGGGAGTGTCAAAGTTGGCGAATAACTGGAAAACACCGAATTTAAATGCCTGCATAATGCGCGCGAGATTTATGATATCGCTGGTAGGATCTCCGCCGAGAGTAGAAACATTCATCATGGCTTTATCGATGGAATCGAGCGTTAATAAGGAAAGGGGACTTTATGTAACACCAATAAATAAACGGCGTCTGCCTCTGGAGGACTCCCTCGATAATCTCCGGTACATTCAGATCGGGCATGCAAAACGGCCGTATCTGATTGAGACATCCCCGAGAAGATATATAAAGTAGAAAGGAGGTGAAATAGGCGTCGGAAACACTCGGTTTAGTTCGGTTGTTCAGCGGTCACTCTATTACGTCACATTACCGCAGGGCTGCCAAGTTGGGCTGTATTCCCCCGAATTTGGAGGATTTTTGTACACAGTTGGGATGATTTGGCGAACAATATTCCATGGTGCATTTTCTGGGGTTTCGTTATCTAAATTTTTATTCTGATCATCAAATGAATGTTTGAACACTTTATGAAAGGGCTCATTTGATTTCATCTGATATTGAAACAGGAAATAATGGAATTAATTTCATTAAAAATATTCTTCAGAAAAATCAATATCCAGCGAATTCCATAGGAAAAAACATTTCAAATTTGGGGAGAACAATTTTGCGACAAAATTATAATGATAATCAGGAACCAAAACGAAACCGTCAAGAGTTATCAATTTGAAAAACTTTGATTCCTTATGTTCATGGAAATTCAGAAAAAATTGGTTCTTAATTCAACACAAGAACTGTTTTCAAAACACAAAATGATTTAGGATATGAATTTACATAAACTTAACCTTCGAATGTCAAAAAATTGTGTTTACAATATTGCCCGTATTTTTGGAAAAACTTATACAGGAGAAACATCAAGGCCGTTAGAAGACGTGAGCATAAGAATAACATAAAAAATAGATATCTATTGACAGATTTTCTGGAAGGTCTTTGCATATTCCTGAAAATTTTATTAAGGTTTCCTTTTTATTTTTAAATAATAGAAGAAAGGCCCCTGCGTAAAACTTGAGCACTAACTTGTCCGGGTCCAAAACTCTACAAGGAAAAATTGTTGCCTAACAATGAACAAAAACAGAACACTTTGAACTCTGAAGCGTTACGTTTTGGAGGCTAAATCAGACAACTTCGTCAGGCAATTTCTATTTTTCATACAACTTCGCAGAATCGTGACAATATTTTTTTATTTTTCAATTGACATTTGTTTTTTTCTCTTATTCAAAACGGTTTTGATGTTTTTTTCTGTATGAGTTTTTCCAAAAATACAAGGAATGTTGTGAACACAATTTTTTGACCTTTGTTTCTTATTCAAAGGTTGAGTTTTGGTAAATTCTATCTTAAATCATTTTGTGTTTTGAAAACGGTTTTTGTGTTGAATTTAGAACCAATCCTTTTATTTTTGCTGAAAGTATGAACATTAGGAATCAAATTTAATCAAATTGGTTGTTCTTGGCGGTTTCATGTTGGTCCATGATTATAATTATGATTTTGTCGCAAAACTTTCCTGTCTAAGTTTGAAATGTTTTTTTTATGAAAGTCGATGGATATTGATTATCCTCAAGAATATTTTTGATGAAATTAATTTCATTATTTCGTGTTTCAGTTGTAGATTAAATCAAAATATTGTCACAATTCTGCGAAGTTGTACCTATGAAAAATAGAAACTGTCTGACGAAGCATTCTGATTTAGACTCCGGAACAATACGCTTCAGAGTTCAAAGTATTTTCTTTTTGTTCATTGTTGGGCAACAATTTTTTCTTGTAAAGTTTTGGCCCCTGAAGAATTAGTGCTCAAGATTAACGCAGGGGCCTTTTTTCTATTATTTAAAATTTTTTCGGATTGTTTCTTGTTTCAGGGACTTGGAGAGAAAACCCAAATAAAATTTCCAGGAATATAAAAAAAGATTGGTCGATCACAGATAGCAGATCATATTTGCAATCATAGGATTGATTGTAATAACTCGAATATTCTTATGACGGAACCTTAGAGTTATAAAAAAAAATCAAGGAGTCAGTCGGCTTGTATTTTGTTTCATGAAACTTATAATCTGGACAATTGTTTGGTCGGTGTTGATCTTTTTTGGATTGATTTATTGAAAAAGAAATTAATTCTAGGAAATTCGGAGGCAAAGTGGAAAAATGTCACCATCATTGAATTGATATTAATCTATGGTCTTCATGTATTGACAAATGACACATGAGAAATCAAAGATTCTTAGGATTCCGAAAAGTCTGATATAGACTACGAAAAGTTTCGAAGCTTGAGTCTTTTTCCATTGTCAGGCAACAATTTTTCGAAAGGATTTGGCTCCAGACAGAGTGCTTTTCTTTTGTTTTAAAAAAAAATTGATTTTCGTTTCAGAGAATGGGAGAGAGAACCCTAAAAAAACTTTCAGAATGATGCAGAGACCCCCCACAAGATATTTCGATAGATATTCGAATCTTTCCAACTGAAATTGTTGATAAGTTTGTTTACCATCGATTTTTTAACTTTGTATCCAAACAATTGAGGATTGTTCAAGTAATCATCCTTTTTCTGGGGTATACAAATACGAGAGCCACAGTAGAAAACCATGAATCATTTAGAACATCTAAAAACCTGCCATTTTCAAATATACCCACACCGACCATCTTTTACGACCCTTATGCCCATCTCTGACAACTTATTGGCTGATACATAATGGTCTCCTCGCCCATCTCTATCGGCCGAATGGCTCAACCACTAAATCACTGCGGGTCCACCTCTGCTGATTTATTGGTTTATCTTTAACGATCCCCTGGGTCCATTTCAAACAGCCTTCAGGTCGAGGATTGCCCACAAACTCGCCCTTATGATGATACCCCTGGACCGTTCTATGGTTGCGATGTGATTTACATCGTCTGTGGATGATCGATTGATGCAGAGCTAGAGAGACTTTACCAAGAGCAGAGTCAGCTTCTGATAATGAGCAAATGAGCTTTTGGTATCTTTCTGGCAGAAATAAGTTGAAACCGCTCAATAGTGGATGTTTTTGTTTCTTATAAACTATGAATTTTATGGAATTGTAATAAAAAATTCTTGATATGTGGTATTGTTATACCGAATAAAAAAAGGAACAAATTTTTGAAAAATTGACTTCAAAACAAAATTTGTATATGAGTTTTCTTACTTTTCTTCATTTCGTCGTTATCTGTCATATACAACTTTCGTTTGTCCAGAGAATTGTTAATAGTAATGGATAAATGTTGAATATAGATAAAACTGATTATATAGTTACTCAACAATCAAAAAGAAGAAAATCTGTCGTATAATTGTAAAAATTAATGATACTGCGATGAAAAAGGTTTGGAAAATGAAGATACTGTGTGTTTAAATTGTGAGTTGTGACAATACTGACAATTCATTACTTTGGATAAAGGATGTAGTACATTTGGAGCAGACAGTTCCTCTTCAAGTGAGATTTTTATTTTAAATATTTCGATAGATCACAGGTTTGGTAATGTACCATACTTCTCTCCACAATAAATGTTGAGTGATTCAGTAATTTTTCATTTTGTTCCTATGGTTTGGAAAAATTCATGAAAACTAATCAATAAAAAAATTATGATTATGTTTTGTTTAAAATTTTCTCATTCTTAGATAAGTAAAATTGTGCACAGTGAATAAGATATGTAATATGCAGGGTGTAACATATCTAGTGAATCACACGACACATCACGCTAGAGTATACCATAAACTTTCGAATAACACCAACACAAGTTCAGTGAAAATAAACCGTTTGCAAAATAATTAGAGCTTTATGAATATACCGAATATTTCTGATTTTCGAACAATTTTTTTTCAATAGCAAGGCCAGAAAGCGATTAAGGATAACGATTTTAGCTGGGGCAGAAGGTCCCTCAGATAATTTAAGGATTCTGATGATTATCTAATCTTCTTTGGAGCATATACCATGCATGTATATTCTATGCAATTCAAATCTGGTGAGTGCTAAATGTGAAATACCAAGCTCCTCGCGCGCATTCTCAACTATGGCTGCACGGTGCGGTCTAGCGTTATCGTCTAGAAATTGAAAAGATTTGGCAAAACATTGTCAACGACATGCTCCCTATAGTGTAAGGTGGTCATATTCCCAGGACAAATGTGTATATCTGTGCGCCCGTTGAAACATAGCCCGGCCCATACCATAACACTACCCCCTCAAAATGGATGGACTTAGCGACGTTTACGGAGTATGCGTGGGATTGTCCATACCCTTATTCTTCGAAAATCTGAAAATCGTCCATATCTGGATTCATCAGTAAAGAGGACACTACGCCATTGATCGTTCCAATTCAAATATTGCCTTGCCCATTCCAGTCTTTGACGTTTATGATCACGTGTGATGGAACTCCTCTTAATGGACGTTTTGAACCTAGATTCACCTCTCTCAAATGTCGTCTGATGGTTTCGATGGCAACTTGGACCCCATCTGCATTTTGAAGAGTATTCCGTAGCATTCTACACGTAAATGTAGGCTTTCCTCTGGCCGAGGCGGTGATGAAACGATCCTGAGCAGGTGTTATTTTTCGTCGCCCACCAAGCTTTGGTCTTGTCTCCCTGAACCTATTCCAAAGTCGACATATCACACTTTGGCTGACTTGGAGCTTTTCCGCTACAACAACCTGATTTAGGTCACCCTGTAGCATTCCGATAGCCCTATTAGCCTCAGCGTTTGTTAATTTACTTCTTGGCATTTTCAGAAAACTCGTTTCAAAGCGAAGCCGTTGATAAGCTGACTCCATTTCAAAATGAGAACATTCATGAAGCATTTGCAAAGAACCAAACTTCAGAAAAAAGGCGACCAGATTGACGTTATGTCTCATACTGATTCTGATTGGATTGATTCAAGTTGTTATTGAGTTTTAAATGAATTCACAGCGATTTTCAAGAAGTTTAATTACTGTTCAAAACGATTGAATACGATATCCCTAACTCTTGTGGAGCAGTTTAGTTTCACGTTTTGAATGGTCGAAGAATTTTCGAAAGTTTGGCAAACAATCATATATTTGATATTTTACCTTTAAGTTTAGGACGAGTTCGACACAAAAATGTCAGACGAGATAGTGTATTAAGTATAGAGAACGATAAGCGCATTTTACCGATCGAAGACAATAGTTTGGAGGAGGAGATCAGCGACGACTCCAATTATTGTCTGAGATCGATAGTCCTTAACGTACAAGATACTTATATCGTTTTTTGCACGATAGTCAAAATTTTTACTCAATGTACAGGATAATTATCTGACAAATTCATTTTTACGTGGCTTTATCAATGCTGTGTAGGAATATAATATGAGGCGTTGTCTTGGTGATGAAAACTTAGTGGATTGTCAAGTGACAATAATCAATTGAATTAATTTACTAGCGTAAGAAATGGGGGTGAGGGTTGTAGTAGCAAGGGTTGAAGCGCTATGCGTCCGTAACCTACATTTTAAGTGTAGAAAGCAGAAATCGACCTGTTCGAGTATTTCTCTCGAAAAAATTTATTTCGTCTGTAATCTCGTCTGTTTCGTTTTCAACTAGCCACCCTGTATTTCGAGAACTAATGCATAAAATGAAAAACCAAATACTGTGCTGAAATCTCAGTATACATATGCTGGCTATACATATATTGTCAAGTACTGATTGCAAACTTGTTTTTTCTAATTAAGATTCCTTCGTATCTCATAACCCTATCGGAATAATGTATTTCAACCACCTTTTTACCAAAAGCTTTGAACTTTTTCCAACTGTTTCGGAATTTTTTCCCGATGCTCTGAAATTTTGCCAACTACTTTGGAATATTTTAAACTTTTTGAAATTTTTTCCAACTGATTTGAAATTTTTCCAACCGCTTTGAAATTTTTCTAACTGCTTTGAAAATTTTCTAACTTCGTTCAACATAACTATTACAGCGATTTTCTCGAATATTCCATAATTTTCAGAACGATTGAATATTCTTGTGGAGCAGTTTAGTTTCTCGTTTTGAATCATCGAAGAATTTTCGAAAGTTTGGCAAACAATTATATATTTGGTTTTTACCTTCAAGTTTAGGACGCAGTTCGACACAAAAATGTCAGAAGAGAAACAGTGTTACCACCCCACCGAAATCATCGACGGACCGTCACTTTCAAATCGACCTTCGTTCGTGCGTGCACATTTCCACGGACCCGATTTTCCGACTCTCCCGGCTTCGCCGGTGGAAATGTGCCCGCGGAAAATGTCAGCCTTTTCGCGTCTCGCCACGTGGCCCCTATTTTTCCCGTCCCCGGCCTTGTTAACTCTTCAAAGTCGCACCGTCAAGACCATAAACTTCAATTCCAGCTAATTGAAACCCTTTCGCGTTCCCAGCGAACAATGCCTGATGGATGCGTCGTGGGCGTCGGGATCGGCGTCGCGGCACACGTGCCGGCCCGTCGTCGGTCGGGGTAATGGGTCACGTGTTGAGGCAGCCGACGACGCCGCGGCCAACGTCATCTTGCGGAACTACGCCGTATCGACCGTCCGTCTCTTTCGTCTCCTTCTCTCGTCTAGACGCTGCATTATAAATAGGAAGTTGTTCTGTTAGTGCGAGTTTTATCGCTGTCAAAAACTAATCAGGCGCGCGGGGTTGCCAGGTGTTCGGTTGCGCCTCGTTGTTTTGTTTGTGGTCGGAAAAAACGAAAAACGAAATTAAAAAAAAATGAAGAAGAAACCAATGAAGCCTATTAAAACATTTACAATAATAACTACCGATAAGTTAGAGTTTTTTTAGTCACGTAACTAGATATTTGAGTAGATAATTGTGTAAAATTCATTCTTAGGTATTCAACGAAGGGATGAGGAAAATTTATTTATTTTTAATATTGTTCACAAAACAAGTTTTGATTTCACAGCCGATGCCGTATGAACTATACTCCCCGTCAATAAATTCCGGACAGGCAAAATTTTGTCAAATTCAACACCTTGTATCTTTTTTCGTGGTTCTGCGATTTTGTTGAAATTTTCACCAGGTATAGTGTCGGGTCTTGTAATATTAACCTGAAATTTACTTCGCAAAAATACTTGTAGTTTATTCGATATACAGGGGGAAAAAAACCTTGTTTATTCCCTTCATTTTTAAACACCCTGTGGTGAATTTCAGGCGGAAAATTTGATATCATTAAGTTTTAATTTGAAGTATGACTCTTTCTCAACAAAATTTTTTTTTGATTTACGTCAGTATCTGCTTTGAACAAAAATACACATTTTCAAAGAAAGTGTTACATTTTTTCAATTTTTATAACAATTTGAAACATTACAATACCTTATCTACTAGTAAACATAAACAAACATCTAAAAATTAATAGCGTGTATTTCCACCTCGCTTTCTCATCACTTCTACCATACGATGTGGCATACTTTCAATGCATTTACGAATTGCTTCTGGGGGAAGCAACAATTTCTGTTAATGCAGAACAATACTAGGCCTCACGTTGCACGGGTTGTAACAGGATACATTGAAGAGGCGAATATTCAACGATTCGTGTGGCCAGCCAGAAGTCTGGATTTAAATCCAATTGAACATGTATCGGATATGCTAGGTAGACATGTTCGAAATTGGCAGCCCAACACCTTACCGAATTTAAAAACATCCTTTCTTGAAGAACTGGAAAATATTCCCTCAGAAGCAATTCGGGAATGCATTGAAAGTATGCCACATCGTATGGTAGAAGTGATGAGAAAGCGAGGTGGAAATACACGTTATTAATTTTCAGAAGTTTGTGTATGTTTGCTGGTCGATGAGGTATTGTAATGTTTTAAATAATTGTTATAAAAATTGAAAAAATGCAACACTTTTTTTGAAAATGTGTATAAATATTTCTGAAAGCAGATACTGACGTAAATCAAGAAACATTTTGTTAAGGAAGGATCACAGTTCAAATTAAAACTTACTGACATCAAATTTTCCGCCTCAAGTTCACCACAGAGTGTTTAGAAATGGAGGGTATAAAATAAGATTTTGTTTCTCCCTGTAAAAGGGATTAACTACAGATATTTTTGCAAACTAAATTTCAGGTTAATATTACAAGATCCAATACTATACCGGGAGTGTATAAGAGATACAGAAGAAAGATCAAGTACACATCTTGAAATGTTCTATCCAACCAAAAACAAGTTTATGAGAAATTTTGCCAAGACGCGGTCGTATTTCTGACATTGTCAAAAAGTTATCAGATCTCATGTTAGAGCAAAGCTGCTAACTCTACACTCTTCAACTTCACAAGTCCTTATTTCACAAATTCTATGCCTTGGTCAAAATAAGTGACTTATACGTTGCTTATGACACAATCTTTTTATTTTAATATTTTTTCTTAAAAATAATTCAATAAAAAATAATGATTGCGAGTTCCATTTAAAGTCGAACTAATTCACTATCCATGTTTAAAATCAACAATGTACGAAGTGGAGAAATATACCTTTACCTACCTAAGTTCAAGCTGCGATCGCGATGTATTTAAGAGCTGCCATCAAAACCATTGTATAATCTTTGTATATCTTCATATAATGGTCACAACGGGAAATTTCACAAAGGTAACTGTGATTGAGGTTATTACCGAGAAATTGTATTTGATGTAAATGCACATAAGGCATTTTACGAGCGCTTTATTTTATCCCCTTATTCAAAATTTGGGGGTGATTTTCAACGAGAACTCTTGAATATTTTTTTAACATTCATTACAAGCAGTCCTCCGTTTATATCAATTTTCAGACCATCAGCATCAAAATTGGCAGAAGTCTTATACAAACCAATACATCCCCTGGTTCTAAGGGTTGGGGGAGTTAAAGTTTCAAGTTTAAGAATTTTTCCTTTGTAAGTGTACTCATACTAGCTCACATACCAAATTTCAATTTCATAGGACATCGGGAAGTACCCTAACAGTTTTCATGATCATCAGTGAGTGATTGAAAAAATCGGGGGATCTCAGTTATCTATAAAATCTAAAGTGTACGAGCTATTATGCACTTGAAACTTTGCACGTTCGATAAGTTCATTACTGGCATCATATCCTGAGCATTTTTTTCATCTGCTATATTCCAACCTCAAGGTATGAGGGTTCAAGAATACGACGAAACACTTCGAGGAAAGGTAGGTTGTGCCCCGGCGCTCGATAGCATATGTCTAACTTTCAAGAATAACTCCCCCATCAGGAGTTTGGATTGAATGAAATCATTTAAATTTAATGTGAATGTGACCCTTATCTGCAGAATTTATTCCGGATAAAAAAATGCTCTTTACAGCATAGTTTTCTAACGGATAATTCGCGAGATATGAAATGTTCAATAAACACGAATTAAGGCAAGTCCCCATCGATACTAAGTGGTTATTCGAGGTCAGAGTTAAAAATTTCAGTTTTTTTGAATTTTTCTCATAAACGGTATGTTTAATATAAAAAAGAGTGCAAGTTCAACAAGTTTTGTCTGGTTTTTTTCTAAAAGTTACTGTTTTTGAGAGAAATCAGAAAAACCTAAAAGTTTGACCTTTGACCCTGAATTACTTTAGTCGTACACATAGGATCCATAGGTACAGAAACTTTGCAATAATAGGTTTCCACCATAATCTGGCTCCCTGGCACTATTTTCATTTTTAAATTGACCGGACTACACCCAATATCCGAATTATCCAACGACATACCAGTTTTCAAGACACTTCTCGTCTTCTTTTTTTAACCACTGCTCATGGAGGCAAGACGGACAGTTAATTTCGCGAAAAATTTAATTCACCATTGATTACAACGGGTTCAGTTTTTGCAGTTGTAATAATTCTAACAAAAATATTTTCCTTCCCCAGCACGGGAGAATTTTTTCCGACATCGGAAAGAACGATATAATGAATTTATAATTATCGCAACGTTTGCATGAATAGAATTCACCAACTTCATTCAGTATTTCATTGTGATACTCGCTGCACGATTTCGATGCAGTTCTCTATCCAACAATGCGGAAATTTCAATGTGAAATTCCAGAAAAAAATAATGAAAAGAATGCGGAAAAATTTTCCATTCGGTCATGAAAATACACAATACCATGACCTGCACATTGTTTTTTTAGTTGTCTGGGTTCTGTTTTCAATACAAGTCTTGTGCAGATACTGAACAAAAAAACAATTGTCGAGAAATCAGATTACTGTTGTGAACACTTTCGAATAACATTGCTGGGATCTGTTTTTGTGATTAAAAAAATTGAAGTAGTGTTTGTTCAACTCCTCGGAAAATTGAAAAAAAAAACGAGTAGGTATTCAATTAAGGGAATATCAATCAAAATATTGACAAGGTGTCAAAAACTTCTTCTCCAACTCCAGATAACTGGAAAAATATGCACAAATTGAGAAACTGAGAGGGTTGAGTTTATTCGGAATCTAAAATCTTTCATTAACAGGAATAGTAGATAATATTAATTTCTGAAATCGAATCTTCGATTTTTTTTGCCGTAACTAAGAATGGTGAGTCTAACCTAAATGAATAGGAATACGTGCGTGTTTTTCTTTATTGTTGTTCAAACCATGATTGTTCTTGTCAATTGCTTCATCGAAGTCGCAAGATAAATGAAAAAGATATAACTGTAGTATAACATATTTTCATCTGATTAATAACATCAGAAACCATACATTATAATGGATTTTTCAGGAAAATATTACTTGTTCAATGCAATTTCAAACTGCTTTCTATCTGAAAATTTTGAATGAGCTTGACGACATCTTTTTGAATGAATTACCTCTAGCAGTGATCAGTCAACAACATTGAGAATGAACAAATTCAGGGAATAACTATCACAGGTATTCGACAGTCTCGATCCAAATAAAATTCTTGATGCAACGTAATCTTCACAGAAAGGCATGATCTCGTAAATTGAAATATAATATTTAATTTTTTCTAATAATAAATCTTAATCATTTCAAGAAATAGATAAATTCCCCAAAATTCTCAATGTATTATCATTTAAGACTTCTTGTATACACATACGCTCACAATTTTTTCACATATTCGTCATCACTGCATTCAAAACTGAATATTTAATTTATATGAAATTATTTTCAACGTCAGACAAAGATATTATATTTTCCCTGATAGAAACTAAGAATTCAGCGCTTTCTATCAGGAAATTACAGAGATGTGTTCGTTCAAAATGTCGTTCATTTTTAGAATTCTTGAATTTTTCCTCAGTAGAATTCGATAAATTCAAATACATTCCGATTTCGAATGGAATATAATGTTCTATTTCATTTAATTCAAGTTCGATTTGATCAATATCATTATGGACCTCCTGAATAAATCTCGAAAGAAAACAATGTAAATTATCTAGTTGTTATCTTGCCTATGATGTCTAGACAATTAACGACCAATTTTTAGCACGTGAAATAATACTTTAATTATCTGTTGATAATAGTTATGACATCACAAGATTGTCTATGAATACAATGGCATTCTCTAGGAAGTCTAGACGACTATGGAGGACGCAAACTCCTTCTCAATCATGAATTACGATTACCGAAACGTGACCTGTAAAAATATCAGGGAGTGGGTGCTAGGGGCGTAGCGAGATCGAAAGGTCCATCTTTTAGTTTCAGATTCTATCGTTGATATAGCATTTACTGCACGATTTCATCAGCTCGTTTTGTAATTTTCCAGTATATTGGTTACGCTTCCTTCTGTTTCGCCTGAATTCTGGACCGTCTGCCAATAAGCCTATTTTTTTTCTTTCACTCAGTTTCAATGGTTCAGAAGGAGGCCCTGGGGTACCTCAAGGCTCAGTTTAACTACCCTTTATCATTAAAGTTTTGCTTTTCAGACTAGTTTTCTAGTGAACTCTACTATTACTTCTTTTTTCATCAGACTGTGGTTAATGCGTCGATTCTGTTACTAAATTATGTGTACATAAGTATTGTTCCTCTGTTCAAAATTACCCTCCTTTGTTTTGCACGTTGACTAGACAATCTTTTTCAAGCAGAATTTCATTTTGATGACTTGAAAACTTTGAATATCGAACTCTCATAGCTCTATTCTCGAAGAAGCCAGGTGCATTAGTTCTCTACCGTAGGCATTTAGACATTCAGTACCCGTATTTGGCACCTTACGCCGATAAGTGCTATGCCAATAGTCAAACGAGCACGAATTAACAAACCAATCACATTTCGAGTGCGAAATGTATAAAAAGTACAAAAAGCGAGAGTTCAGTTTCATTTATCATTTTATTCAGTAATTACTTATATCGGCTTATTGACAGTGGGATTTTTTTCAATTGATGAATGAATCCTTACTGCTTGCTTCATTCAGCCGTTTGAAATTGTGAACGTTTTGAGCCTAGCATGACGTTTTTTACTAGATATAGTTGCCAGACAGATTTTTTCAGCTTACTTATACTCTAATAGGTAATTTATATTGTGCAGCATCGAAATGAAATATTTTTGAGATCTAAACATGGTACCGAGTTCTAGAAAAGTACTATTCAATTTTGAAGCAGAAAATGAAAATGTCTAGTTTGATGACTGAACTTAAAGTCATTTCGAACGTTTTCTGAACATGAAAATTCGATTAATTCACATTCCAGAAAATTTCAGGATACAATCTTGTTTAGTTTGGTGGGTTGGGATTGTGGCGTTTCAGATAAGACTGAGAAGAGAATCGAAAGAGAAGATGAAGATGAGAATAATCGAACTATAGGAATTTAATCAACTAGTTTATCAACGTGTGAACGGAGTGTATTAAAAGTCAAGATAATTAATCGCTCGATTAATAAACGAGGGGATTTCATAATTCCTCCGTCGGTCAAAAATAATCAAATAGAGAAATTCTAACATAACAAGTATTTCATTCTTCAAAACATGATTTATGAATTTAATATAACCAAATTGAAATTTCTGAATTTTCTTTGTTCGGTTGTCCATGACAATTACGCATTTAAATGCGAAATCAAGCATTAATAGGAGTCATTAATGGAAAATTTCGTGTGCGTTGAACTTGACTATTATTTCGAGTTCTACGGAGAAAAATTAATTTTTTATTAATATTGGCTGATTTGATGAGGAAATAAAACGCACCCATTATAATAATATTCATCACCAGCAACTTTGTGAATTGATAGTACATCATAGGTACTCAAGTGTTGCAGTTGTTGTATTAAACAACATCAATTGCCTGATCACAAAAGAGCCCATAGACGTAAAGAAGGGAAGGGGTTTATTGGGGACGTAAACCCCCCATTGACTAGAATAAAATCAAACCCCTTCAGGAGTCGACTTTGGTTACGCCATTGAAAGTGTTCATTTGTATTCACATTGAATCTCACCAAGTCTGGTGAAGAAAGTCTTTTGAATTTCACATACATTTGAAAAAAACATAAATAATACTGAAGAAAACAAAATCTTCCACAGATTCTTTATACCTTTTCCAATTATTATGGAATGTCTAATTGCCTACAGCAGTAGAGTCGTCCAGGACCCTCCCAAGGATCTACCCACGACCCTAGTTCCGTAACCAAGTCTTGGGGATATAGAGCAAAACACAACTCTATGCGACACCGCCGGCCTTAGCTGGAACTAAGCCCGAAACGAGCATTAGTTTCGACAATTAGTACGTGAAAGCTGTGTTTATTTTTAAGTTTTTATTGCGATAAAAAGATATGCCTAACGAAAAAACCGTGGAAAACACTAATGATTGTTGTGTTTATGGACGTAATAATTGTAAAAAATCTAGGAATCTAGGAGTCCAATTTCATTATTTTCATGGTAAAAATAAAAATGTTTACGTAACCAACAAACTAGAAATCGTAGAGTAAATTAATAGACGTAAATCCTGGGAGCATGTTTCGATAATGGAAAAACCTATATCTGAACATATTAGAGTATGCTCACACCATTTCCTACCAAAAGATTATAGAATGAAAATTCCAGATAATCTTGCTTGGTATGAGTATATAATCTCGTCAACCTTCACACCATCACTTTTATAAGACATCATTTCCTCAATATGATGGGGTTGTCCTTGTAGAATTCCAATGTTTTGAAGTAATTTTTTTCCCTCATAGAATCAAATGATTGTATTGCAACACTTGCTCACCCTCTACATAGCATCTATGAGCATGTAACTATTGGAAAATTTCCTATAATTTGAGGAACCTTCCGTAAAAATTTTGCAAGATGATCTGAAAAGCATTCAAAATTGAATAGTGCTCACCTCAATGTTCTACATAAAATATAAAAAAAAGCACAATATAACCTATACTTACACATACAATATAACCCACTGAATCCACAATTAAGGAAACAACTTCGATTATTGATAGTCAATAAACATTAGAACCTAAAAATCCCATAGATCCCAAAAAGAAAGCCAATGTAAAAACGAAACAATACTCGTGTCGGTAAACAGCTGATCGGAGGGGAGTCAAATATTTATATCATCAAATGAAATTATCAGCGTTCATTGATGCTACAAATGAAAGAATGAAACAAAGAACAGTTCAGAAAAATTAGTTCCCGAACTGTGACCAGGGACTGGCGGAAATCTAGACAGAGAGTAAACCACGGAGAACGTGCTGTCATCGAACAGCTCCAGACCGGTTCATGGCTTGTTACCCTTCAGAGAATGATAAAAAACGTCTAAAAATATAAGGATTTAGGAGGGATTTTCGTCATAATCTGGGGTATTCCAATGATGCAACATAGAAACAACCCTCGTCTGGCATCTCGCAGAGAGATGCAGGTTCGCGTGAAGGCCACGCTCGAAATTCGCATCTCGCAATCAAATTCAATCACTCATCAAAATCAGTACATCAAATCGGTAGAAGTAATTTCCTTTCTTGGACTGAAAATAGATCCCAACTTAACATGGAAACCACAAATAGATCATATTGGGAATACATTGGCAAAGTATAATCATGCTCTAAAAGTTTTGACCAACACCATAGGTAGAAATGCAGCTCTGTCAGCATATCATGGTCACGTACAGTCCAGGCATATTTTTTTGGGCAGAAAGTAGTGAAGCTAATAGAGCTTTCCTACTGCAGAAGCGATGCTTACGTACTATATTTACACTTGGACTCAGGGAAACATGTAAAAGCACATTTATTGAAAATAATATATCAACACTTTTAAGTATGTACATATATGAATGTATAATGTCCGTTATGAAAAATTATTCAGAGTTTAGAGATCTGGAAATGAATCATGTATATAATACTAGATGTAAAAATTACTTAGTTAATGAGAAACCAAACTTTTCCTATTAACAAACAAATGTAACCTGTGACCGTTGACTGGCGGAGGTACAGACAGAGAGTAAACCAGGGAGAACGTGCTCTCATCGAGCATAGAATAGCTAAGGACTGGTTTCTGGAATGTTAACCTTCAAAAAATAATGAAAAGCTGGAGAATTCGTCTGAAAATATAGGGATTTTGGAGGGATTTTCGGCATAATCTGGGGTATATCAATGATGCAACATAGAAACAACCCTCGTCTGGGATCTCGCAGAGAGATGCAGGTTTGCGTGAAGGCCACGCTCGAAATTCGCATCTCGCAATCAAATTCAATCACTCATCAAAATCAGTACATCAAATTTCCTTTCTTGGATTGAAAATAGATCAAAACTTAACATGGACACCACAAATAGATCATATTGTGAATACATTGGCAAAGTATAATCATGCTCTAAAAGTTTTGAACAACACCATAAGTAGAAATGCAGCTCTGTCAGCATACACGTACAGTCCAGGCATATTTTTTTGGGCAGAAAGTAGTGAAGCTAATAAAGCCTTCCTACTGCTGAAGCGATGCTTACGTACTATATTTACACTTGGTCTCAGGGAAACATTAAAAGCACATTTATTGAAAAAACACTTTTGAGTATGTACATTATGAATGTATAATGTCCGTTATGAAAAATTATTCAGAGTTTAGAGGTCTGGAAATGAATCATGTATATAATACTAGATGTAAAAATTACTTAGTTAATGAGAAAGCAAACTTTTTCTATTTACAAACAAATGTAAGCTGTGACCGGAGACTGGCGGAGGTACAGACAGAGAGTAAACCACGGAGAACGTGCTGTCATAGAGCATAGAATAGCTACAGACTGGTTTCTGAATTGTCACCCTTCAAAAAATAATGAAAAGCTGGAGATTTCGTCTAAACATATATGGATTTATGAGAGATATTCGGCATAATCTGGGGTATATCAATGATGCAACATAGAAACAACCCTCGTCTGGGATCTCGCAGGGAGATGCAGGTTCGCGTGAAGGCCACGCTCGAAATTCGCATCTCGCAATCAAATTCATTAGCTCGAGACGACGGCGGAGACGTCTTCGGGGATGAAATTCGGCGTCCCGCGCCCGAATCCCGTCGGGGCGGCCCCAGACGGCCGGAAGGGGGCGGCGGGGGCGGTTTGTTTTCCGGGGGAGCAGACCTCATTAGTATGGCAAACAAGGCGCGGGCACAAAACGCTCTCGCGAAAGTATTTCACATACGTGGCTGAGTATCATTCGGCGGGATGAAGGGCCGTTTTTAACGACGTTTCGCGAGACGTACGACTTCATCGGGGCCGTCATTGTGGCCGGGACGCGCTCTTGAATACCTAGTAGGTGCGGGGATTTTTTTTTTCGGTAGGTCGGTCTGGGAGAAGCGGCGGGTTTGCTGGGTGGAACGTTAGTTGAGGTGGGGCTGTTGTATGCATTCTTTGGGACTTTCTTTGGTTTTCGATCGCAGTTGGATGAAAATGGTCCTGCGTGTATTTTTGCACTAATTCGTCGGAAGGAAATCGATTGAAGAATGTTATTTTCACACAATAAATAAACAATAAAACTCAGTTACTTTTCGGAGACTACAAAAGACTTCTCGAGCACAAAAAAATCCTTGATCTTGAGAATAGTAGATTTTTCATTTTATGAATATGTATAACTATGATGCTGAACTATTGGACAAAATAATCACCGATGGTGGCGCTGCTGTTTACCGAAACGAGTATTGTTTCTTGTTTACTACATTAGCTTTCTATTTGGATTAATTAGATTTTTAAGATTTATTGACTATCAATAATCGAAGTTGTTTCCTTAATTGTGGATACTGTGGGTTATATCGTATGTGTAAGTATAGGTAATATTGTGCTTTTTGTTATATTTTATGTAAAATATTCAGGTGAGCACTATTCAATTTTGAATGTTTTTCAGATCATCTGGCAAGATGTTCACCAAAGGTTCCTCAAATTATAGGAAATTCTCCAATATTTACATGCTCATTGATGCTGTGTAGAGGGTGAGCAAGTGTTACAATGCAATCATTTGATTCTATGTGGGAAAAATTATTTCAAACATTGGAATTCTACAAGCACAACCCCATCATATTAAGGAAATGATCTCTCATAAAAATAATGGTGTGAAGGTTGACAAGATTACATACACTTACCATGCAAGATTGTCTAGAATTTGCAAGCATATTTTAGCCCTGCTAATCTTCTCTACAAGGTTGTACTTACTACAAAAAATCTTGACAATTTTAATTATTAAGAAGGTAAAATTCATTGTTTAGTTTTGTCTCTGCTGTTTTTGTTTTGTTTTCTATAACAATGAAATGTACAAAACAAAAAACATTAGGATTATCCATATTTCATGAAAACTAAAAGAATGTTGAAATTAGTTTGTGACCTAACAGAATATGAAAACATGCATGATTGTAATGAAATTGAACATCAGCATGATCAATATATTCATTTAATAGAGGCTACTATGAAAAGAAAATGAGTGATAAATTTGGAATGAAAATGCACAATTTCCAGAAAACCGTATGTATGTATGCAGTACATTATGTGATCATCGATTAACCATGTTGAAGACATCATTACTCGCTAAATCCTAATATATTATTATTATAATAATTATTATAATTATTATTGCATCTCACTTGTGTCTTAGGTTGCAGTTATGATAAAATAAAATCATTCAACTTATCTATCGATTGATTGCACCTTTTCCGTTGCTAAATGAACGACAATACTATCAAGCTATTTTTAATATCAATATTTAATTGATACATATATGTATAATATATTGTTTAAAATTGCCAATTCTCGGAATTTGGTTGGAACTCCACATATATAGATTTGATCGTTGCTGAACATAAGTTCATTTTTGCAACAATCAAGGGAATCACACTCAGATTGCAACTAGTTTTATTGCACATTATCATATGGCCTTCAATCAGTACTTTTTCACTTTCAACTAGGCTCCTTGAATTGTTGGGACTTCTGTATATTCAAAAATATCAAGTAGACTCAAAGTAATTTATTTCGATAAGAATGAAAATTATTGTGGAAGAACGATCTGAACAAAAAGATAATATCCCTTGACTCTAACTGCTTTTTTTGGTGAGTTTTAACAAGATACAGCTTTCTTCCCCAGTGGCAGAAATGTTTTCATAGTGGGATTTTCTGAAATAATTCGAAAAATATGATGCATTATTTTCAATTGACATCAGTTTCCAGTTTCCACTCTTGCCTGTTTTCATATTATAATCTTCTGATCGGAAATGATTTGAGCATACTCTAATATGTTTAGATACAGATTTTGCCATTATCGAAACATGCTCCCAGGACTATTAATTTCGTCTACGTAAACATTTTGATTTTTGCCACGAAAATAATGAAAATAGGCTCCAGGATTCCTGGAGTTTTTAGAATTACATCCATATACACAACAATTTGTGTTTTTCACGGTTTTTTCTTTAGGCATATCTTTTTATGGCAATGAAAACGTAAAAATAAACAAATAAACACAGCTTTCACGAACTAACTGTCGAAACTAATACTCGTTTCGGACTTAGTTCGAGCTAATAACGCCGGCGGTGTTGAATGGAGTTGTGTTTTGCTCTATAGGACTGAAGATTTAATTCATCCTCAACATACAGATAGATGTCCCAGAACTAGTGAATCAAACGACGCACCATGATAGAATAGACTAAATGCTATCGAATGACACAAACATTAGTTGGTGTTGTTGAGTTATGATACTGATATACGATTGTGATCGTGTTCGAAGTTCTCTACTAAGATAAAATATTCTGTGAACCTCGGCACTTTCAGTTATACACGAAATGAAAATAAATTTCTGCAACAAATTTCTTTCGAAATAAATTCGTTTCTCATATGATCGAGTATTCAATTCTGAATATTTTTCCATTGGAATCGTTACATTCATGTCAAAAATTTTCGGAAAAAAAAAGTTACATATGTATAGTCTGTAATACTTAAGCTATTCTTATTTCCAAAATGTTAAACATATTAACCCTCACGCAGAGAGAATCCCAATATAAACAGGTTCCGACTGCGGATTTTTCAGATTCACGGGATATTTTAGGCTTGATTTTCTCGAAGCAGGTGAATTTTTCATATGAACGTTTTGCGGTTTAATGATTTAAAAGGACCCCGCATTTTTCAACACGGGAGTATCAATCAGAGACACAGTTCATATAGATTTTGGATATTGATTATGCATTTTGATTTTTTTTCCAGCAAATTATATTCTCAATTTTCTGAAGATTTTCCCAAAATTTGAATGCTTATACACTTATTAAAAAAAAATTATGCTCTTACGTTTGCATGGAAAAGTCGAAAATTAAAAATGTTGGAACCTTCATTCTTCGACAGCAATATCAAATTTGAAGATATTCCGATTTTTTTATTGTTTCGAACGTTCCAGATTGCAACCTATTGCTCTTGTTTGTGTTTATTATTCTGAGGATTACCGATTTTTTGTTTATATTGTTATTTTGACTACTTTTTAGTAGCCATCGAGCAGAATTGAAAAAAAAATAATTTCTCCCATTTATATTAAACTGCATTCTCCTCCAAGGCTCGCCCTGTATACCCGAAATGGCCAGCGTCTTGCCAAAATCTCGTTCCCGATTTATTTCCACACATCCGGTCGTAACGTAACACAGGAATAATAAAATGGAAAATCCCATTCACGATACGTCGAACAACATCTCGTCGGAAAAATCAAGTAGACGTCTCGACCCAGTCGATGCGGGAAAAGTATCTCGAGAGAGTTGCCAATTTATGGCCTTCCTCGAAAACAAACAGCGGATATGACCGAAAAACTATTTCTCATTACAATTTTATTACTTAACGTTCGTTCGATTGTTTACAATTTTTGGCATTTGTGTAGTCTGGGTTATAAATAGGGCGGATTAACTAAAATAAATTTGGCTCGCAGCGATTTCTATATTTAAATACTCCTTTACGGTGAAATTATCGACGCTGACCGACAGATGTACTTACAGCTGCATTGATTCCCATTTGTTTCCTCTTGAGGTCGAAGCCGATTTACATTAGCTATTCACAGCTTGAGATATTTCGGAATTATTCGTTGCTCTGAAGAGTTTTATCGATTTTTCTGCTGCTCTTAAGATTTTTGAACGACCAGCGACTTCTTCTTGTGAGTTTTCTTGAAATCTTGGGTTTAATAAATCGTTCATAATATTATTTTATTATGGGTATTTCACTTGTAGTTTCTCTGTATGACAATATCATTTTCACGGTCAATGCCTTGTAATATATGAAATGTAGGAATCATCATTACTAAATCGGTGCTGTGAATCAAAGAGCTTCAAATTCACTAATTCACAAATACTCCAAAGTCAACAGCATCGGCCAAGAACTAACAGAATTTGGAAGAGTTTTCTTTGTCATTGAAAGAGATAAAAAATAAAATGGGGTTTCAAATGAGATCTATGAGGAACTGAGGAATTTGGTAGGTACCTATAGTTGCTTGAAGTTTTATAACCATAAAAATGAACATCAAGAACCCTGAAGCTTAGGTATATACATACAGGGTGAGTCTTTGACTTGTACATATATTTTTACCGTCGATTCCTGAGGTCAAAAGAAACACTTTTTTCGATTCGGCCTAAAAAGAAAGATATAGCCATTTTAAACTCTCATCATGAGCTATGCCACTCCTGGAAATCATAGATATATGCTTGCCATTCAAAACTTTGAAATAATAAGCAACTGTACAATAAAAACAAGCGTCAACTTACTTTTTCAAATCTACTCGACGAAAGATGAAGTACGATTTTGTTAGTTCTGAATAATTACGGAATTTATAAAATGTACCTACCTACAATGAATACTTATACTTCATACAGAATTTCGTTAGCGGCAAATGTTGAATATTCTTCTCTTGATTTCTTTTCCATTATTGATAATGAAGTATTCAGCTTGATATCACCTATATCCTCAGTATGTAATCATTAAATCATAAAATTTCTTGAGGTTCTCCAACAGATTCATAACCTTTCATTTCCAAACATAAATAAATGTCATTGAATCGAACGTTCATCGCTAAGCTGAACGTTGCCAGTTTTAACTCGGTAACCATAGATCATAGAGTGTAGAGTGTGCATAGACTTACCACATTATAATGTGGTAAGCAGATTTTTCGCGACTCTCCTATGTTGAGCGTTGTTGCGCATAGAGTGATCAACAAACAACTCAAATTGGGAATTAATGGTACCCTGATTTTCAATTAAAAAGTTATTTCGTTTATTCTACTTCATCAGTGTGAATCCGCGTGTATTCTAACCAGGAAATGGTAGATATGCTAAAATACTTTTTCACTAATGGAAAAATTCATTAACAGCAGTTTTGTAAATAATGTGGCCGAATTGTGATCGCGTGTGTCAAGTGCATGTTAAGAAGATTCGAATGGTGGTGCCAGAAACACCAATATGATTGTCTCTGGGTGAAGCATTCCCTCTGGCTTTTAATGAAAGCGGGAAGTTAGGGCTTCTAACGAACAATCCCCTTTTAAAAAATGTAACTTGCCTGAAGCATTAGATAGGTTTTTCGAAAGAAGTGTGTAAATTTGCACGAATAAATAAGGATGTAAATCGAAGAAGTAGAGTTGAGCGCATTAATATAACTCAATTTCCAAAGTCCACGAGTTCTGTGCATATTTTCGACAGAATTACATTCAGCCAAAGTACCCAATTTATGGAATTTCTCAGAATTTTTTTTTCTTTCAATATGGAATTACTCGTAAACAGCGGGTAGTACAAGAAAATATCAAGAATACTTTTATATTCCAAAATGAATGAATATTCACCTCATCACATTGAATTTACTGTTTACAATTAGACTATTTGAATTTCTCGTGAATTTATGGAATGTTATAGTCATAATTGAGAAACTGGCTGATGTAAGTGGAATTTTGTGTTAGGGATAGATAAATCACGTTTACGAAAAACTATATTCCTAAAATCACTTCATTCGACAGATTCGTTTGCAAAATATAACGGAAAATTAAATTTTTTTATGGATTTTCGACAGCCTGTATCGTTTCAACGAAGGCAGGCGAATCGGAAAAAATGGAAGATGAAAAAAGTGTTTCTCTTGAACAGAGGAATCTAAGGTTAACACATATGTATAAGACGAAGACTCACCCTGTATAGACGTCGAAAACTCATACTACTTTCACCTCAACTCTGCGGAAAAATTGATCAAGGGAGAGGTATTGTCAAAGGCCCCACTCTTTATTTAAAATGACTTTTTCAAGAGAACTGATTTGTACTACAAATACTAAGAATAAAATTTCACCTGAAATTGTGTAACAAAAGAATATATTATAAAAGGTGAGACTTTAACTCATACATAGATTTCAACGTTTCGACCTCAAGAAATAATTGTAAAAATATATGTACAAGCCTCAGGCTCACCCTGATCAGGTGTGAAAAGAATAAGAATTTTCGTATTTGAGAAATTAGTTACCAAAAAATGGAAACTCAATTTACCATATATCTGAAATTTCTCAAATTATGTGGAGCAGTACATCGCCGACTGAATGCAGAACTATTACATTTTGAGGGGCAGCATTTTTTTAGATTTTCCTTAAGTTAACACAGGATTAAGAAAATTGATATATATGATACATAAAATAATGTTATATCTATGTTCTATCAAATTATTTCTGGATTATTTGTTAATTTACGGAAAATATCGAAAACATGTTCTGTGAAATGAGCTTTTTGTGACTTGTCATAGTTCTTCATTAAGGCGGCGATATGTAACAGTGTTCGTATTGTTGTTCTTCAAGAACAAACGTTTGGGTTCCCGTGCAGAAGATGAAATAATATGATGATTTTTTTAATTGAAGAGAGAAAATTATGAAAAAATTGTCCGCTTGATTTTTCGAAATTTTGATTTTTCTACTATAAAATGTATCTCGTTCCATTCCAATGTGTATCCCTGTATATCGTATTATGTTCCGAGCGAAGTCATGAATGAACATGTGGGCAGTCGAATATCTGACCGCGGCCATCTTGATGGTCCGAGGGTTATAAAAACCTCCCAAAAATCGTCAATAAATGCATCTCGAGAACTCCCTCACAATCTGGTCGACTGCCCAAATTAAACCGTCTGGTGCCCGGCAAGTTTTCGGTATATATCTCCGCCATTAAATATTTCAAACCTGCTTCCAGGGGTTTTACGAGCTTGTTTCAACTTTTTATGTGGCTCGGTCGTAAAGCTGGGTAATTTAAAAACTATAAAAATTTGGATAAAACCCATAATGAAGGCAATGAAATAAATATAACAAACTATGTAACCAGCTCGAAAGTATATTGCAAAGTTATGTATACAAGGAGGTGCTGTCGAGCGAGAAAATGCTGCACTTGCGTAGGATTTAATTTCGACGGATCCGCTGCAGATGGCGTGTGTGTCGTTTGATGACTCCTTAGTGATATGTCGACGGGAGCTATAAAATTTTAGTGCCAGCGACAAAATTAGGAACCTTTACGATTCGGATGAGTGAAAACTATAAACTTGCGCATGTAAAACTTGGATCCTCCCACTTCTGAAATTGATCTGGATGACAGAAAGTTAATTAATTGTTTGTCCATACTGTAAATGGTAGCTTTTATACAAGGATAGTGGGCGATTCTAAAATCGACTGTCAACGTTGTGAAATTTTCGAATGTTAGAATTAGAGTGAAAAAGAAATATGGCAATAACATATAAATTAAATACATGCCGTATTTTTAACGAAGATATTTCAACAGATCGTTTTAATGGAGTTCCTAGATTTGATATTAGCAGTTCCTCAGTGTACTTCGTATAAAAACAATTCATAAAAAATTTTGAATTAGAATAAAGTGGGATAAACATTGTTCATTCCCTTGAGATGAAAGGTTTGATCAGGGACCAAATTAGTCCATACAACAAAAGTTCACTTCGAAGTCAATCAAGTGGAATTTTTGGCTTAACCCTTCACATATCCAGATTTTTCACCAATTGAACAACTGTGGGACTTTACCGCAGCCTCAACAGAGCATACAGAAACAAGATCCAGAGGTCTGGGATGATGATATTATACCTCATGAAAAAGCCATATTTTTTTCCTTTAGTGCCATTGAATTTTCTTCGAGGTTTCTACTATTTCTTGAAGACAGCTCATTATTCTGGTCTTGCTCTTCGGGAAATTAGAAAATAAGGATTTTTTTGCTACGATATTCAATTATGATAATTAGGACTCGATTTTTAGGAAAATAGGAAGCCGGAAGTTGTTGAGAATTTTTGACAGAGAGATATTGCCGTCGTTTTTTGGAGCAGTGTCCAATGTTCTTTGGTTGAGCTAGGAGTAAATATGTGGCTTTTCTCAACTTGATCGGTATGCATGAATCGGAATCTTTCAGCTTAGTTTTCACCAATTTCGAAAAGTTTGATAACTTGAAAATTTCAACACCTTTCAAGATGCCATGACAATACAATTAATTCAGAAGTTTGTTTCAATATACAGTTCGAAATCCTCAGAATAAGAAAAAACAGTGTGGGAGACTAGCTCATTCGCCAATTCGCTGCGAAATCATAAACAAAGGACGTATTCAAATGATGTAGGTACAGGGTGGGCAAAATTGGCGATACCTGAACTATAACTTTTTGACCCAAAGAGATAGAGGAAAATTAGTTATACATTGAAGTCGTCTTTTTCAGGGAAACTGCATTCCTCTATCTGAATTTAAATTTAGACGATTTCAACTTTCGTCATTATCTCCGTTTCTTTCTATGAAAAAAAATGTCTGTATAATGTTTTCATTCTAACATCCTAGCACAGACAGAAATTGAGATGATGGCCAAAGTTGGAATTGCCCAAATTTAAATTTTGGACTATAACTCGAAAACAAAAGGAAATAAAGACATGCAGTTGATAGCATTATCAGATTCTCTGAAGAAGACGACGGTGATGTGTCATTCATTTATTTTCCTTTATCTCCTTCGGTTAAAAGTTCAGGTGTCACCAATTTTCCCAGCCTATACAAAAAAAGATAAATTTAATTTCGAATTGTCAGATTCATGATTGTCCTTGACTGTTAAGAGGAAAACTAGAAAATTAGACAACAATTCAAAGAACCGTTGAACCTTTTTCAAGATATTTGAGTTTTATAGTCACATGATGTAATAGATCGCAAGATTTATTCGATAACGACACTTCAGCAGGTCATGAAAAATTTTGTTCTTATCTTTGTGTTATGAATAATTTACGTACATTTTTCATAATCTTAATTAGGGTCATAGAACTAAATATTTCATAATTGAAAGCTGTCACAATTATTTAGAAAATATTAATTATAGACTTGGGGAGTTTTCTCGATATATAGATAATAAAATCGGACAATCATCATAATATAATTCTTGAAATTGTCTTGGAAAAATCGATTGGAAAATATCATAGAAAACTATTATTTCCGTTTGAATTATTCTTTATTTCTCTTAAATTTGAAGCGGCACTGAAATTTCGATAGCATCGGTATATACAGGGTGTACCAAGTTCGACGGCATATTAGACGTTCCTGGAGAACTGGACCTAATTGAAATCTGAAAATTTGGATTATGATATTGTTCGATATTATCTACCAAGCTAAAATATTCAATTCTGAAAACATTCTTATTCAAATTTTCAGACTCGAGGACTGTGTAGATATTGTACATTTTTACAATTTTGAAAAACTCGTCACAAGGTGTTTCAAATGTTGGGTCAAAAATTGGGATCAAGTTTGGCCCATAACTATCATTTTTCAAATTAACACCCTTTTTTTATGATTCCGTTAGATTCTGCGAAGAAAAATTATGAATGTGCTTCAACTACCTATGAATTCTCCTAAAATTAATGATTTCTCAGTTATTTAGGATTTCCTGATTTTATGTCGTATGTAGAGTCGAATTCATGAAATCTGTTTCATATCAACAATGATGAAAAAGTTCAAAAAATTGATCTGTCACTAGTGAATTATTGGAATAATTTCTCTTCTATGACGATAGATCATTGTTGATGGGAAACAGATTTCATGAATTTGATCATGTAGATCAAATTCATGAAATCAGAAAATCCTGAATAACTCGAGAATTATTCATTTTGGGAGCATCAATATGTTAGAACACTATCATTATTTTCCTTCGGAGAATCTAACACAATCATAAAAAATAGAGTTCAATCTTGATCCCCATTTTTGACCAAATATTTGGAACACCCTGTGACGAGGTTCTCAAAATTCTAGAAATGTACAATATTTACACAGTCTCCGACTTCGAAAATGTGAAAACAGTTTGAGCTCGATATATTTAGTATGGGAATAACAAACAGAATATCGAATACTTTTATCTCCAATTTTTCTTCAGTTTTTTCTCGATATTTTGAAAAGTATTTCAACGAATGCAACGATTTGAATCTGAATACATACAGAATTGAATACTCCATTAAAATTGAAACGAAAAAGGGAAAACTATTTTTTTTCATGCCCTGTATATCTGAAAGTGGTCAAGCTTCAAGAATATTTCAGCTCGGTAGATAGTTTCGAACAATATTGTTATCCCAATTTTCAAATTTCAAATAGGTCCAATTCTCCAAGAACGTCTTAAAGGCCGTCGAACCTGGTACACACTGTATATATTCTTTTGATTGAGAGAGCTGAAATAATACAACACATATTGAAACAAAAAGTATACCTAGCTGCAACACAGGAAAACCATATGGGTCTGTAGTATAATAAAATGGGGAAAGAGAAAAAAGCCCAGCAGAAAAAAAATCTCGGCCGAAAAAAAATTACTAAAAATATCATATATCAGAGGATCTTGGAGGACGTGCACGTGATGAATGGAACAACTCCATGTAGTTCTTCTATGGGCAACAGAGAAAAACAGACTCTTCACTAATCTACCCGAAATTCTAAATATGAAATAAAAATAGACTAAAGCGGTAGAAACTAGGTACTTATTATGAATTAAATTGTTTTCGAATTAATCACTCATTGCAGAAATTCATTCTTCATAAATCAATTATGACAGAAATGTCACAAAATTTGAATTTGAATAACTAAACATCAGAATACTGATAACACAACAAGCTTAATCATAAATTTGACTAAGTGAAAAATCAGGGTATAGTACACATAACGTCCACTGAAAATATGAAGTTTTTCTTCAACAGATGATGAAAAAATGCTCTAAAATACACGAATCTGAAGTATCTTCGGAGAAAACGCAGTAGTCATGATTGAGATTTGGTTCAATCATATTCAATGGAAATTGGAAAACAAGAGAATTTGAAGAAAATGCTATGACGATCCAATTGAATCTGAGATATGTTGGAACTATACTAGAAAGGTTCAATATTCTACAATATTCGAACTAATTGATGAATATTAATCAAATTTATCTTTAATTCTAGGAAATAACACAGAAGAAACGCTAGTTTCTATGAGCAAATGTTCTACCACTCATAGGAAAGGAAAGTGACAATCAATGGTTAAGAATTTGAAAGGGAAATAAGTTTCAACAGAAAATAGAGAATGTACAGAAATTAGTGAATTTGTTTCACTCAGAATGCATATGGACGAAACCCATTTGTTCTTTACTTTATCCTTAGATCAGATTATTTGTTTTCACCAATGTAAAAGAAGCAAGCATTACGAACCATCAAATTGTGCATTGATTATCATGACACGGGGCATTTCTTAGTGCAAAACTAATTTGATGTCAAATATTTGTATGAGATCCTAACCACAACCATAACAACGTTATGGTATGGCACATATTTTAGCTTTGATAAGCAATCAAGGTCCAATTTTCGTAAACTTTCCAATTAAATTGATATGACAATCGATTATTCTCATTTCATATTGTTGCAATGCTATTTGAGCGCCCCCTGATTGTCAGATGTGTGGAACTAGACTGCCCAATTAATTATGGGCATCACCACCTTCTTTCTGATGAGGATACGGCAGCAGTATCCGCAATACGCAGCAGGCCGTAATGCTTAGAGACCCCATGGCGTTTTGCTAATCCTGCTGTCTGCCGTTCTGCTGATGAATGAAAGCCGAGAACAGGTAATACGCCGAAGACAGATCAGAGTGTGACAGGGAGAAGGCTAGACAGATTTCCTAGAACAACTACATGGAAATAGATTATCTGACAAGCGCGTGGGTCACAGCTGTCAAGGAGAACCTTAAATTATGGCGTGTTTCTTTGACTGCTCGGTATGTTTACGGTACGGAGCCTGTGAAGACCAGACGGGCCCGCGGCAGGAACAGATGTTTTCGGGTTTTTTCTCCGATATGGACCGCTTGAGAGTGATTCCCGGTAGACGTTTCGGAAAATAAATCTATTTCCGTAGCGATGATAGATGGCTCGCGCCGATAGACAAAACATTGTTCGTTTCGTGGAGAGCTCTCGATCCGAGATCGGGACGGAATGAGGTTGATGGGGTTCTTGTTGTCTGAGACGATGAGGCGAGGCACTGATGTAAAAACAACAATAGTATATTATTTTATATGGAGAAAAAGTGATACTATTCATGAAGTTCACACCGTTCGGCTGGTAATGGAGAGAAAGTCATGAGAAGTATCCCTTTTCCTCCAAATAAAATATGCTGTTTTTTCTTCAAATGTCGACATATTAAAGCAGAAACGACTCGTTCTGATAGTGATAATTTTTTAAACATAACTGGGTTGGAAAGGCGGTTTAGACCTGTGTCGGTGAGTAGGCACAGGTTGTTGCTATAGTAATGTAACATAAAGCTGTCAGCAAAGATTATAGAGTATAAAGATGGGAAACGAAGCGACTACAGTGATGTGAGCTACATCTGTAGTTTTAAAAGTAAGCGGGTTATGGTTGAAATATTTAATGAGGGTCCATTTGATAAAGATTATATAGAGATTATTAGTAGGCTGCTGTCAATTTTGAAAGAAATACTGAAATAAATATTTTTGCTGAATGACGATTGTATTTTCTCGCGTATTTTCCACTGAAATAACTCGAAATCTACAAGAGTAGCACCTAGCTCACTACATAATCTTGGTTTGTATGTTTTTCTGTTATAAATTTTGTGTTAGAAACTGGCCGACATTCGAAATGCATGGTGAATAATTGCAGAAATAATAATCTTGAATGTGCATTCTTTTAATTACCAAAGAGAATGGAAATGTAAGTTTTTAAACTCGTATCATGTAACCGTCTTGTTCATTGTTCTATTTTCAGTGTTGTCAAATGGAAAGAGGTTTCGGGGCAAAAATATATTTTCTGGATAATTTGTTTGCGAACCGAATTTTCTTCGGTCTCATTCATTAGATCAAGAAGTTCCACTCATAGAGGCAATGGTGGTCAGAAGAACGACTTATAGCGGTGGTGGTTCTCTTGACGACCCTTCCAGCAGTTCGACTCATCTACTATAGAGCCTCTAGACTCATTGAGGTTGAAATACACTGGGTAAGATATGTATGAATCGGGTCCAGAACAACTGTTTGATTTATCGATGTTCGATTTATCGAGAGTTCAGTGTATGAATAAGTTCTTGAAATTGTTATAATAATTCTCTAATATGTGAACAAATTTTTGAAATGTTCTCAATGTCATAATTATTGTATTGTAGTTGATTTTACACATCATTTCAAAAACAATTCACATTCAAAACAATGTGTAGATGGTAAATATCATCCTGATCAAAAAGCGGAGCCTTTTGCTTTCGTTTTGTCGATCAGGATGTTTCTTTAAAAGCTCGACAAAGAATACTCAATTTAATGAAAATTTATGAGAAATATGTTTCGAATTTGGCGCATTTTATAATGGTTTTCTGTACTGAATACTGTTTTCACCGCCCTCTAGGTGTCAAAAGTAAGAAACTGGCCGAAAATCGTAGTCGGATTTCAGTCCCACAGATATAATAAGGGCATTTCCTATTTTTCTAACTCTATTATCTTTGACTGTCAACAATATTAATTTATTTTTTACAATTATTGAGTCTCCGGTTGCAACTCCGGTTGCAAGATGCAACACCGGTATTGCGCAGGTTTAATTTTTAAAATGCAACAGTTTCGCATTGTACATTCAATATTCATTTTGTTGAAAGCGCTTTGGACTTCGGAGTCGTAGATACTGGGTTTAGTGTAAAAGTTCTGTACCTATACACGAGAAAACATCTTTTGAGTTTTTTACATAACCGTAAAAAAACGTTCGTATAAACAAATAGATGTTGTGTGTATGTTTGATCAGAGTTTCTAGAACATCGATGTATCGAAAAATCTTTGAACAGACTAGGTCCATTTCGGCTCCGAAGTCATCATACCTGCAGTTCAAAAGTCAAAATTCGAAGAATTCTATCTGAATCCCGTTATTTTCTCCAAAAATCGTTAGGAACAAACTCACCAGAGGTCCAAAAGTTATCAGCAAAACGAACTCACCTGCAAAAAAAACAATCATGAATTACATCTTCTTTAAAAGTTAAGAATTCGATATCAAAATATTATTGATCATCGCAAGAGCTTTCCTAAAATTGTAAGTGATCTGTTTTAAAAGCGTTCAAAATTATGACTTTCTGATCTGAGCTAAGTTTGTATGTCATGTTCCATTCATATTGCCGATGAATAAAAAAAAGTTAAAAATAATAGTAGAATCCGAAGCAAGTTGTAGAATGGGGTCATATTTCGACGCGAATGCGAAATTCTTACACAAAACAATACAATATGATACAAATTTATTCATCCCTTAAGACATTACATCGATGTATAGGACATGTCAAAATAACAGAATTGGTAACTTACATGGCAAAATAAATAACTTTGAAATACAGAAAAAATACAAAATGACAACCTCAGTTATAATGAACTTTTTTTCCTAAACATATTTTTTATTTTTCTCTTGAACTGTCTGTCATTACGTAGTTTGTATCTATTGGGTATATGATATTTCATAATGTTATACCTATCATTTTTGGTGACGTTTCATATTTGCTAGTTTTGTGATGAGGCACAGATAATATTCTGATGTCTGGTGTTATAGTTGTGAAACTCAGAGCATGTCTACTCAGATGGATGTGGACAAACAATAAACAGTTCAATATCTATATACAGAGCAATATTAAAATCCGGAAATTTCTGAACACTTCTCTGCGTGAGTCGCGAGGTTTCAGGTTGAAAATTAGTCGGATTATCTTCTTAAATGAAGGAGCGAGTTTTCGAGAGCATGAGTGTTTGAATTGTCTTCTGCAACGAGTACCTATTAGACGATATTTTTTCTATTTCAGTCAAGATTTGCGAAATACTGTCGACATTCAATGAAAATTCAGATTATACATCCAAGTGACTTTTTTATTTCATTTTGGCAGTTGGTGTGACTAATAGGAAAATTCATAGATAACTGAATTCAATTGACATGTGTTACCAATGGATAAGATCAAAAGTCAGTGTTGACAACCACAAAACGGAATATATGATTGAATACAATGCGGTAATGAGTTCATAACAGGACTGCTTTTAGTATTGTGATGAACCCATTACGATACTGAAATACAGAATAGTATATAGTATATTCTGAAACAAGTTGCAGAATGAGCTCCTATTCCAACACTCATGCGTTCGAAAACTCGCTCCTTCGTCGCTCGTTTTCGAATTTCGCATTCGTGTTGGAATTGCTTTTTAGACGATATTTTATCTATTTCAGTCAAGTTTCGTGAAATGCTCTTAATTTTCAAATAAAAATTCAGGTAAGTGACTTTTGTATTGTATCTTGGCAGTTGGTGTGACTTACGAAATTTGACAGATTACGGAACTTGAATTGATTTGATTCGAAACTTGATTCGATCGGAGGTCAGTACTGACAACTACAAAACGAAAACTATAACTGAAACAGGGCTGTAATGAATTCCATTACAGCACTACTTTTAGTACTGTAATAAACTCATAACGATACTGAAAGAGAGAAAAACTAATATTTAATTGAAAGTCTTGAAATCGAATTGGCGCCTTATAACCTTCTTGTAAGGGTAAATAATGTATGCTCTGAGAAACAGCCTCTCTGAAGTCTGGTTGCATCTCACTCCAGTGAGAGTCTAGTCTTATGCGGAAGCCTTTATTTGCGGCTCCCAACTGCGATCGAAAAAATTGGTTCATTAGACGGCAGGCAAACATCGGATAGACAATATTTGCGTTTGGAAACTCAACTTCTTCCATTCTACAATACTGCCGGTCCTCTGAACATTAACCTGGCGTCTCTTGACTTAATTAATAGTATTTGTTTTCCTTCGTGGTGGACGCAACGTTTACTTTTCACTCCAGACCAAATGGCCATAAATAATGATCTGAAAACTGCAGAAAGTTTTTCTTTCGAACGCAACAAACGAGTTATTGCGTCCATAAAAGTTTATGATATACTGCGGAACGATCGCGTCACAGTGCCGTATTCAAAATATGAATGAATGAGCTGTTTCATAAGAGGTTGGGATAAAACTCGAATGATATCGTAATATATATAGCGGCTCAACAGTTGATACCACGTAGGGTCTCGGAGAGCAGATTATGCTCCTTTTATTCATATTTTTGGGAAAAATCTGGGAAATGCCTCCAAAAAAATGCACCATTGTCAAGGTTATTCCACCATTCATGCAACGACACCCATAAGCCACCCGAATGGTCGTAAAAGGGCCATTCCTTTAAGAGGGGCTCATACCACGTGACTTTCTCAGTAACTGTCTAATTGTTCCTACTTCTTTCCCTCCAACGTTCAACAGAAGCCAACACTTTTCACGACGTACGAAACTATATCAAACGTTCCTCTGAATATCCAACTTGACCATGAGGTGGCAGCACTTGAGGAGTGATTATATTTGATTATACAAGAAAGGGATATCGAGCGCTTGACAGGAATTTTTATATGGTATTTTCAGCATTCGTTGATTCATCCCCAGCCTAAAATACATAAAAAACAGATGGAATAATTTATAAACTTTATATAAAATTTGGAAAATGGTTTGACTATTAGAAAAAATGCTATCCGACAGAAGGTTATGTGTTTTAGTGAATAATGGTAGTAGCCATTTCGTAACTATCAATAATGGTCTTCCACAAGGTTCGATTTTAGCACCTTTTCTCTTCAATTTATATTTGTGGGATATTCCAACTACTTCTTTTGAAAAATTCATTTAAGCTTATTATACTACTCTGGCTTTTCATTTTTCTGAATTTCAGACAAGAGAAAGTATCTGGAGTTTCTGGAGAAGGAGAAAACTGAAAGAGAAACACTCTGGCAGAATCTCCCAGGGTTGAATCACTCCAAAAAGTTAGTTCGGAATTTTGAAACTGCAAGATCCAAAAAATATTCGGATCACAGTAAGAACCAACTTCACCTCGTCACTGGCTTTCTTACAGGGCATTGTCACCTCAGAAAGCACTTGCTGAGAATGGGCGTATTGGACACTAACAAGTGTAGATTCTGTGGGGAGAAGGAAGAAACTTTTATTCACCTAGTCACACAATGCCTTCCGAGATATTGGATTTCATGAGATCTCTGGGACTGGAAGGCGAGCTGTAAAGCTTTGTCAGGGGGCACAAAAGACCATCAGGTTGCAGTGAACTGTAACCCCTTTTAAACTATTAACTATTAAGTATTCTTTCCGCAAAAATTATGAAACATTATTTTTTCAAGTGGCGTTCATGCCCTAATCATAATAAAACCGAAGTTTCATGTTTTCATTCAAATAATTCATCAGAATTATTGAAAAATTTAGTGTAACTTTCGATTTCTCTTCCTTAAAACATAATTTCGATCCTAGATATTCCTGAGTCAAATTTAATTCCTCTCTTCATTTCAATAAACATAAATAATTTTAGTTTGAAGCTTAAAAACGAAATAAAATACTTCGGAAAATAGCTTGTGCTTCATTTCGTACGGCAGCGCTAGCCTTGATTATTTCTGCTGCTGAATGTTTTTGCCCTGTTGGGCTGATGAGGGTAGTAAAAAGATCTTTCTTGAGGAGCAATCTTCTCTCGGTGATTTGAAAGTTTCAAAATCAGGAGTAAATGAAAGGTATGGAAATTCGTACCCCAAACATAGATAATGATCAAAATCAATCAACAACGAACTACACCATTTCCAAATGTAATTCAAAAACCGTCAATTTTATCTCAGATGAGTCACTTCAATTTCAGAAAGCGTTAATTGAATTTCATATTAGTCAATTGAATATCAGAAAACATCGAATGTACTTCAGATAAGTCAATTGAATTTCAGAATATGTGATGTGAAATTCAGATTAGGCAATTGTATTTTTAATTTTTAAATCAGAAACTTCGTATATTATTTGAATTTAAGTCAGATTTTGAGTCATATTTTACTCATTTTTATAATGGTTGTCATATCGTCAATCATATATCATCATATTCAATCAGGTGTGTTTCTAAGTATGAATTAAACCAATATAATCTGGTGAAATCTCTTGCTCTTTCTTTTCTTCAACACTGGATTTTATTGACAATATACTAAACCGTCTGAATCGATTCCTTATCTAACACCGTAGCTTCAGGAAGCACATAACACCTAATGAAAATTTGTCAAATTGAGTACATATTCAAGTGGAGATGTAATTGTCAACAGTGTCTGCAGCTGGAGAGACTACGAAGTTCATTCACAGCGTATTCAGCACATGAATGGGTTGAGGGTTTGATGCAACAGTAGCAAAATATGAGGAACCAGTTATCAGATTGAGTAATCATCGGTGACAATACTGCATGCCATTCGAGATTGCAGACCGTAATCACCAAAACAGTAGCAGTACTGCTGCGGATGAGCCCTTATTCTCCCATACTCAATCCAATTGATATTTTATGGTCGAAAATAAGAACTTACGTAAAAACAAACCTCAGAATTCCAAACAGTGTGCCACCGGGGGATATTGAAAAAAGGCTAACATACCTGGAAAATATTATTGATCGAACTAAAATGCAATTGCGATGTCAGACATGTCTGTATGGCTTCAAATAATTTCAGTTGTGTGTTGAAGATTGAATGTTTCACGTGAAAATTGAAGTTCATTCATTAACATTTTTTTATTCCTGAATCACTTGAAATTGATATTTTCTGAAATGCAATCTGGTATCAATGTGCGTATGAAATCAATTTCAAATTGCCTTTTCTGAAATACACTTGACAATATCTCAAATTCAATTGAGTGTGTTATCTGAATTACATTTAATGTTTTCTGAAATACAATAATTGATTATTTCGGAAATTCAAATGACTAATGTGAATTTCATTTGATGTTTTCTGGAAAACAGTTGACTGATCTGAAATACAAGTGATGTTTTCTGAATGTCAATTGACAATTGGAGACCGAACTTTGCAGATTCTTCCAAAGCAAGAAAGTGCTGCACTGCTCTGCTGGGATGGCTCACTTTCTTGCTTTGAAAGAATTTGCGATCTTCAATCTATAGTAGTCCGTTGTTGGCTTATTTTGATCATGGCCCACGAATAGGTACCGATTAGTAATTCAGGTACACCAATCTTGTCCGTTATGATAACAAAAGAGGTAGCAAAAAACTACATTTATGAAACTGTACAGAATAAAGAGACAGAAAAAACGTTCTTGATTCTAAACAGAACAGCGAGCTTACCGAGCTCCCAACGACCCCAGAAGCCTCCATTCAGCCTAATTGGAATATTCTGAAGTGAAACCGGCTTCTAACTCGATCGGATCCTTCCTCCATTGTTGAAACTTTCCAATGCGAGCTTCAGTTCCGTTGAAAATCTCTCCCCAATCATTTTCTGATATATAGGATTTTAAGACGTTGCATAATTAAGGACTTAATGCTACTACAACGGACACTTGATACAAGTTAAGTCTTCGTGTGCAGCGCTACACAGCTCGGAGAGGAAGACGGCAATCTCGAAATGAAATAACCTTTCAGGGTAATTACAAATTGAACATAGGGACCGATTAAAATATAATTACGCGCAGTCTTAATGGAAGGCCGGAGTCAATCCGGGAACTGAAAGGAAAAGCGTCTCTGGTGAATTGTTGCCAGTTCGTTCTGCAGTTCGCCCGATTGCCAGATATGTATGGTGGATTATGAAAACGTTAATGGGCCATTACATTACGACGCTAATGCCGTGAGTGCTGCTGCGTTCGCGGGTATTTAGGGAAGTTGTATCTCTGTAATTAGCATTCGCAAAACTATGGAAAAACTGGGTTACGTTCTGCCAGTGTTTTGTGTCTGGCGCACGTGTGGGTTTATGATTGTGTGGGGGCGGCAGCATTAGTGCTCCTGTTTTTTTTTTAAACATAGATACATTCAAAATCGAAATGGAAATCATTTTCATATTGATGCTGGTGAAATAAAATCACATTTTGTCACTGAGAGAAGAGATGTACCGATCTCAGCCTCATTCGGCATAATCAATATCCCATATCCCTAGCAGTATCCTTGAGCGAACTAGTAAGGCATGATTCTGTTACGCTATATCAACGAGGTGTCGCGCACGCGCGCAGTTTGAAAGAAGGAATAAAATATTGAAAAACAATGCAAAAAATCTTTTTGTACAACTGCCATTCGAAGTGACACTTTAAATGACACCAAACAATGTTAAAATGGATTGTTTACGTGGAAGCATGTTTAAAATATTTTCAACATTAGTGTTAAAAATATTTTTAGCACTCCATTTTCTTATGATGAAATCAGATGAGAAAAATTTAGCAATGACATTTCAACATAGCTCTCGGATACTGTCGTAAACTTCCATCCACCATGTTTTTTTATATCCATAATATTTGCTATTGATTCTGCTTGCAAAGAAACGGAGGATCTTCGAAAACAGTGCCTTGTATATTGCTTTGGTTCTGGCAGTTTGAGGAATTCGGCAACAATAGATGGAATTTTCTCAAATGTATCAATACAAACTTGATTGGCAGTGCATTTATTATTAATGTATTTCAGGAAAAAACGACGATGTTTGATGACAGAAGGGCGCAGTGCAAATTACTTATGAAAATAGTCTACATACTTCCTAATTATACTGAAAAAACGACTGACTTTCGTTTTTGTATTTGAAAGTTGTATAACCAATGAATTATTTGTTATTTCGATGTCTTCCACTTATAAATTACCCAATTTTCCACGCCAACAGGCTCCAAATAATCGGAAAATAGTTGCAAACTTAACCATCAATTATTTCACATCTGTTGCCTCCTTTATAAACTTTTCAACTTGTTCAAGAGTGGGAAATTTTGATTTTTTGGGACGATATCCTTGACTTTTCCATTTGAAATATGCTATTACCTAAAAATATTCATTAACATCCACGGCATTTTTGATTTTTCTTCTGAGAATGCCAGGAAAACAGTTTCACTGAAGTTCCATTCTACATTTTTCAATTTACACCAGGCCATGAAAATTGTTATTTGCAATATCGTACTGCTGAACAGATTTTTCATGTAAGAGTTCCAGATTTGGTCTTGTTGCAGACACTTCAATGTCCAGAGGAAGAACCTAATTGTCACTTTTATTAATAATTGGACTCTCGACAAACATATTAAGCAGTTAAAAACCCAGGACGAAAATTGGACAGGAACGAAATTCAAATAACAGCGACTTTTCTCATTTGTTATCATAACGTTGGCAACGTTTGCCATTCACAACAATATTTTGATTATCTGAATATTAAAATGCATTTTGTAGTTTATTGTCATTGCAAATTCGCACATTTCATTATCGAAGTAAGGCAGCTGTACAAAAAACATCGTATGATATTTGTGTTAAAAGTGATTTTATTTTGTTTGTGTTTCACTCACAAAATGAAACGTCATTTTTAACACTCATATCATAAGTAACTATAATTTCTGTGGTAATATTATTTGTCATCTTTTCTTTTCTTTTCAACCCCCATTCATCCAAAATTCGACATAGGCCTCTTTCTTTGATCTCCAGTTATCTTTACTTTGCGCTTCCTTTATTCAATTGGATGAGAAGTTTATGCATCGCACTATTCGAAGATATATTGAGACTGGTAGCATTAAGAAACTTTGCGGTGGTGAAAGACGTTGTACTGCAACGGCGCCAGCAGATGTCGAAAGGGTGCGTCAATGATTGAAAAAGAATTAGGCGCGCTCAGCTCAACAGGATCTCAACTGCAGCGTTTTTTGCATATTGAAGAGAAAGTATGAGGTCCAGCCATTAGAAAAAAAATAAGCCTCTAGAACTCAAGACATTGCAACAGCGCAAGTGGTTGGATCGATTGAAGGAGCAGAATTGCTTGCTCGATGGTGGGATCCTTTCGAACATTGACTTCTCCGACAAGAAAACTTTCTGCATTGAGCAGTATTTAAACAAACAAAGCAATCGAGTTTGGTTGAAGAGGGACGTTTGCAAGTGATTTGACGACAAGGAGCTGACCAAATCATGGCGATATACTCTGAAAAAATTAATATAGGAACCTCTAAGCTGAAACTTGGTCAACCATCCCTGGTCTCCTAATAAGTGGAGAACCAATAGTCAGAGTATTGTCAAATTTTGACACGTATTTACCGGAAAATAATTGATTCGAGATTCTTCGGAGAAGGTTTCTTATATCTGTTATCCTGTGAACCCATTGAATGGTCTTGCTTTTTAATTTCAGTCCAATTAATGTTTTCCAACTTTAGAAAACCGCGATAGCGATTCAGAAAGCTCATTCCTTCTAATCTCTAGACAATCTCAGATGATCAGATGTTCAAACAACTGGTTTACCGAAGCACTCAACTGAATTTTCTGCAGAAAGCCACCCTCAAAGGGACCCGTTTCCGACAATGGGAAAGTTGGCGGTGTGCGTAGGGAATTCTGGAAAGGACAAGTCGATAAGGGCCGGAGAACAGGGTAGAACTAGGTCCTATTCACCTCTGAACGTGAATTCATTCTTGATTCTAATATCAGCATGAATTTGAATATATCAACATAGTCGAATAGAAAAACTTATCTAATTCATACTCGAGGGCGATGGTTATATCTAAATTGAATAGGTCCATCATTTTTAAATGAAAGGCTCCCAGAAATTCAGGATATACCTGTCATAATTGAAGCACTAGATAATCTTGGAATTCACTGTTTACAGCATCCAGAAAGAATTCGAGACTCAACCCAAGAGCTGCCATATTATTAGGGTAAACTGAATTTCTTAATATTCACAAGAACTGAAAAACATTCTGTGAGCTCATTTATTACCTATATTCCTAAATTTCTTGGCGCAGTTTATGATCCAAGAATGTCTTGCGCATTCGCCATTTTGTTACGACGATTAAAAGTAATCTTGAATTTGAATGACTAAGTTTCTTTTCTGAAATGTAGTTGAAATGATTAAAATAAAATTCTTATAATGATCCCTCTTTTATTCATTTCCATTTTCAGTAAATAGAAAATATGCAAATGCTTTTAACCAAATACGAAAAAAATAAGATGATTTTTACACACTGAAAAAGAATGGTTTTGACAACCTCTATGTGTGAATATATTGATTTATATGGCTTTTGATATGAATTTGTTTTCAGTTGAATGGAATTCTTCTCAAAGGATCATCTTCTCAAGCTTCGAAATTAAAATGTTTTAAAAGGGGATCATCGACAATCTACTGAAGAAAAGGTGGATCATCCGAAGTTTTTTCAGTTTTGGGAGTCCTGCTCCTGTAGATACGCTCTTTCTCGTGGTGAATGGGACATTGGATTTCTTGATTATGAATTGAAGGTTTGAATATAAATAAATTGTTCTTCAATTATTCTTGGTTATTCAATCCTCAAACTCATAGAGTGAACCATTGGTCTAGTTAGATCTCCTGCAGAATACGATCGGATATGGTTTAACGGTCAATTGTAATACACATGAAACTGGCTGACATTATCTCGTCCTGGCTTCACCCTGGGAGGTCTCCCCTGATAATGGTGAACTCAATGAAGCGGTATGATCTACTATTTAAAAGCCTAACTCACAAGTTCATTAATTTGATTTTCAGTTTTGAAGTCCTGCTTCTAGATGCGCTCTTTTTTGTGGTGGATGGGACATTGAATTTCTTAATTATAAATTGAAGGTTTGTGACTTGTATATGAATGAATTATTCTTCAATTATTCTTAGTTATTCAACAACGGTATGAATACCTTGTTCAATTTTACCACAGGCAGTCTTCGTACTTTGGGGTTAAAATAATTGTTTATAATTGTATTTGATTTGCAAGTAAAGTACTATTATTATTTTTATTTCATCATCTTATTCTTCTATATTTATACAGAGAATGTGTACGAATATTAGCATCTTATTTCGAAAGAGTTATTTTTCAATAGAAAAATGTCATCAATCAGGAAACGTTTTCTCTGCAGGTTTGGAAAAATCCAATAAATTATTATTTTTACTGTGATGATTCAATTGGTGAGTTCAGGATCTTTTATAGAAAGTAATACGCATATAATCCATACGAAGAAACTTCTGAATATTGGTTTTTGGCAATATCATTAGTGGAGTCTGTTGTAGTCCTAATGTTGATGAAAAAATAAATGTAAAAATTGAAATGTCCAAAGCTTCAATTTCACTGCTTGAAAACGATACCTTGGGATTTTTTTCCGAAATAGCTATATGATGAAACTGGGAAGTCTCTGCATTTGGCGTTCATTTTTCGAGGTTTTTCTCACACAGTCACTGGAAAAAATCAATTCGAAAGTATTTTGAATAAAACAAAAGGGCCTCTGTCAGTCAATATCAGACTCCTCTATCAGAAAAATTTCTAAATTCTTGAAAAACGTCAGAATCAGATGATTGTTTGATTTATCAATTGACAAAAAAACTATAGGCTTAAGAGAGGTGAACGAATTCCAATGTATATTGATAAAAAAAATCATGAATTGAACAATTTGTCTGATGAAGAAGTCCGATAAAGACTCCAAAACATTACAAAGTTTGGAAGGTCGATGTGTTATTTCTTTCTCAATGTTAGGCAACGAATTTTTGAAGGAATTGGCCCCCTAACAAATAAATGCACTGGTCAACGCAGGAGCCTTTCGTCATTTATTAAAAACATTTTTCTAATGATTTTTTATTTCAGAGACAAGGAGAGAAAACTTTAGGAAAATTTCAGCAAAATTACTTACGGAACCTCAAGAATACTTAGAACACAAAGCATTTTTTGAATATACAAAGAATCCCGACCTGAATTTGATATCATATTATTGGTCAATAAAAGGACAAAACTTTTATATGAATATTTATAACTTTTAGGCTGTGTTATGAAAATGAAGGTAGTTGGTATTTCTTCGAACTAGATGCAGTAAATGCAGCCACAATTGGGAACAACCTACTATGAATGTCTGGACCATTATGGAATAATGTAAAACCAGGGCTCTGTTTCAAAAAGTGAGACCATACCTATTATTTCATGTGAAAAATCGAAAAATGTTCTATTGAACGATTCAGCAAGATGTAGATGAAAACATTTCCATTAAAAAAGAAGTTCACGGGAATAGATCAGATGAGCATCTCATTGGTTACTACTGTCATCGAAAAAAAAATTTTTGTTTGCGTCAGAATAAATCAAGAGACACGGTTTGTGTTGAATTACTTCAAGTGTTGCCTGGTCCAGAGATACGTCAAAGTCGTATATACATTTATTTGATGAGGAACAATGTCAGTCTTTCCCTCGAATTTCTGGTACGGTTCTGGATGGACCAACCCAAGGCTTTTCTACTTATTGCATAATCAATATACACTCAGGCAGATCCAGTGCGTGCGCTCAGGGATCCTCTTCATCCCATCTGGCCCAAAGCAGATAAAAATTTCGGCTGACTGCAAATTTGACACGATCGCTTTGATATCTCCATATTTATATAAATGCTAATTCGACTGACATGTTGATTTTAGACTCGATTGATATTCCTTTCATAAAACAACTCCTTCGAAAAAAATCTAGATAGGCTGAATACGATATTTCTCATTTATTCGTTTGTATCGCAATTTTAACCGTTGCATAAAAAATTCAATCAATCTTGTACGCGATGTGAATTCAAGTCAGATATCTTCGATCGAATAATTCTCTCTACCATGATGAAGACGACGTCAAAAGATTTTTCCAAAATAGACGGATTATGAGACTCATGAAAAAAGGCGAAACATGATTGATTTATTTCGGAGAAATTTGATTCTTAGTTTTTCAATGAGAAATATTTGAACCTTGTCTAGAATTCCAGAAATTTTGACTCAGGAACTGCCAAAACTGTTATTCATGCAGAATTCATAATGGGGTCATTTAATTTCACCTCTATCTGAAATAAGATATGACGAAGTCATTGAAAGTACATATCTTGGAGAAAATCGAAGCATAGCTGATTTTATACGGGAAAATCAAGAGAAAAATGTCCCACCAGAATTTAAGAAAAACTGGACATCTTATTTGAAATATGTACAGGGTGATTGTTTATATAAACAATAGCATCGTTAGTTGATATTGGTTGTACAAAATCGTTTGAATGGAGAAATTTGAAGTTTTTTTTCATGGGAATTCAGAATTCAGTACTAAGAAATTCTTAAAGGCATCGAAAGCCTGGAAATTTGTTGTGAACTATTGTTTTTTAAATGGTACACCCTGTATTTTATTTTTCTAATCGGTAGAGCTCTTTCTTCTGATTTCAAATATATATACTTTATTGAGGTCAATTTCGGCAGTGTTTGTAAAATATAGGTTATTTCGTCTTGATCTAAGGCAGCTGTGTAAGGCCACTAGAGATTATCTGATTTCTTTATATCGAAGTTCTATTCTATGGCCTCCCGATAGTGTCTACTTAACCTCCTTGGACACTTTTTTATGGGAATATTTGAAATATGAAGTGAATGTGGCCCCTCCGCAAAATATATACGAAATTAATTTCAGAATAGAGGAAGAAATAATTGAAAAACTCAATATATTCCATAAATGGTCAGGAAAACCCTTAAAAAGTAAATCAAGAGATATCGACTATGTGTAGACGTATATGAAGGTCATTTGAACACTTAATTCAACTTTTAGTTAATATATAAATAAAACAAATATCAATTGTTTCCTTTGATATAAAAAAATCGCATCGTTATCGTGTGGCATTCCACAGCTGCTTTAAATTTAGAAGAAACTATCTTCATTTCACGAAAACTGCCGAAATAAACCCCAATAAAGTATATATCTTTGAAATCTGAAGAAAGAGCTCTACCGATTAGAAAAATAAAAAATAGGGTGTATCATTTAAATAACAATAGTTTTCAGGTTCTCGATGCCTTTATGAATTTCTAAGTACTGAATTCTGAATGCCCATGAAAAATACTTGAAAATTGCCCAAACGTTTTTCTCCACCAATATTAACTGAAATAGCTATTGAGTAATATATAAACAATCAGCGTCTACACAGTATCCAAAATTCGCTCCCATGAGGATATATTGAATTTAGAAATGAAAATTCATATGAATTTTTGTTAATTCGACTTTTTGAGCTTGGTCCACCCAAAGATTTTGGATTTAGGCCATCCAAACTTATTCAATCCAGCTGATTCTGGGCATATCATGATCAAATACATGAAGCAAAAAAGAAAAAAGGAAAACTTTTGTTGAAACCGTTGGAATCTCTACAACCATTTTTCACACTTTGCTGTAAATTTGTTTGACATGGAGGCCTTTAATAAAATAAGTTGTATGAGATTGTCACTTTTTATTGAGTAGAAATACTGAAAATGGTTTCTCCAAATTATATTTTGCGTCAATTTTATCAAATTATATTGAAAACTACAGTTTGATGAATCTTAAAATTCATCTGAACAATTGTCCAGAAGCTTAGACTACACCTTACTGCTTTTCTTCGGAGCCATATTTTTATAGGAATACAAAAAAATTGTCTGTAATTTTGTAATAAAGTTAATTTCATTGTATCTGCATTTTTCGTACGGGTCTTCGATGTAAACTGCTTTCAAAGAAACATGAAACATTATCTGAAAATCTTCCAGTTAATCAATCTTTTCTCTCATGTGTTCATATGCAGGAAAAGTACGATTATCTCGAGAATCTCTCCAATCTAGACGGTTCAAGTACTATCATTGTCATGTGGAGACTGATATCGAATTGAGGTCGTCTGAATCGAAGCCCTCTTGACGATAACAACATTATCTCGGAATGTACTCGATTTCTAAAGTATCACTGTAAATATACTCCTATCTTTAATTGCAATACCGCATTCAGCACCATTAAATAAAGGAAATATTTAACATGTAAACAGATTAAAGATCGAAATGATGTGTGATGGGGGTTCTTGTCTGAAATCAAAACAAATTCACGATCCATTCTATCTTCACATAGAAATATGGATTTTCATAACTCTTTGTTCTTGGATTGATCTTTGGATATCATTCGTTTCGAGGGATAATGAAGATGTTGCCTGATACTATGACGGTGAAGAGACCGTAATTTTGTTGTAAAAAAAAATACAGATTACTTGTCCTTCTAACTAGTACAAACCTAAATGAAGAGATACAAAACTATGAAAAAGGAAGAACAATCATTATTTATTCTACAGTATATCTGTCACGAGAATAGTCGAAATTTTGGAAAATTTACCTCCGAGCATTCTTTTGAGGAAATCTTCAGAAGAGCATTCGAAGAGATAACTCAGAAATGTGGGATAGAAACGTACAGCCTTTTTGGGGAAAAATCTTTTTGGATTTAATTTATTTCGGAAATGGATTTTGGAACAATTTCTCGAAACGAAATTGTTGGTGACATCGTTTTCTACAATCCTCCTTGACTTGCTGCTCTTTGTATTATTCAATGCAGCCAATCAACTATTGGGAAAAGTAATAGAAAATAATATCTCCAACAATTTTTGTACCATAAAATTTTTCTAAGAGCCTCTCATTTCCAAGATAAATGAAATTCAAGAAGCTTCACCTCACATTTTTCAAGTTAACGTTTTCGAATGTTCCCTCACGATTTTTGCAAAAACATTCTTGAAGGGAATATTTTCAGCAAAAGTTTGAAAATTATAGCATCAAGATTAACCTAGTTTTCATAAATGTTTTTGGATGGGATGAGACGTTATTACAGTTAATTGTCTCTTTTTTTTTGCGATTTTGATGACAACTTTTCAGCATATCTTGACTTCAATGCACCTTATTATTAGATATTCTCAGCTTTGCGTAGATATTTGCTATTTGTCATCTGGGGAAGATTTATTTTGTGGTAGATTCGTATCCTTATAACCAAAGATTATAGAGTTAGAAAGATAGGAAACGCCTTTACATCTGTGGTACTAAAATCCGACTACGATTTTTGGCTAGTTTCTCACTTGTGACACCTAGATGGCGCTGAAAACATAATTCAGTACAGAAAACTATTTTAATTAATTCGAATTATACTTCTCATAAATTTCCATTGAGTATTCCTTGTCGAGCTTTTAAAGAAACATCCTGATCGACAAAACAAAAGCAGAGCTCCGTTTTTCGATCAGGATGATATTTTCCATCTACATATTGTTTTGAATCAAATGAAATACGCTTCTGGATTCTTTATATTTTTATTTGAAATGATTGTGTAAAATCAACTACAATACAAAAATTATGAAATTGAGAACATTTCAAAAATTTGTTCACATATTAGAGAATTATTATAACAATTTCAAGAGTTTATTCATACAGTGAACTCTCGATAAATCGAACATCGATAAGTCAAACAGTTGTTCTGGACCCGATTCATACATATCTTAGCCAGTGTATTTTCACCTCAATTAGCCAAGAGGGTCTAGTAGATGAGTCGAACTGCTGGAAGGGTCGTCAAGAGAACCACCACCTCTATAAGTCGTTCTTCTGTCCACCATTGCCTCTATGAGTGGAACTTTTTGATCTAATGAATGAGACCGAAGAAAATTCGGTTCGCAAACAAATTATCCAGAACATTATATTTTTGCCCCGAAACCTCTATCCATTTGACAACACTGAAAATAAAAAGCAATGAACAAGACAGTTACATGATACGAGTTTCAAAACTTACATTTCCATTCTCTTTGGTAATGAAAAGAATGCACATTCAAGATTATTCTTTCTATTATTTCTGCAATTAATCACCATGCATTTCGAATGTCGGCCAGTTTTTAACACAAAATTTATAACAGAAAAACACACAAACCAAGATTATGGAGTGAGCTAGGTGCTACTCTTGTAGATTTCGGGTTATTTCAGTGGAAAATACGCGAGATAATATAATCATCATTCAACAAAAATATTTATTCAAGTATTTCTTTCAAAATTGACAACAGCCTACTAATAATCTCTATATAATCTATGCCAAATGGACCCTAATTAAATATTTTAACCATAGACCGATTACTTTTGAAAAACAGATGTCGCTGACATCACTGTAGTCGTTTCGTTTCCCATCTTTATACTCTATAATCTTTGCTTATAACTATCATAAAAGTTAAAGTTTCTGTGTTTGTCAGTTAGTGCGTTTGCCTTTCCTAAACAGTAGCACCAGATTTAAATGGGAATTCGACTAGTGTAGAATAGTTTTTTATAATGCATGTGCAGGAAATTTGAATTAGAGAAAAGTTATTCGAGGAGATCTTCATAAGATATTCTTGATGTTGCTAGTGTTTTTGTTTCAACGAACTGAACGCTCTTCAAAATACCTTTAACTAGTTATTCCCAAAAACCAGAAAAAGCCTACGGTTATGTAATATCTCCGCCACATTTTTAGAATATCCCAAAGGGCGTTTCTTCACATTTGCTTGATGGTGACACGAAGACCTGAAACGTGAGAAGTGTTGAGAAACTGACTGATGGGCTTGACGGATGAAGAATCGTCTCAATTTGTCAGTCCGATAATTCTGATAGAAGGAGGGGGACAGGCCAAATGAAACGTCGCTTCCCGTGGGCACGTCTTGGTTTTGAAAAATTTTCATCGGTCCCTTGTGAAATATATCTCAGTCCTCCCACTGCTTGGGTGTGAAATTGAACAGTCGATATTTTTAGTTAGGAAATGAGACAAAAAGTGAATAGAACATTCCATTATTTTCCACTGGAAGTTGATGCTAAGAATTCATAGTTTCAATGAAAAGAGATCGAAAAAATTGAAGAATGAATATAAAATTAAAAAATTTCTATAGACGGAGATATGATATCGGTCAATGACTCATATGGAAAAAAAATTCGAGATCAACTGACGCCGCTGAAGGGAATAATCAAATCATTAGAGCGGTTATTCTATTTAATGAAATGAAAGATGTTTTGTTTTGTGTTTTTTATGGACTAGCATACATTCTGAAACTATGTCAATCAATTACTTGCTTGCATTTCGCAACGGCGTCGCTAGGATTTTTTTCTTGGGGAGGTTAAAAAAATGTAGGATGTAGTATACATGGTGTACCAGGTTCGATGGCCTATTACAAGTTTCTGGAGACCTGGACCTATTTGAAATCAGAAAATTGGGATTATGATATTGTTCGACATTATCTACCGGGGTAGAATATTCTTGAAGCCTGACCACTCTCACTACAGGGTAAGAAAAAAATTTTTTTTTTAAATTTTTGTTTTGTTTTTTCGTTTCAACTGTAGATACATTCCTATTTAAATCGTTGCATTCATCGAAGTACTTTTCAAAATACAATAAGAATGCATAAGAATGTTCGATATTATGTTTGTTATTCCTATTCTAAATATCTTATGCACCATCCGTTGCCACATTTTTGAAGTCAAAGAATGTGGAAATATTGTAGTTTCGAAAAACTCGTCACAGGATGTTCTAAATGTTGCGTAAAAAATTGGGATCAAGTGTGGCTCATGAATTTCGTTTTTTTGAATTAGAACCCTATTTTTTTATTGTTCGCGTTGGATTCTGCGAAGAAAAATTATGATAGTGTTCTAACATGTCAATGCAGCTAAAATGAATAAATCTTGAGTTTTTCAGGATTTTTTTCATTTAATTTTTTTAATTATTCATTCACTACCAACGATAGAGCCAATTTTGCATTGAAAACAATATTACACCATTATGATGTAACAAAAATTTAAAAATATTACATCAAAGGAAAATGTCGTACCTAGAGTATAATTCATAAAATTTGATTCATATCCACAGTAATAATTATTGCAATAATTCATCTTCTATGAACAAAGATCATTGTTGATATGAAACAGATTTTATGAATTTGATTCTACGTGCGACATAAAATCAGAAAATCCTAAATAGCTCAGGAAGTATTCATTTTGGAATACTATCATCATTTTTTTCGCAGAATCCAACGCAAACATTAAAATATAGGATTACAATTCAAAAAAACGAAAGTGATGAGCCAATCTTGATTCCAATTCTTGACCGAACATTTGGAACACCTCGTGACGAGTTATTCAAAGTTCCCCAAATTTCCGATATTTCCACTATCTTCGACTTCAAAAATGTGAAAACGGTTTGTGCTTAAGCTAATATATAGAATACGAAAAACCAACATAATACCTAATACTTTTATCTCCCTTTTTTCTTCAGAGTATTCTTCCTATCTTGAAAAGTGTTTCGACGAATGCAACGATTTAAAAAAAATGTTTTCAGAATTGAATACTGTATCAAATTTTTGAAACGAAGAAAAAAGAAAAATTTTTTTTTTCATACTCTGTATAAATGAAAGCGGTCAATCTTCAAGAATATTCCAGCTCGGTAGATAATGTCGAACATTATCCTGATACCCATTTTCAGATTTCAAATAGGTCCAGGTCTTCAGAAACGTCTAATAGGCCGTCGAACTTTGTACACCCTGTATTGTCATATGTTCCTATGTAATGATTGTATGACCTATTTTTTCTCATTTTTTGAAAGTCATTATATTCCTGGGGGGAGTATTTATCCCCATTACCCCCTGTAACGACGCCAATGGCAATTCGGGGAAGGTTTGATGACAATTCACCGTAATAAGCGGATGTATCACAACGCAACGTATTCAAAACATTGATGAAATGTAGTCAACTAATTGTAATTTCACAGTGAAACTCACACCAGAGCGAACAGCTTCTGATTCGACATAGGGGGTATGTCGAATCAGAAGCTGTTCACCAAGACATAGGGGATGTCGAATCAGAAGCTGTTAACCAAAGATATTTTTTCAGGATGGAACTTATTGCTTGCTTCAGAAAGAGTTGTCAGTACATTCGAAACTTTCTATATCTGATTGAAATCTGCCTCATGCTAAAGTTATAACGAAAGAAACACGGGCACAGAATTCAACGAAATATCAATAAGTTATTCAATATAATACAAGAGATTCTTGAGGTGAGAAAAATATTTCTTTCGTACGTCATTTTTTCTCGATTTAGCCTGGATAAAAAATTAAGTCATTTCAAACTTTCCCAATGAGCTATGCCATCCCTAGCTTTTCCGAGAATTAGATTTACCGACTCAACCTTCTTGAAAATTTCGCAGAAATTCAATTCTGTGCAAAAATGGCCGGGAATTCATTAAATTGTATTTCAACATAGTAATAATAATAAGGGTCCCTCGAATTCCCGGTATAATTATGGAATGGAATGTAACGGTCATGATAAAAAAACCAAATTTTCTGTTCGTAGGAGACTTCGGCAACAGTGAAAACCAATATTCAGGAAATCATTTCATTCGACGATATCATTTATAAGATACATTCGAAATTCACCTTTTTTCATGGATTTCCAACAACCTGTATCTTTTCCCGAATCGGGAAAAATATTATTACAGAAAAAAGTCTCTATTCTGAACGTAGGAACAACATCCCGTTAAATTAGATAAGTCATGGATTCACCCTGTACCCTTGTATTCAGTATGCAAATCAATAGAATATGCATTGTTCTAGAATTTTTGCATTTTGTGTGTCGTTGAATCTATATAATATTATTCATGACGTAAGATTGAAGAATTCTAAGCCGGATCCTAAACGAAAGTGTTACCTCTGACCTCGCTAATCTAGGCGTTAGATAAAACAACTATCAGCCCGCCCGGGAATGGTATTCCAAATACAAACATAAGCATCGATGCGCTGCTGCATCGGGTACAACGGAGGAGATAAGGAATAATCGCACCCAGCGTAGGTCAAAAAAGTAACAGAAGGAAAGTGATTAGAACCTACAATTGAAACTAGAAAAGAAGAAGCATCAGAAAACAAAAAAACTCTTGAGAATTGGTATGTTGAAGGAGTTTGATATAAACCTTTTTTGAATGAATTTGCTTGAGAAACTGAAAATCCAATAAAAATTCAGAGAATGCAAACCGTTGGTTTGTTTTGACATATAGGCCAAGCAAATTAGCTCCAAAAAACAGTGTGCCTAGAAATAATTGGTGGAGATCGAGAAACTATTTTGATCATTCTTTCAGGCTTCTAATAAGAGTACTTTGAGCTTTGCCCCAATTTCCCAGTGGAGCGTATGTCGTGACGTTCGAAAAACTTCGAAATTTTCGGGCCATTTTAGGTTTTTTTTTGAGTAGCTCGTAAACTGAGCACTTTATCAATAACTTTCTTTCATTCGAAAGTGTTCAGCATTAAATTCAGCTTCTGGAGAATACTACATTTTATTTTCTACAAGTAGTTTTATAGAAAATTATACGTCGAAATATGGCAAATTTTTACACTTTTCGAAAAAACCTATTCTTTTACTATAAAACGTGAAATACTTACGAAACTACGAATTTTAGAACAAAACGTGATTGAATAAGAGTTGTTGACTGTCATATTGTGATGAAAACGTAACTCCACACCTCCAAACCACGATGTTAAATCGCGCAGTAGCTCCTCTTGCTGAGCATGCTGATCATTCAATCAATGCTGTTGATATTGCTCAGCAGTCTCATGAGTGTGTGGATTTTGTTGGGGAGGACACTGACCTTCGTGTAATTTGGATGGTTTCATTTTTTGCTAGAGCCTGGCAAAGGCAAGCAAGACGATGTTGTCTTTTCTCCGGTGCACTACAAGTTTTCCTCTGTTTTGAAAAACATATTAATCCTTCATGCTTTTGATGGCTGAGACACTACATTATCATTCTTCGGTGGACGAAAATTGAAATTCCTAAAGACGTTGGAAATCAACTTGAATCTTCGGAAAGCAGTAGAATTGTTCAGCAAATCTAATGTTTCTGCCGATAAGGTCGACGGAGGAGGAAAAAAATGCATGGTAGCCTTTTATTGAAATGATTTCAATCAATTAAATGTATTGTGTTACGATGTTTGAAAAATTGTTAACCGAAACTTGATTTAATCTTGGCTCTTTGCCTCTAACTGAACCAGCACCTCGACAACACTCGCTAAGGATGTATTTACAGGTAATAAGAATATATAATATATTGTTCTTAGTAATAAGTTGTATTGTTAGTTATTAGTTTCTCTAATTATGTGTCAAATCCGTTCATTTTGCCACATCTCGTTGAACAAACAATGTTTAAATATCTCATTTTAGCATTGTTTTCAGTAATATTTATTGATGACATGTTGGCTTCTTCCTACGGATTCATTTAACATCTGTCAAATTTATGAGATAGAAAATGATCCTGCCAATCCATATTTTTCAATGCAAACATCACTAAACGATATTTACGGCAATATTTCATGAATTTCGATGAAAATTCAGCTAATTAGAGAAAATAATGTATGATACTCGTACAGAAGGCCCATTCTAACACTCGTTCATTCAAAAACGAGTCACTCTGTGGCTCGTTTTTGAATTTTGAGCTTCTGCACTTGCATCATAAATAACGTTCGTTGTTATAATTGATTTTCAACGTCTTCAGAAATTTCAGTTGTCCTTCAGTCCTTTATCAAGTCACTAAAAACATGAAGGAATTATATGTTGTTTTTCGAAACAGAGAAGAACTTGTTGGCCTTTGCCAGGCTTTAGTAAAAAAATTTTGGTATACATAAGGGCTTGAGCAGTCAAAATTTCAAGACGGTCAGTGTCCTCCCTGATGATATCCACACACTTATGGGACTGCTGAGCAACTTAAACAGCACTAGTTACGATTAAATGATTACCATCCTCAGTAGGATGATCTACTCCCCAATTTTATATTGCAGATGGGAAGGGTCGGGTTAGGTTTTTACTACAAGTTGACGGTCTACAACTCCCATTAGATGACATAATAGATATGATATCATGGTACTTTTCAGAAGCAGAATTTAAGGCTGAACACTTTTGAATACAACAAAGTTTTTGATTAAGTCCTTAGTTTATGAGCTATACGAGAAAAACCTAAAATAGTCCGAAAATTTCGAAGTTTTTCGAACGTCACGACATACGCTCCACTGGGAATTGGGGCAAAACTCAAACTACTCTAATTAAAGGCCTAAATAAATGACTGAAACAGTTTGCCGGACTCCACCACTCTTTTCCAAGCAAAAGTTTCATTTGCTTGGACTAATACTCGGCCTAATAGTGTTATATCATTAATTTTTTCGAATTGTGACAGTTTTCATGTTAGTTATATCGTACCACATTGGCACATTCTCTGTTCCACTAATTTGTTATAATACAGGGTCTATTTAAATGTATAAAACATTCAAAGAGGTGATTCCTCAACGAAAGAAAGATAGGATATTTCATATAAAGAAATTTCATTGGACCATTCTCTGTTAAAATGCGGCTCCTTAAACGGGGTACATAAAATTTGTGTAACATTTTTTCTCACAAGCGCTAAAAAAATGACAATATTGAAATTAACCTGACGTTTTCTACTCCCAAAAAAACACCTAGCCAGTAATGTATTAATTTATTACCCTTTAATCGTTCAATCCAGGTACTAACTACAGAATAACAATAAATCCTTTTCGCAGTTATGACGATGTATCTCTGTAGTGATTCGTTAAATAATGTTTTGCTGCGAACTGGTTTATTTTGGGCAAAAAAACCCAAGAAATATTTTTTATTCAGAATAAGATAGGCTATCGCAAATGAATTTTTAAATGGTAAAGAATGATAAGACAAAAAGGTACATTGGAAATAAATATTAGGGGTTGCGTTTTCCACCCCTTATAACCATGAAGTAGAACAAATAATTTACTGACTAAGTGTCTTTTTGGAAGTACAACACGTCAGGTTCATTTCAATATTGTAACTCTTTCAGTGCTTCTGGTAAAACTTATTATACATGTTTTATGTACCCCCTTTAAGGGGCTGTATCTTACCAAGGGATGCTCCAATGGAGTTTCTTCATATAAAAGATCCAATCTTTTTTTCGATGTAAAATCACCTACTTAAATGTTTTACACCCTGTATAATATCTGTTCTTAGATTTTTCTATTATTAAAAATCTATAAATCGGTTATAATCAACTAAATGTCATCAATCATCAATTCCCAGTTTTTATCGAGCCACTTGCTCTAGAGTTGAACAATTCATATCCAATGAAATTTCTCCGTCCGACTTCCTTCAGTCTCTAGGAAGAACAGGGGTTAACGACAGACAACACTCGCAATACCACCTATCTTATCTATTCTCTGAGCCGGTTTACTTAGTCGGCGTCTAGACATTTTGATTCCGGGAAACGGTGGCTTTGTTTCAACTTTTACGCTCATTATCGGGCGGGGTACAGGAAAGGGCAAATACGTGGGCCCACACGACATCGTAGATACACACACAGGCTCATAAACGGAAGCTCGGACAAGCAACACTTCACGGGTTATCTGCAGGAGACTGTGAGAAAACGAGGCAGATAAAAAGAATACGAGGAGCGACGAAAAAGTTTGTTTTGAGAGCTAGCGCGATGAAAAATTGGCTTGATACCAGATATGATGCCTGCTTTCAAAGATACCATTTAAGGAAAAACATGAAAAATGGATGTATTTTACTATACAAATCAAGAATTGAGATCCAATAAATAGCTAAGCTACTAATGGAAACTTTCTTTCTTAAGACTGACTTTTTCAAGAAGTGCTTCAATTTTAAGTCGGGCTTGAATTCGCCTCTGCTGACCAAAATTTGCACCGCAGCTTTGTGAAGAAACTTTCAAAAAATTGTTGCCTAACAAAGAAAAAAGAGAAAACACTTCGAATTCTAAAGCTGTATAACGTTTCAGAGTCTTAATCAGACTTCTTCGTCAGAGAGTTTCTTTTCAGCATCGTAAGAATAAGTGAATGAGATCCAGAAATTGTCTGACGAAGAAGTCTGATTTAAACTCCGAAACGTTACACAGCTTTAGGGCTCGAGGTGTCTTCTCTTTTTTCAATGTTAGGCAACAATATTTATTGAAAAGATTGGGCCCCTGACTAATTGGTGCTCAAGTTTTAGCGCAAGGGCCATTCTTCTGTTATTTAAAAATTTTTTATAATTGTTTCTTGTTTCAGAGATTGAAAGAGAATATCTTGAAAAACTTTCACAAAAAATTGATTGATTTACCAAATATACTTGACGCAAAAACTAGTGTTGATTGAAAATTTATTGTGAATATTCTGAAAACACATTAATCATATGAAAAATCTCAATTTGCTGAAGTCAGGACAGAAAGACCTTCCGTATCTTTTGACCCATCGTTCCTATAAAAAATTTAGAGGTTGGGGCTGCAACACTAAAAAATCATATGGATTTGAATTTAATTTCAAAAGTGCTTCCCTCCGAATGAAAATCAACATGTCCAAGCGTTTAATCGGAATGATTTCATTTCGCCTGTTTCGAATTCAAAAGGCGTTTTTCAACCAAAATCAATGATTTGTAAGATATTGAAATCGTCTTCGACACCGGATTATTACTAAACCTATCAAAAGTTGAGCTTCTGCAGTAGAAAATAGGACACTTTCCATTTGCTATATAATTCTTGTTTTTTTTTTGTAGTTGAGTAATTATTTTCCAATGAGTTTTACGGCTCATTATCCTGAGTAATGCTCAGGTAAATAAATAAAAAGGATTAATTTCGAATCACTATTCATACTAACTATGAAAATTCCAAAATCACAATCTATTCACGAACAAATTGATAAATTGAAGAAACGATAAACAATTTGATGATTGAATGAGGTCAAGTGGTTGAAAAATGACCTATAGCTAATCACAAAACATCAATTTTGAAGCTACCTTCACAGATTCGAACTGAGATCTATCAGCACTTATTCTTATGGTGGAAGAAATATTCTTCCGCCATGGTTATTCTCAGTTTTCGTATTTGATATAAGTTCGATGGTTTTCAAACATCAGATTTTTCTTTTTCAAGGATTGCTGAATGAACAGTTGAAACTTCTATTCATCTAACGCATCTGAGAGCAACCAAATAAACTGCTTCACATGAGTTAGGGATATTGACTTAAATTGTAAAAAACATAGTTTGAATGAGATTTTGTGATGAAAATTCTTATTTTAATATGATTTCAAGTTGCAGGAAATAAAACTAATGTAAGCCTGTATGCAGCGTATACAGGCTGGTTGAGAAAAATCGAGCAAAATAACGAAAATTTATTCCAAGACAATTCAACCATTTTGAAACTATCAATACAATGTATGGCCTCCACGGGAATCAATAACTGCTTGACATAATCTTTGAATACTCCACACGAGGTTGTTGAACATTTATTGAGGAATTTGGTTCCATAAACGGGGCAGAAGCTCTCTCAGATCTTGGATTCTATCCCATGCATGTTCAATACAATTTAAATCTGGTGAGTGCGGAGGTATTAGTAAATGTGGAATACCAAGCTCCTCGTGCTCATTCTCAACTCTCAAACATTGAAAAGTTTCACCAATAGCAGCGTGAAAATTTGGCAGAACATTGTGAATGACATGCTCCCTATAGTGTAAGGCGGTCATATTCCCAGGACAAATGTGTAGATCTGTGCACCTGTTGAAACATATCCATAACACTCCCCCTCGGAATGGATGGACTTCTTGGACATAGCTACGATTACGAGGTATGCGTCGGATTGTCCGTACCCTTTTTCTTCGAGAATCTGAAAATCGTCCATATCTGGATTCATCAGTGAAAAGGACACTACGCCATTGATCGTTCCAATTGATATATTGCCTTGCCCATTATGGTCACGTGTTAATGAAACTCCTCTTAATGGACGTCTAGAACCTAGATTCACCTCTCTCGAACGTCGTCTGATGGTTTCGATGGAAACTTAGACCCCATCTGCATTTTGAAGAGTATCTTGTAGCATTCTACAAAACCCTGAGTAGCATTCCCATAGATCTATTAGCCTCAGCGTTTGTTAATTTACGTCTTGGTATTTTCAGAAAACTCGTTTCAAATCGAAGCCTTTGATAAACTGACTCCAATTCCAAATATGAACATTCATGAAGCATATGCACAAAACCAAACTTCAGAAAAAAGGCGACCAGATTGACGTAATGTCTCATACTGAGTTTTATTGGATCGATTCAAGTTGTTATTGAGTTTTAAATGAGTTTACAGCAATTTTCTCGAAGAAAACATACTTTTAAAAACGATTGAATAGGATATCCCTAACTCTTGTGGAGCAGTATATTACTCTTTTCTGATACAAGAAACAAGTTCTCAAAGTTCATTGTGAAGCAGAGACCTACCTATTTGAGGGAATATCTGTTAAATCCAATCAAATACGTTTACCACAATAACAACACAAAAACTTCTCATCACGAATTGGGTCGAAAGCAGTCACCGATAGATCCGTTGTTGTCCCCTTCTTGTGAAACCACTACAAAACGGCGGCGTGTACATTGACATCCGCACAGTCCGCGTTTGTTGTCATGTTCGTAATTTTTTTATCTGCCATCACAACAACAACTTGGGCGAACTCTCATCCCGATTGAAATACCGATTGGGTTCAAGTGTGCTCTGGTTGAAATCCGATATCGGCCAGAACGAACGACGGATTAACAACAAAATAACAAATCGACGATCACCGCGAGAACGCAAATAGAAATCAAGCGTTTTGTGAATGATAGGGGGCATAGATCATGAGGGGTCCCTATCTCAGATAAAGCTCGTTGAATCTGTTGAATGAACGTGATTACAGGTTACAGGGTTGCCAAAAATTCGAGCATGGAGATTATCAGAATAACCCACGAATAAATTTGTGATAGTGATTTTACACCGAACTGAGTAATTTTGTATTTGCGCGGAAAAACATAATCAAACGCTCAAAAATAAATAGCTATTCATGTGATTAGTTACGGAATGCCTGATTTTTTAAACTATCATATACAAAATGTTTTCTGATTTCGAATGAAGTAAGAGTTAGAGATATCGTATTCAATCGTTTTGAAGAGTATGAATTTTCGAGAAATTCGCTCTAAAATCATTTGAAACTCAATAACAACTTGAATGGATCCAATGAAAATCAGTATGAGACATTTCGTATTTTGTCAATCTTGTCGCCCTTTTTCTGAAGTTTGGTTTTTTGCATATGCTTCATCTTATTTTGAAATGAGGTCAGTTTATCAACGGCTTCGATTTGAAACGAGTTTTCTGAAAATTCAAAGACGTTAATTCAAAATCGGTCAGGCTAATAGGGACATCGGAATGCTACAGGATAGCCTTACTCAGGTTGTTGTAGCCGAAAGGCTCCAAGGCAGCCAAAGTTCAGTTCAGGAAGACAGGTTCCATGTTGGAAACACCAAGGAGACGAAAAACAACACCTGCTCAGGATCGTTTAATCACCGTTTCGGCGAGAAAAAAGCCTACATCTACTTATAGAATGCTACGGAATACTCTTCAAAATGCAGATGGGTTCCAAGTTTCTATCGAAACAATCAGGATCAGACGACTTTTGAGAGAGGTGAATCTAGGTTCTGGACGTCCATTAGAAGGAGTTCCATTAACACGTGACCATAAGCGTCAAAAACTGGAATGGGCAATGCAACATATCAATTGGAACGATCAATGGCGTAGTGTCCTTTTCAATGATGGCTCCAGGTATCGACCATTTTCAGATTCTGGAAGAATAAGAGTATGGACAATCCCAAGCATACCCCGTAATTGTCGCTATGTCCAAGAAGTCCATTCATTCCGAGGGGGTAGTGTTATGGTATTGGCCGGAATATGTTTCAACGGGCGCACAGATCTACACATTTGTCCTGGGAATATGACCGCCTCACACTATAGGGAGCATGTCATTGACAATGTTTTGGCAAATTTTCACGCTGCTATTGCTGAAACTTTTCAAATTCTAGACGATAACGCTAGACTGTACCTTGCAGCCATAGTTGAGAATGCGCGTGAGGAGCTTGGTATTGCACATTTACCAATACCTCTGAACTCACCAGATTTGAATTGCATACAACATGCATGGGATATGCTCGAAAAAAAAATAGATAATCATCAACCTAACGCAGAGTCCTTAAATGATCTGAGAGAGCTTCTGCCCCGTTTATGGAACCAAATTCCTCAAGAAATGTTCAACAATTTCGTGTGCAAAGAAGATGTTAAGCTGTCATTGATGTCTGTGGTCGCTTTAGATTGTATAGTCTTGAACTACTTGAGTTCTCTGGGAATAAAATTTCGTTATTTTACTCGATTTTTCTTAACTAACTTGTATACGCTGCAGACCAACAGGCTAAAATTAATTTTATTTTCTGCATCTTGAAATCATATTAATACGAATTTTCATCTGGAAATCTCATTCAAACTGTTTGTTTTTGCAATTCAAATCAATATCCCTAACTCATGTGGAGCTCTTTAAACAATACTACTTGGGTATATGAGATTATTGATAGAAATTCGGAAAACATGAATCAAATTACAGTCTCTTTGCAGATATATCTTCATGTCAGTTTGAAATATTGTCAATAAATACTGCAGAACGAACAGTTTTCATTTACTTTCATAAAATGAGTGATTAAACATTTGAAGAGCTCCCAGTGATGTTGAAGATGCAGCAAGTGAGGCTCGTTCATTAGAAATTTCCAAAAAGTCAAAGTTAGTTTAAGATTTGGCCTACGAAAAAGTTGTAACTTGGTGTGATGAGATGAAGATAAAACATTTAACTGAGAAAGCATATATTTTGAGGGCGAGAAAGATCTAAAAGTATCCACATTATGCGGACACTTTACTGAATCTACTTAACTGAATCTAAATAAGTATATAAACAATGAAAAATACACAAATTCGATTGCGTATATTGAAAGGCTATCAGTCAACTTGAAAGCTAAGAAATCAGAATTTTTTACCAAAGAAGATTTTGGCAAATTTCACAAAAAATACTTGATGGCTAAGGTTGTTCTGATTATTGGAATATCTTGAAAGAAAGACTTAACTTTTCTTCTCCATTTGGAAATGTTAAAATGAAAGAAGCAATTTTCGTGTTTATATCCTTCCTTCAAAAACGAAAGTTATCTAGCAGTTTACAATTACTACTTGTAACCTTGAAAATTTGAATTTTTGAAATTTTAAGAAAATATGGTGCGTTCTCAGAACTTGACACAACAGATTTTTGTTGTTGCTTCTTTTCAAATTGCAGAAACTGTTGAAGATAATTAATTTTAGTTGAGATACCATCTAAAATCAAACCATCAAATCTGGTCAAGATAGTTCCGCAAAAATGTTTAGTTCATGGTTGGAAACCTCAATTAAGATTCTAAACCTATAGAGTCAAAATTCGTTGAATTTCATTTTTATCAATGACTTTGGAATGGTCCATTCAATTTTGATGGAATTTTCAGTGTAGTACAATTGAATAATTCCAACACATTTTATGTTCTCTTGAATTTCAAATTACTTCTGAAGCTTGAAAAACCACCCTAGACGTTTCGTTTACAAAACATCGCTATCTGTTTCAGCTTCTACTGTAATGAGTCGATCAGGTGTTTATTTTTTTTTTTGACACACAGTACAATTTACTATGAAAAACATTTATAATACACAAGCTTCCAAAAATATTTAATAATTCACAAATATTTTCATTCCTTTTTTTATTTACCAGCTATTATAATTTACCGTAAATAATCGTGTCGATCAGTGAAATAATTGTATTTTTGTTATATCGCGTGTGAAACTGGGCATAACGATATTTGACAATGAATACGAGTATCTGGTAGCATGACCTCGTTTCTTAAACCATCCAAAGGAGGCCCGATATTCCTAGTACAATGCATATGAGGTTCGCTGAACGGAGCGATCTTCTTTTTATTCATGGTCAGAAACAGAATAATGGCACAGTATTTACTGGTTAATAACCTCTAATTTAAACAAACACTATGGTATTGTATGGATTCTGCAGTACTACCGAGTTCAATAGCATATTTCGTATTCAAACTCGTGGCAAAAATATTTTAAGGAAGTGGCCAACTGTATAATATCGCCATTTGTACAGATTTCATCGTTTCGTATGCGAAATAGAGGAGGGATTGTTGAACTCTCGGATGCAATAATGCTTAGAGCATGTAGCGAGAGTTTATTGCGGCTGAATTGCGAGATGTATCTAAGGATTCGGTATTCTTTGGATTGGAACATCCAATATAATATAGGGAACCCTGTTGAAAATAAGAAAGGTCATGAAAACATTTGAGAGTATGAATGTGGAACAAGCAGGACTGAATTAACAAGATGATAGTATGGGAATGCCTAGTCTAGAAATAATTAAGTATAAATTTCAAAACTTGATGATACTACTTATAGTGTTAATAATTTACTTTATACATTCATTGAAGAATTATTTCACTGAAACTAAGTGACAAACAAAGGCGGACAAATATTATGTACAAACCCCCCTCAAATTTACTGCCCCCTAAGAGTGTTCATGCCCCCCTTGGATATATAAAATTTCAAGTAAGGAATTTATGGGCTACTTCTTTATGACAATTTCGAAGATGCTCCAGTTTTTTTAATTATGTTGAACTTCACAATTTACAGGGTGATTTCAAAATCATTTATTTTCGGGGATACTGTGTATCTCGATTACCTCTAATGATATTGTCAAGGTGAAAACTGTTCTTGATAGATATTTTTTCGTAGAATTCATTGGCGTAAATCAAGAATTTTCCATATCAAGTGATAAAATACTGACATTCCATAATCGAATTCGATGTTAGAAGAGCTATAATATGTAACAGTCGTGGAGATATAAGCTAGTATTGACTGCTCAGTTCGTGAGTAGAGTTCATGTAGTTCTCCTTCCTAGTTTCTCAATCCAACGATATAGAGACTAATGAATGGCACATTACGGTGGTCTTTTTCAGAGAAAATAATGATGCCATCTACTGCATTCCTCTATTTCCTTTTGTTTTCGAGTAATTGGCCAAAATTGAAATTTGGGCGAATTCATTTTTGGTCATTATCTTCGTTACTGTTTGTGCTTGAATGTTAAAATTAAAACTTTTTTTGAATTAATCCAGTAGCGCCTCTTGTTTTTTTCAAGAGCTTTCCTTTCTAAGCTATAACATGGAGTCGTGTTTTTTCTTATGGAAACAATAGTTTATTATAACTCAGTAAGAATCATCATTTGTTTCCGTTCCAAAAATATATAATAATAATAATAATAATATAATATAACACATTATAAAGGGTGGGCTACGTAAAACAGTTCAGCCCTCATTTTTCTAAGTATGCTCCAGAAAATCCTTCGACAGGTTAGTGTTTTGACACCAAATAAAAACATCTGAAGTTCCGAAAAATCATCACTAGGATGGTCGTACTTGGTTCGAAAGAACCCTCACGATCAGAGAGCAAGGCTGAGAATTTAAATTTGAATATTGGGGGAATTCGAAGGACAAGAGTGATTACGTTCCGAAATTAGCCACTGAACATGTCCAAATTACGGTTTAGCTTGTTGCGTTTCAAGTTTTCTCATGTTTAGCAATTCAGAAAGGGGAAATTGGGTTTTTTCAATTCTTTCAAATATTGTGTCATAACTAATTTATGAAGAAAGAATTTCTGCAATGGGTGGTTACTTCAAAACCATTTAATTGTTTCTAAATAACTAGTTTTTTCTGCTTTTGTCTTTTTTTATTTCAGATCTAGAATTTCGGGTAGATTGGTAAAAAGTCTGTTTTCCTCTGCTGCCCATAGAAAAACTACATGAAGCTGTTCTTTTGATCACGTAGATGTCCCCCAAGATCCTCTGATATGATATTTTTAGTAAATTTTTTTCTCACACGGGTGAGGTTAGGGTTTTTTTCTCTGAGGTTTTTTCCCTTTACTCATTTTATCATAGTACAGACCTTTATGGTTTTCCTGTGTTGCACTAACCCCAACTAGGTACTTATTGGTTTCAATATGTATTGTATTTTTTATATATGAATAGAATTGCAGAACCTCTGCAATAGAGTTTAGAATCTTGAAGGGGCTGCCACCCTGATTAGGGGTTTGATCATAGACCACTGACTTCGAAGTCAAAAGGCGTAGAAAGATTAACTCTCAAACATTGTCTATAACTTACGCATGGAAATATTGGTAAGTAGGTAATTTTTTCCAGTGCGCCACCCTGTATAATGTAAATATTTTTGAAACGGAAAAAATGATGATTCTTCCTGATTCATAATGATCTATTGTTTTCATAAGAAAGAACTCAACTTTATGTTATAGATCCGCAAGGTAACCCTTGAAGAAAAACATAGTACGTTACTGGATTGCTTCGAAAAAGTATCGATATGATGTTTTCATTTCAACATTCTAGCACAAACAGAAACGGAGATAATGACCAAAGATGACATATCCAAAATTTCAATTTCCGCCTATAATCTGGAAACAAAAGAAGATAGTGGAATGTAATTGATGGCATTATCAGTTTTCCTAAAAAAGACGACCGTAATGTGAGGTAATGGGCGTTGTAGTTCATTCATCACGAATATTGCCCACCCTGTATATATATCCTGAGTTTCTCAAGTTCTTTTTTAATTTCTTTTTTCAAATCCGTCGAGATCAAAATATAAAAATTCTGACTTCTGCTGATTGAGAATAGAAGATTATCAGATTTAGAACTAGCTTACAAGCTATGATAATCTTGAATTTCCCCCAAATCAGTTAAATGATGGCATCAAATTTCCCGCTAAGGAAAAGTTCCAGCGTCTAGTCGACCAATGAAAGTCTTACTATTATTTCGTCGCGATTTCCAACATTTTTCTTAAATAATTCATGAGCCGGTTGAAGCGCATAAACTTTTGATTAGAATATCGCGAAAACGAATTCATTATAATTTATTGCAAGAATTTTTAAGCCGGTCCCGATTTGCATCCCGATACGAAATAATTAATAAGTCTATGCATAATCTCGCTATTAGAGGGTATGGAAAAACTGTCAGATATTCTTTTAATAAGCTGCGTTTTATGCAACGCTAGACGAGGAGGTCATGAAGTGGATTTGAGTGGCACCATGAATAAATGATGGACTGAGATGCATATTCATCGGTGCAAGGGTCTGAATTGAAACAACTCTCGGAGCAGAAAGAAGAGAAAAATGGAGGATGTCTGATTAAAATCACTTTTTTTCGGATAAGTGGATAGAATAGTCAACAGACACTGTGAAAAACCCTTCCGCTACTGACTAACAACGATGGAACAAGAATCAAAACAACAAACAACAGAACAGCTGTTTCCATCCTTGATCGGATTTGGCCGATTTTTGTCAATATTCTTGCGAATAACGCCAGTAGGTGTCGCTACGGTTAGAAGCATTTTCGTGAAAATATTATATTCGATATTTATTCGGTGAACTACGTTTTCTAATAATATCAACGCATCTGAGTAAATGTAATTTTACACCAATCTATCTTCAGAACACTACGGAAAATTTTATGACGAAATGTTTCGAACAAATCCTCATTTGTCATCAATGTAAACAATTACTGTGTATTTTGAGTTGCCTAAACGTCTTCATTGTGCTGTCAAAATAGCAGGGTGAAATGAAATTTACATTATTGATTGCTTCTTCCACCTGAGGCATTGCCTTCATTCTGAAAATCATTTCATTCGATGAAATAGTTCACGAGATATATTCGAAAATTACATTTTTCTATGGATTTTCAACAGCCTGTATCTTCCTAACCGAGCCGAATCGGAAGAAATGGTAGAGACAAAAAGTGTTTCTTTTGACTTCAGGAATATCCCGTTGAAATATATGTACAAGTCAAAGACTCACCCTGTATAGTGAAATTGAAACAGAGCGCCCCAATTATATCAGACTGAATCAAGCTAAACTACGTTCAGAGGAATATATTCATTCACGAGATGCAATCGCCACCGTAGGAATTGCAGCTAATGTAGGTAGATTGACAATTTTACCAGCAACGTATATTGGCAGCCCTCATTATATGCAGGAATTTGCACAAGATGCAATGACATACGTTCGAAATTATTGTCGTCCTGATTTATTCATTACATTTACCTGCAATCGAAAATGGGAAGAAATCACTCAACTGTTTCTTACCGGACAAACATCAGTTGATCGACATGACATCACTGCACTATTAATAACTATTGGCTTCGGGTAAATATTCAAGGTGGGTGTTTTTCATCTTTTGAGCTTTTCTGTTTGCCTTTCTTTTCATGACTTTCAGTCATTTTACTCATGTTGAGTTCAACAATTCAATCACTTTTTCTGCTCTGGGCAATTTCTATACCTTTTCAACTTCAAATTGAGACTAATCACATTTAAATTGGGAATAAACACATTCAAAATGGGACTGAACAATCTCATATTGGGAAATATCATGTCTTTTTTTATAGAGAATTGTCTCGATTCTGGAGACTTTCATGACTAAAATTTGCTACAATCTTTGAATGTTCGAAGTGTTATTTCTTTTTCTATAGTGGGGTAACAAGTTTATTAATGCATTTGGCCTTTGACCAATTTATGCACAAGTTTTACATAGTGGTCTTTCTTCTTATATGTATTGAGAATTTTTCTGATTGATTTTTGATCCAGAGACTGGAAGAGAAAACCTGAAATAAAATTCAGAAGATTGCAAAGTATTGATTTTCACATTTTTCAACGAAATCGTTCTTAAATTTATATACACCTCTGCATTTTTTCCTGATTTCGATTCTCAGTTACTTCAGAACAATTCTCCTGAAATATATGGAATAAAATTACTTTTTTTTGTGATAACCATTTTGAAATTGTTCAGTCCCATTCTGAATGTGTTTATTCTCAATTCGATTGTGTTTACCATTTTGAAGTTGCTCAATCTCATTTTGAAATTGTTCAATCCCAATTTGAGTTAGACTAGTCTCAGTTTGAAGTTGAAAAGGTATAGAGTTGAAGAAGCGGATGACGAAATATGCTGATCATATTTACTAATTCTCCAACGATATCACGCTGTTCATGAAGAAACACGAAATATTTTAATCGAACTGAATTTCTGATAAGTCATGATGAATTAATCATATATTCACTTCTGTTTGCCAATGATGAATTATCATACTATTTCAGATTCACGAAAATTATGAACGGAATGATGCATACTTTTGCATCATACAAAGAGAAATCGATAAAGAGCAAAATGCAGAAAAGAAATGAACGAAATGTAATAATTCATTAAAAGAAAAAATCGTAAAAACTTCTCAATATAAACGACAATAATAAAGAAGAAGACAGCAGAACTTCAAATCGCCAAAAAAAAAATTAAGACAAATAATAATGCAGCCAAAAGCGAAAATATCATAATATGGAACGAACATTTCTACATGACATATGATATATCTCACATATCTGTGGGACTGTAAGTATCTTTTTCTTAATCATAACATCACTAGGAAGGTTCGCAGAAGAGATGTAGTTATTTAGAGGGGACCAGACTCTCTGAAACTTTATTCTCTCATTACCTGTGCCTTCTTTAGATATTCTGAACAGCGCTCAGTGTCGTCAGCTTCAAAAAAAACCGAGGGTCCGAAATCTTTGTTAATTCAAATGTTCATATCAGATTTCTCGCGAACCTACAGCCAACCCGATGCCAAAATAACGAATCGTGATAACGAGAATGAAATGCAAAGTTTCGGCCCATCAAAGAGATAACCTCATTGTTAATTCACTTCGAGCTGCCCCATATCAGGACCACCATCGGCGCCTATGGTCTGACACTTTCGGCTTCACGCAACGCTACCTACAGGATGTCTCCGCATTGTTTTAAGGCGCCTACACGCTGCGATAAATCATAAAACGGTTTCGCGTGATCGCGAATGGAATGAGGAAGAAGTCAAGGTTGAGAATGGACGATACGCAAAGAGAGGCTTCTCGGAAATCGAGGAACTCGATTCCGATTGTCTTCCTGCAACATCCACTTGAAGGTCGAAGAATGTGTATTAAGTTGGCTCAGCACTGGTTTTCCGAAATTTTTTTATTGTACTGAATTGTGAAAAGTTTGTGCTGCTTTCTGCCATTTTCTTTCAATTCGATGTAGTTATCTAAATAAAAAGCTCCAAGTAAGTTAGCGAAATTGATTTATATTGCAGAAAAATATAGTTTAAATAAGATTGCGAGATGAAAATTCAAATTAATATGATTTCAAGTTGCAGGAAACAAAATTAATTTTAGCCTGTAGGTCTGCAGCATTTTATTACCAGAGAATTCAAGCATTTCAAGTCTATCAATACAATGTATGGCCTTCACGAGTATCAATAACAGCTCGACATCTTCTTTGCATACTACATACGAGGTTGTTGAACATTTCTTGAGGAATTTGGATCCATAAACGGGGCAGAAGCTCTCTCAGATTATTTAAGGATTCTGGGGTAGGTTCATGATTATCAATTCTTCTTTGGAGCTTTTCCCATGAATGTTCTATGCAATTCAAATCTGGTGAGTGCGGGTGTATTTGTAAATGTGGAATACCAAGCTCCTCGCGCTCATTCTCAACTATGGTTGCACGATGCGGTCTAGCGTTATCGTCTAGAAATAAAAAAGTTTCACCAATAGCAACGTGAAAGCTTCGCACAACATTGTCAATGACATGCTCCCTATAGTATGAGGCGGTCATATTCCCAGGACAAATGTGTAGATCTGTGCGACCGTTGATACATATCCCGGCCCATACTATAACACTTCCCCCTCGGAACGGATGGACTTCTTAGAAATAGCGACAATTACGGGGTATGCGTAGGATTGTCCATACCCTTATTCTTAGAAAATCTGAAGATCGTCCACATCTGGATTCATCAGTGAAAAGGACACTACGCCATTGATCGTTTCAGTTGATATGTTACCTTGCCATTCCAGTCTTTGACGCTTATGGTCCAACGTGGAACCTGTCTCCCTGAACCTATTCCAAAGTCGAGATATCACACTTGGGCTGATTTGGAGCCTTTCCGGCACAAGAACCTGAGTTAGGCAACCCTGTATCATTCCGATAGTCCTATTAGCCTCAGCGTTTGTTAATTTACGTCTTGGTATTTTAAGAAATCTCGTTTCAAATCGAAGCCGTTGATAAACTGACTCCGTTTCAAAATAAGAACATTCATGAAGCATATGCAAAGAACTTCAGAAAAAAGGCGACCAGAATACTGATTTTTATTGCATCGATTAAGTTGTTATTGAGTTTTAAATGACTTCACAGCTATTTTTTCGAAGGTTACATACATTTCGAAACGATTGATAACGATAACAACTGTCAGGGATGATAGCTTTGTACGTATACTCGATACGTACAAAGCTGAAATATTGACAGAGATTTCAATGACTTTTTTCTACGACTGTGCGTTTTAATCCATTTTCCCGTACATATTTTAGTTTAGAAAGTGTCACTTTCCCGCACTAGTGCCTGAAATTAGTTTTGGTTGTGTATTCTGCTCAGTCTTGTTAGGAATTTATGTCAGTTACCATTTAATCCACAAGATGTCTAGGGGTGTATGACTTTCCAATAAAGATAGTGAAAAAAGAAAAAGAAGAATTGACAAAAACCGATAACAACCATAAAGATTTTCAACTCAACTGTCCTAACCTCTCGAATTAATATTTAACAATTTGCACCTGTCTTGTCTTCATACTATGGACGAAGAAATTCAAATACCTAATTTTCTGTGGAACTTGAGGTGAGTGGTTTGTTCTAGCATTCCGGAGACACATTTTCATATACACTTTTCTCTTGTAGCCTTGAAAAAGGAGTGAATTACTCCAAAACGTCGGCAGAAGATTTTATAGAAAATTAAATAAATACCAAAAGTCCAAGTTCCTGTCATCAATTACATTATATAGAAAAAATAATGTTCCTATCTTGTGCAGAAATTGTCTTTCCCGTACTCGATTGCTTTCCCGAACTTCAATCTCGTACGGAAAAGTGAAACTTTCTGCACTTGACGGGAAAATAACTATTTCTGTGCTTGGAATTAAAAAATGACAGTAGTCGCGGGCTGCCGCTCTATCAACGCGCGACCATCTGAATACATCAACGCGCGTTAACGAGCTACAAACGTGCGTTGTCGCGCGACCATGTGAACTCAGCCTAATAATAATATTATCGGATAGTCTAAATTCAGCGAAGTATGCCTATGCTAGATCGATTTGTGTGCCTCATAATGATGTGCAAACCTGCTAATTACTAAAAAAAACTCATCCGCCCTTGTACTGGCACAAAAAATTTTGATTGCGGGGATCACAATTTTCGCTGCTGAAATATTTTCGCGAAAAATTCGCAGTTAAAAATGCCCCGTCTCGTTTTTTGCCATCATATCGAATTCCTGTAATCAGTGCACAACTTCAAAAGGTTTTAATTAATGTCGACATCAAAATACGCAGCCGGCTGATGGGATTTTCCCCCGGATTTTTCCCGTCTCCGTCTGCGAATCGCAAATAGAAGGTTCTCGGATTCTTTCGTTTCATTTAATAGCTCGGTATCTATTTCATGGAGCGTTTTCGCCCCGTGTATAACTTTGATTGTCGGCCCGATCGGCTTTCTCGCGTTCGGTTGGTTTGCCCTTTTGGCTCTTGCTCGTGCGCTCCCGTTTTTCCGCCTCGGAAAAATTACTAGTTTTCGTATTATGGAATGAAAGAATCGAATTGAAGCGTTCTGGGAATTTCACTCCCAGTGTCTGAAACAGGAACTATTGAAAATTTTTTTCAACTAGAGGTAGGAATGTATTTTTCCAAACGCAATGAGGTCTGGACTTTCCCAAAAGCATACAGAAAAAAATCTCGGTAAACCTTCTCCGAACGAATATGATTGCGACGAAAATTTTTCTACAAGTCTGCGCTTTCCTGCACGATAGCACTTCAAGTCGTAGTCACATTACCAAACAAAGAGATGCACAATTCGAAACATTGGATTCCAATAACTGAAAAAAATGTGCTTCTCATGTACTTAGTTGTGCCGTTCGAATTTTTTCTAAGTCTGAAGGAAAAAAAATAGACAAGCACTTTCGGTTTTCCTTCCCACAAATGAGTGAAAAAATTCTGCCGTCTTGTGATATTTTACGAAAACTCTTCAAATTATGAAAATAAAAGAAGAAAATTATGAAACTTTTCTTCTTTTTCATATGATTTTGCTGCAATTGTAGCGTGAATATTTTCACGAAAACTCTTCAGAATTTTTGGAAAGTTACGAAAATGAAAAATAGGTCGGCTCTGAACTTCTTCCTTTTCCGACGAAAGTTTTTTCTTATAATTTTGCTTTAATTGTACCATATTTGGCAGTTATATTTTCAGAGAAATCATCAGGTTTTTCCTCATATGGAAAGAATGAGAAAGATCAATGGGTTGTGGGAAAATCAGCGTACCTGACAACAGTGTGTGTGAAGTTGGATCAGCACTGATTGATTTTCGAAGAAATATTTGTTGTGCTGAATTGTGCAAGGTTTTCTCGGAAATTCAGAAGTGCTGGGCCAACTTCAAACCATATTGAAAAATCTTCACTGAAACCAAAGACTAGGTGGCGTTATGTCGATGATATTTTTTGTAATTTTACAACATGGCAGAGAAGAATTGATAAAATAATCAATAATAAAGAACCTACAATTAAATTCACAATGGAGTTGGATCAAGATAATGTACTTTTCCTGTTAGATGTTCCGATAAGAAAATTTCCAAATCATTTTGAAATAAGTGTGTTCAGAAAAAAGACACACACAAATCGATATCTAAATTTTTATTCTAATCATTAAATGAAAGTTGAAAGAGGTATTATAAAAACAGCGCAATTAATTTCATTGACAACTGAAATTAGTTTTATTAAGGATATTCTTGAGGATAATCAATATCCGACGAATTTCATAGAAAAACCTATTTCAAATTACAAGAGAACAATTTTGCGTCAGAACGATAATAACAACAAACCTTCAAGAACAACCAATTTTGATAAATTTAATTCCTTATATTCATGGACTTTTAGAAAAAATTAGAGAAATTGGTTCTGAATTCAACATAAGAACCAAAACAAAAAATGATTTACGATCTTTATTAACAAAAACTAAACCTTTGCGTGAGAACTAAAAATTGAGATATTGTATTTACAATATTCCTTGCATTTGGGGAAAATCTTATACAAGAGAAACATCAAGACCATTAGAAATGAGGAAACGTGAACATAAGAATAACATACAAAATAGAGGTACTGGTAGATCACAGATAGCAGATCATGTATGTTCCAATACTGACAATCACATGATGGATTGGAATGGCACAAAAAGGCCGGAACCTGATAATAATAAAAAAAATCAAGGAGTCAGCTTGTATCTTGTTGGATGAGGCTAATAATCTCGCCAATTGTTCAGTAGGAATAGATGGAATTTGGATGGATTAATTGAAAAAAGAACTGGTTTCAGGGACTTTTGAAATAAAATATCTATATCAACATCTAGTAATCAATATTAATCTATATTTATCATATATTGATAAATGTCTATCAAAAAATTAAAATATTGTCACGATTCTACGAATTGTATGAAAACTAGAAATTGTCTGACGAAGGAATCTGATTTAGACTCGAAAAATTTTGCTTCAGAGTTCAAAGTGTTTTTTTTTTATTCATTGTTAGGCAACAATTTCTTCTTGTGAAGTTTTGGCCTCTGACAAATCAGTGCTCAAATTTTCATGCAAGAGCCTTTCTTCTATTATTTAAAAAAAAATTTTCTAATTGTTTCTTGTTTCAGAGACTGGAAGAGAAAACCCAAAATTGGTTTCCAGGATTATAGACTATGAAACTTCCTTATTTTTTCATATGAGAGAAAACCTGTAGGTTTCTTATGAAAATGTGACTGGCATAAGTGGGCACAATTGCGACACAAATATATAATAGTATATTTTAACCAAGCTGCAGAATGAGCTCTATTCCAACGCGAATGCGGAATTCGAAAACTCGCTCCTTCGTCGCTCGTTTTCGATAGCATTTGTGTTGGAATTGCTTTCTGCAACGAGTATTAGACGATATTTTCTCTATTTCGGCCAAAATAAAAAAAATTGCAAAATACTCTAGAGATTCGAATAAAAATTCAGTTTCGTGATTTTCTATTGTATCTTGACAGTTGGTGTGAATCAAGGAATTTGAAACATGACGAAATTTGGATTGATTTGTTTTGAAAATTGATAGGATCGATGATCACTACTGGCAAACATAAAACGAAAAATATAACTGAAAACAATGCTGTAATGAGTTCATTACAGAACTACTTTTAGTACTCTAATGAACTCATTACGATACTGAAATAGAAAAAACAATTAATAACAATTTAATAAGTGCTGGGCTTTTGTAATTTGCCAGAAAATCTGAAAAAATGTCGGGCAAATATTAACAGCACAAGATAGCACAAATGTAGCACACATGTTTCTATCCATTTGTGAGAAGAATGAACGAAAGTGCTGGGCTGTCTTTTTCTTTCAATTTCGAAAAAATTCGAATGGTGTAGCAGAATTTTTGTCATTGGAATCCAATTCTTCGAAAGCGGTGGGCTGGTTCATTTTTACGAATATTGAAATATCTCGAGAATTAAAAGATTAATTCAGCGTCACAAAGCAACACAAACCTGACACTATTCAGCACAAGAAAGAGTTTTTTGAAAATACAAAAAAAACTGGCCAACTCCACACGCATCTGAGGAAGTGGAAATATATACACGAAACGTCGGCACACTTGAAGAAGTTTTTCAATCATCAATACTACTATGACGAGCAGAACATAAAATGTGTAAAACTATTGATTCATTTTATTCATTCAAGAAATTGAAATTAAAAATACTAACGAGTTTAAGACAAATGCAGAATTCCTCCAGAATAAATTTAAATCGATATCGCCTGGCGAGACTAATACAAAGTATGTTCAATTGGTGGGTGTCTAATTTTTCGCTAGATCATGAGGCCACTTCCAGAATACTCTGTTATTACAGTCATGCAGCCATTACGCATTCGGGTATTTTTATTGAGTCTAGACACGGGCCAGACGCTCTAACCTAGACCGAAAATTGATATCTGGGCAGCGTTGCCAGCTCGTTTTCGTGGGCGGCCTATTGTTTCGACCTGAAATTCGATTGTTGCGTGTTTACATCTCGTGAGGATGTCTGACGGGAAGAGACCGAAGCCTGTACATTACTTCCTTTATATTGTAATGCAATCGGTCCATCTTGCTTAGGAAAAATATAGAAGGGAACGGTGTTACTTCAAGAGAAGAATGAAACCCCTACAAGATGCAGAATTTCTTTTCTTGAAGAAGAATATACCGTGTTACCTGATCACTTAGTTGTCATTTGGACGTTCGTGTTATTTATTTTTATTGTGACAGATCGAAAATAATTACCAGAGTTCTGTTATTGATATAAGAAATTTCAATTGAAAGCTTCGAATGCTTTACTTTGGCTATAATATAACAACTTTTTTACCTCCAATTATTTCACAAGTTTCACATCAAATTCATACTCTATGATGTTTTATCTTGAAAAAAGGTGCTCTTGTTTGACATCGTCCAGTTGCACCAGATTTGAGAAAAATTGATTTGGAATTTTCATATCCTTCATTACTCAATGAAGAGAGTGAAATATTAATTTATTGTACTTGATTTCGATAACTTTATAAGAGCTTCGCCTCCCAAAACAATTATAATACGAAATCATTTAATTCCCTTGAAGTTTCTTTTTCAAAGAGCTACTGAGAGTTCTTTGTACTCAACTAAACGATGAAGAAAGAAAATTTCAAATCCAGTTTTCTTCAAACAGGTGCAACTAGGCGATGTCACACAAAAACACCTTCCCTCATGAAAAAATTATCGAAGTCTATGAATTTGATGTAAAACTTGTAAAATAAGGAAAGCTAAAAAAGTTGTCACTAGAAATACCCCTCAATCCCCAGAATGATACGCTTATGATTGAGACGAAAAAATTTCACTCGAACCATTGTATGATTTCCGTCGAAAGTGTCTCAAATAATGTCTAGAATTCATTAGAAGTTTATCGATCTAATTATGGGACACCCTGTATACAGGGTGCCCTCTCAATATTTGTTTATCACTATTTTCTAAAAGAAGAATGAGCTCCTATTCCAACACGGATGCGATGCTGGAATTGCCTTCTGCAATGAGTATTTCCTCTTCTTCAGTGAAGTTTCGTGAAATACTCTCGAAATTCGAATAAAAATTCAGATAAGTGACTTCTGTATTGTATCTTGGCAATAGGTGTGACTCACGAAATTTGAGAAATCACGGAATTTAAATTGACTCTATTTAAAAATGGGAAGGATCGGACGTCAGTACCGACAACCACACAACGAAAAATATAACTGAAAAAAATGCTGTAATGAGTTTAAGTACTGTAATGAACTCATTACGATTCTGAAAAAAAGAAATAAAAATGTTACTATCCCAAAGTACGAGTCTTGTTCGTATCTTTGGACAAAAATAACATCTCAATTTTCTGTGACTGAAAAATATTTTTTTCTGCATTTACTGTTGTGTAGAAGAATGCTCGCACAGATTGATTTTTAATTCGATTAACTAACCTTCCATGGAAGAAAGTTATAATGTTGGTAGTTTTTAAATGACAAATCAAACTTTTTCATTCACCAGCAATGTACTGCTCAGCATGTTTCCATTATTGATGAGGTTTTCATAATCCTTCTTTGAAATTGTTTTAGCCTTCGAATCTGATTCGTAATTTTTTCATACCCATGAATTTTGAAGTCACTGCCATTTACTTTCAGAATGATTTCAAAAAATAAAAAATTTGAAACCAATAATTGAAACTATTCATAAAAAACCTAAACGGTTCAAGAAACCCATAAATTACCAGATCATTTTCAGCTTACATCCAGCTACCCTTCAGCCTTCGTGATGCATTGGAAACACCTCAATTATTCAAGAAAGATTTCTCAACTTAAAATAAAAATGTTCCATTTCGAGCATTATTCCAGGTGATTGTTAATACCGCATACTAATGATGAATTTCGTCCGTTAATTTCAACTTTTCAGTAACACCATACCGAAGTTTTCAAAATTTTCAACTCCCTGCCTATTACTAAAAGCACTTACTCTTAACTGGTTAAGGTTAAGTGCTCGGAAAATCACCTAGTCCGATCATTTATCAATGTCTTCGACTGAAAAGTGCAGTAGGAAAAGTATGATTGCAGGAAGTTTTGAAAAGCATTGCCGATCTGCTCGTTTTATAGAGGAAAACATGAACTACGATTCTCAACTGTTGAAAATATGTATTTCTCCGTCTTATCATTTTATAATTAATTTTTGCAGGGGTCGTTATCTGAAATGAAGAAAATTTGAATTTAAATTTGAACTTTGAACACGATACGTACGTAATAAATTTGTATGAATAATGCATATCTTGTGTTTCATTGACTGATTAATGGATTTTTTTTTTTAACTTAGACTTAAACAGAAACAACACCACACGAAAAGCTTAAGATTGCACCTACCATGAAATTCAGATCGATTGCAATGATTTGGTTAATAAACTGAAAAAAAAATTGGAATGACTGATAATGACCAGTTAATCCAAACCATCTCAGTGGTGAGATCAGGGAGCGATCAATTCAAAATTTTTTTCCGTTCAAGAAATAAGTTTGAAATTTTTTTTTCAAGCGGTTATCATTATTGAATCATTGAAAATCTCTTGAATGTTTTCTTTAACGATTTCGTTCCACGACATTGCTTAGATGACCGAAAAGTATTTTATCAATTTGTAATTAAAATATTATACAAAAGGTCTGCTAATGGCTCCAAATGCAGTTTTTCTAAGGTCACTTGTTATGGACCAATTTCCAATTTTTTCCGTGATAATCTTCGGATCAAGAATATATTATATTCATTCGTTACTTACTATCTTCCAGTTGGGTGTATAATTGACTTACCTGAAAAAGAAAAAGATATTTTAGCTTTCTATCATACACAAAGATAAGTTCAGGTTGAGAAGTTACCTCACCCACACAAAAATTTATACTCGATTCCAAAACGATCAGATTTCCAGATGAAATAGAGTGAACTTTTTCGGTAATTCTTTTCTCAAATCTACAGAAAATGGACGGAAATATTCAGTAGTTTGAATTAAACACCTAAGGGGGCATGAGATTATCAAAACCAAGCAGAAATCATAGCAGAAACAACATCAACTCCAGAGAAATAAATCTCCAACCAAAATTATAAAGATGATCAATAATGTCCAGGAAATCATTGGTCGCATTCACCGGACGAAACAGTTGTGCAACTGTTGCGGAATTGTCCGGTGGCACATGCTCTTCAAACTCAACACGTTCAGGAGCAGTGGACATTTTTGGAAGCGCTTTCAATTTATGCTAGGTAGCGGTAGCGGAATCTTTGTCCGGTGAATGCGACCATCGTTTGTAATTCCTTATGATTATGGACTTTCAGAAAGTCAGGGAAAGTCATTCTTTTCAATTCAGCCAAGATGCAAAGTTATGGCCATTTTAAACTGACCATACTATTAGATACACCGCTTAAACCATCTAATTTAATCCTGTAAATCTTTCAATTTTTTTCAAATTTCCGACACAAAAATTTATCATACAGTAAAATCAGTCTATTGGTTTGTGAACGAAAAACATTTCTTTTTTCTTCAAATATACCTCAATATGAGCATCGAATCTGATAACTTTTGAACGAGCCGTCTTATTGAAATATAGAACGAGACATTCTTCTAGAGTATCTAGTTTATTATTATTATTTTTTTTATTATCATTATTAATTGCCTACACGAAAAGGTATCACAAAATGAAATACTTGTACTGGTTTGTAAACGAACAGTTAACAGCACTCTGGTATAAGTGAGTTATATGTTCGTCAGTAAGTTTGTTTCACCTGAGGAACTTCAGAGTTTTCTTTTCAGATTCAACTTGATGCTTTGAAGTTTCTCCTAGGCTGCTCCAGATATCAAGGAGTAAACACATTGTTTGTATGAATACATTAAAATACATTCATGGAACAATAACTTGAGTTCAAATCAAATAGATGAACCAACCGAAAATTCAAACCTGGTTTAACCTGAAAATCAGATATACCCACCTCAATATGTCGATGTTCGATCCTTATATCACCTTTAAAAATCGAATGTAAGTCAATGGTGGCAAAATGAACTGTAATTCCTTGCACATGTTTTCATTGTAATTTTAGAAGAAACAAAGAGGTTCCACCCACATCGAGTCATCGAAAACACGCACTTACGCCAAAAGTATAAGGAGCTCAACTGTTATGATTATGCAATGAACCTATGCATCTACCGTCTCGTACTCAATATACTCAAGGATGCACGTTGAATCTATTGCGGCATTAGACAGTTGGCATTATTGCTATCAGAGGTTGACCTTGGAACGAACGCAATTTTCCCACCCACATCCTTTCGCCAGTAACCAGTGCCGATATAAATTTGCGCAATAATTAATGCATCCAATCAACGAACATCAGCTCACAGTTGACGTTTAATTATTTTCAATTTCGAGTGATGAACTATTCTGGTTTCTTTCAGAATTTTATACGGACACTTCGTATTCCTAGAGCAACAGTTTGGCGACTATATTTCGCCTTTATCACGGTACAAAAGATAACATAAAACAAACAACAGTAGATGCATTTTGAGGCATTAACAAGCCTACAAAACACCTAAAAAATTTCCAGTTCCCACAATGAAGAACTTATAAAATTCACCTGAAGTATCCAAATTAAAAAAAAATGTCACATAAAAATTTTTAAATTTCAATGATAATTCTTTTAATTTTCAGAATTTTATCATTTTGCCTTGGGTTCTGAACAACAAGAGATTACTGATATCCAAACATCTCCCACGTTGAGTATCGTTGTACAGGCTGTTTCATGAAGCTGTCTAAGTAACTGAATGTAACATTGTTAGTGATTCTGCGGCCACCCTGAGGTTTTCAAAATACGATACCATGAAGTATGTCATTAATGTACAAAGAACAGTTGCGAAATTATTCGGGCTTAAATTCGGATTTCATACAATTTTTCTATGAATCTTATCAAGTAGGTTCAGAATAAATATCATAACAGGTATTGGCAGTCGGCCCAAAGGTGTTTTCATTCAGGGATGTACAGGTGGACATAATTCTGTGTCACTAGTCTCCTCATTTCTCTATCTTAAAATCGTTCTATATAGAAAAACATTCTTATCATTCTAGGTTGTTGTATCTTCGAGCACTCTGAGGATGCATATTTTTTTAATTTTACCATAAAAAAGGTATGTCGACCTCTGTGAAAAGTTTCACTCATGTATATAAATAATTAAAAGATTGTTGCAGAAACATTCAGGTTTCAATTCAATGTGCACCATAACTTCAAATTATAATCATCAACAATTCACCAAAAAATGTATTAGCTGCTACAGCACAAAATATAAAAGCTATTCATTTCAATCTTAAAATAGGGTTTTTAAAACGACTGATTATCAATTGATAGATTTAACAATTGAAAGACTGAAAAATATGTCCTAAGGTCTTATCACTATTTGAGTAGGTACCCCACTACTAACCAATTCTAAGCGTTCAATCTAATCGTACAACGAACTGATAATTATAATTTGAAGTAATGGTGCATAATGAATTGAAACCTGAATGATTTGACTACATTCTTTAGACATGAGAGAAACAGTGGTAGACATGTTATAATATTAATAAAAATGTGCATCCTTAGAATATCCAAAATATCATAATATTTATAATGAATGAAAACCTATATTACTAGACATCAAAGCTTACTACAGATAAGTTTTGAAGAAAAATTGTATGAAATAAGCATTATTCAAATCTGAATAATTTCGCAACTGTTCTTTGTACGTTAATGAGATATCCTACAGAGGTCGACATAATTCATGGTATCATATTAAGAAAAACTCCAGGTGGTCCCGAAAACACTGACAAAGTTACATTCAGTTACATATACAGCTTGATGAAACAGCCTGTATAACGAAACTTCAAAGTGGTGAGACGAGTTTGGATATCTGTGATCTCTTGTTGTTTAGAACCCAAAAAATAATGATGAAATCTTGAAATTAGAAGAATTATCATCAAAATGTAAAATTCATTTTCGGAGCTGCAATTTTGGAACGCCATATAGAACCAACCAGTTGTAAGAATTTCGTGAAAATCTGATGTACTGTTCTTATGGTCGATATAAACATGATATGTAACAATGGGAAAAATTCACTCAGTCTGCTTTTCCTTTGTCGCAGATTGATTACCAAATAAACTGCTCCACAAGAGTTAGGGATATCGTATTCAATGGTTTTCAAAAGTATGTTATCTTCGAGAAAATTGCTGTAAAATCATTTAAAACTTAATATCAACTTGAATCGATCCAATAAGAATCAGTATGGGAGATTTCGTCAATCTGGTCACCTTTTTTCTGAAGTTTGGTTCTTTGCATATACTTCATGAATGTTCTTATTTTGAAATGGCTTCAATTTGAAACGAGTTTTCTGAAAATGCCAAGACGTAAATTAACAAATACTACAGGGTGGCCTAACTCAGGTTGTTGTGGCGGAAAGGATCCAAGTGATATCTCGACATTGGAATAGGTTCAGGGAGACAGCTTCCGTGTTGTAAAGACCAAGGCTTGGTGGGTGACGAAAAACAACACCTGCTCAGGATCGTTTCATCACCGTTTCGACAAGAAGAAAGTCTACATCTACGTGGAGAATGCTACGAAATACTCTTCAAAAAGCAGATGGGGTCCGAGTTTCCATCGAAACCATCAGACGACGTTTGAAAGAGGTGAATCTAGATTCTAGACGTCCATTAAAAGGAGATTCATTAACACGTGACCATAAGCGTCAAAGACTGGAATGGGCAAGGCAACATATCAATTGAAACAATCAATGGCGTAGTGTTCTTTTCGCTGATGAATCCAGATATAGTCGATATTCAGATTCTCGAAAAATGAGGATATAGACAATCCCACGCATATCCCGTAATCGTCACTATATCTAAGAAGACCATCCATTCCGAGGGGGTAGTGTTATGGTATGGGCCCGGATATGTTTCAACGGGCGCTCAGATCTACAGATTTGACCGGGAAATATGACAGCTTTACACTACCCAGACGGCACCCTATATTCCCGGAATATTCCTCCAATCTGCCATTAAGCCAAAAGATATTGCAATATGCGAGGCATATGCCAGATATATATCAAATATATCTGCTCTCAAAAGAATATTCCAAATATATGCCATCCCAGATATGTCTGGTATATGCTATGGGAATATCTATATGATATGCGTTTAGAATATTATTCAATAGTATTTATTGGTATATATACATGAATCTTCATGGAATATTATAAACGTTACAAAACCATTTTTGAACGATAATTTTTTAAAGTGTAGGTACTACCACTACCTCGATTTTGCTTTTGTTCCGAACTCATCAATAATTGATGAGTTTGTTATTTTCCAGTAAACTGTTAAAGAACTACAAACTTTCTATATAGATTATATTTTCGAGGAATCGCAGTTATCATCAAGTTAATTATAGTTGGATTCAAGTTAAAAAATAACACTTTCATTCGCTTAATAATTTGATCTTATTTATTAAACTGAGTAAACAATGGAATCAATGATTTGTAATTTATTTATATGATTGATACAATGAAATGAAAGAGCAGGCAACAAATTAAACGTTTTTATTTGTGAAAAATGGACATGCTATACTATATCGTATATCGACTGAGAGTCGAGTGACTTTTTAAATAATTGAAATGTTCGATGAAACAGAAAAAGAGGTCCATTATGATTTTGATCTTATAGGAAAGAGATCAAATATATATTTTCAATAAATGGAAAAACAATATATGATATTCGAGCAGATATATGAAAAGGTCGTAGACAAGTTGTCAAAAATCATATATGATAATCAAATATTAGTCAGCAGAGGTGAGAGTAGCTTATTCCACTGGACGATCGAATCACTTTTGCTCATATTTTTGTTTCCATGAAGCTGCCATGTGGTGACAGAGATGTCTGGAACTTAGAATCTTTCTAGTTCAACTTAATACTTCTTGCTTTTCATTGAACCAAATACATTGCATTTCAAACATTTCAGAGCCATTGTAGGTTGAGGAAGTTATGTGGCCACTTCGAACCATATTTTCGCCCTTTCTAGATATTTCCTTGAATTTTATCAAAATATCTGACAGAAATACCAATGACATTATTTCTTTACAGGAATAAAAATACTCCTTTATAAATAAAAAATTAACTATTTTCTGGCCTCTCCCATTCTTAACTCCTGCAATTTCGTTCCCTGAATTTACCGATAAGAATATCAAATTTCGATTTGACTTTTTCTTATGGATGTAAACATTACGTCACGACGTTTTCAGTCAAAATATTCATATTTTTGTTTTGTGGTCTTGGATTAAGGTTATTTGTGTTCTGTGGTTAGTGGTTAGTAGCAGTTTGGCGTTCCAAAATGGTCGTCACGTTGAGATCAAAGATGTTATTGTTTGAGTATTATGTGCAGCCAAGCACATGATAAAAGATCAGACAGACAGACAAGAGCATGAATATCAAATCGGCATTGGTAGGTACTCTTATATTTGGAATGCTTGAAAAAGGTTTGTCAGTTCTTTATCTTTGGTTATGTATATTTACGTTTTTTTCAGGTCAAAGAAATGAGGACTTAACAGTGAGGAAGTGATAGAAAGGATATTTCCTATATTTTTGTTGGGTTGGGAGAAGGCAAAAACAAACTTTTCATCCCTAATAAAATTGTGTAATGTTCTCAAAGGTATAGTATAAATAATTTCAGTGATCATGAAATCCATAATTAAGTTTTATTAATATTTTCAGAGGTTCTTAAGCAGAATGAAAATACTAAATTTGTTACCAAAATTTTGCTTTCAATTAAAACGTAACAACTACAAGAGCATGAGTGGATTATTATTTCAGGTGTAAGTCTCAGCCGAGCTGAACAGGTCGAAAATGTTAGTGGAATTGTTACAGATTCAGACGCAAAACAGGTTTTCTGAGATACTCATCAAAAAGAGGGATCGCAGGCATATATCATCATCTTCAAGAAGGAAGGTTGCCTCGATATAAAATGCCAACACTGCCTATTAAAATACAAAGTAAGTTTATAAATATCAAACAATTCTAGAACAGACTTCCACTATTACTAGAGCAGTAGACGGCCTCTTATCTTGAAAATCTTAGAATCACTGTTTTTTTCAGGGCCAAATCTGCTAGTTGAGAGAAAGCCAGATCAAAAAAACTTGCTCTGAAATGAGTGAAAGAAAAAGTCGAGGAAGACCAAAATCTACCTGAGAGACCGAGAGAATGGGTGTGGACAGAAGGGGATGGAGACTGGGAACCGGAAATCCGTAGGATCTATGATATATCTATATCAGCACCCCAGAGGTAAAGTGTGCTAAGTCACAATATCAAAATTAGACAAAAGAGAGATTATTCAGTTCGATCATTGTTTCAAAGAATGTGTTCTGCCATTATTTGGAGACTTCATATACCTAGGGAGTCAAAAATGTGTTTCACTAGCTAGAATTTACTAATGTGAATCCAATATTGTAGATAGTTCGTGTCTGAAAAAATGTGACTTAACACACTTTACCTCTGAGGTGCTGATATAGATATAACGTCGGTTTCACAAAACTTTGTTTGTACGATTAAATTACTCAAAACGTGTGATTCGATTGGTTCGATTTAGGTGAGGTTTTTAATTGCACAATTAAAGTTTTGTGCTAGTTCACAAACCAAATAATTGAAGTTCACAGTTCAAGATTTATACCATTTAAAATATTACCTCATTGTGTTTTCCCTATTTTTTAGTTTAATTCATCAAATGTTAATTTTTACTTATTCTTAGTTCATATGCCTTGTATTGTTTTGTAAAATACCTAGTTGATTTATATTTATATTTTTACTTTATGTTCATTTTTATAATTTAATGTGATAATTTTGTTAATTATTGTTATTGTACAAAATATTCTTAAAACTGTAATAAATTTCTTTGAAACAATCGAATCAATGCATTATTATTTAGTACCGCTACAAAAATTTACATATATTTAAATATATACAAAGATATTACCAGCATATGGCATGGACAAATCAGGAGATAAAAAGATATTGCCAGCATATATGTAAGGGAGATATTCATAGATGAATCTGTATGGCATATGCCATGGAAATATTTTTGAAGATCATGGGATATTCCTGGCAGATGTTTCATGGTGACCTTGGATATTCCTGATATCTGCCAGGCTTATGCCGTGGGAGATTTGGAATATGTTTGGAATATCTCAATATGCCAGCGGTATATTCATTGAATATGCATGGAATATTTCTGTGCCGTCTGGGTATAGGGAGCATGTCATTGACAATGTTTTGCTGAATTTTCACGCTGCTATTGGTGCAACTTTTCAATTGCTAGACGATAACGCTAGACCGCACCGTGCAGCCATAGTTGAGAATGCGCGCGAGGAGCTTGGTATTCCACATTTACCAATACCTCCGCACTCAGAAGATTCGAATTGCATAGAACATGCATGGGATATGCTCCAAAGAAGATCAGATAATCATCAACCTACCCCAGAATCTTTATATGATCTGAGAGAGCTCTTGTCCCGTTTATGAAACTAAATTCCTCAAGAAATGTTGAACAACCTAGTTTTTAGAATACAAAGAAGATGTCAAGATGTTCATATTTATATGCTTTTTCATCATAAAATCTCATTTAAACTATCATTTCTTTTCGCATTTTTTGTTGTCTAGCAACCAGGGCAAATTGAAATTCGGTACAAAACCTAGCTTCTTACGATTCAATTCACACTCTCCATAAGAACAATTTCCGACGTTGTCGCAGAAAAACTAGTTATTTCGGCACGGTCACTTCGCGATTTCTCTGCCTCCTTGACCAGCATCGGATCGCAATGACAGTCGTCTCAATGTCCCGGTCATAGAAACGCACCGTCAGTTATGACATATCCTCGGCCGAACGCGAGTCTGCTGCATAATTCAATAGCCGATCGAACGTGTAAAATGCAAATGGGGGGACGAGCGAACAAGAGCAATGGTGCATCTGTTCCTCCTCGGTCTGGCCTATTCAGACCACTGAGGTGAGCGCAGGGGCCCAGCCGGACTAGCCGATGGTCTTCTATGTCTAAGCGGGGCAAGGTTTCGCTGGTCCAACGCCATCGGATCGCCTTGGTGTGGGTTAGGCCCGTGTTGCAAACACGTGGCTGTACTTTTATTAAATCGGCGGACGGAGTTATCGTTTTATGGCCCATAGTTTATGCACCTACTGGAAAATTAACATAAACGTTCGGAATGAATTATCGCAATGCGAATTGGCTTCCTCTTCGTTGAAATTGCGAGTTTGGGAGCGCGATGTTTCCTGTTGATTTAACGTGCGATATAATGGATGACTTATCGACGCATGGGGAATAAGTAAATTCACATAGAAGAGAGAAGTAAAGACACACTTAATAAAATAATTATATTCTCTGACGATCGATTTCGGCTCTAGGCCATCATCAGGTCAGCTGAAAATAGTAGTCAAGTTATAAAATATGATGACAAAAACAGGTACAAATTAAAATTTCTTTCACATTATAATCTTTAGAATAACAATAAAAGTGAACAAGCGTGACAGACTTTGTTATTATTCACTCACCGTCAAAGGAATATGTACCCTCAACTTTCATGAATTTTAGTTTTCTTTTTAAAGTTTCAGTATTCAAGTTTTGTTACGATGTTACGAATGTGGTCGTATTAATTTTTGGGTGGTCAGTGTCGATATTTATCAATCGAGTTATCTGTCTTGCGTGGAAATATTTGCGTCAGCTGTCAGTCATCTTAGGAACAATTTACACGAGTACAGGGGTCATCGGAAAGTTGAAATTATGTTGTTAGGGGGCGAATCGACTTGAACAGATTAGGCGTCGGGAAATCTTTTACATCGTTAAGGAGATGGTCATTGTTCTTGTTCTTCAAAATTTCAAATTGTTCTAATAGTGTCAGCTTATAAAAATCATTATTTTGATGAAGTAGAGTTAGATTGGCAAGTGAGGTGGAATGTTTACAGTAAACATGCCAATATAACTCTACTTCATCAAAATAATGATTTTTATAAGCTAACACTATTAGAACAATTTGAAATTTTGACGAACAAGAACAATGACCATCTCCTTAACGATGTAAAAGATTTCCCGAAGCCTAATCTGTTCAAGTCGATTCGCCCCCTAACAACATAATTTCAACTTTCCGATGACCCCTGTACTCGTGTAAATTGTTCCTGAGATGACTGACAGCTGACGCAAATATTTCCACGCAAGACAGATAACTCGATTGATAAATATCGACACTGACCACCCAAAAATAAATACGACCAAATTCGTAACATCGCAACAAAACTTGAATACTGAAACTTTAAAAAGAAAACTAAAATTCATGAAAGTTGAGGGTACATATTCCTTTGACGGTGAGTGAATAATAACAAAGTCTGTCACGCTTGTTCACTTTTATTGTTATTCTAAAGATTATTATGTGAAAGCAATTTTAATTTGTACCTGTTTTTGTCATCATATTTTATGACTTGACTACTATTTTCAGGTGACCTGATGATGGCCTAGAGCCGAAATCGATCGTCAGAGAATATAATTATTTTATTAAGTGTGTCTTTACTTCTCTCTTCTATTTGTTATCAAACACACTCATGGAGTCTTTCATTCACAAAAAGTAAATTCACGTTTGAAATTTCGGAATCAAGCTTTGACTTTAGAGATTACTCCCTGTAATTTTACTTGATATTCAGTGGATACCAACTTTCCTTTCTCAAACGTAAAGCCCAATAATTTACGACGAAAACAATTTCCTTTTAAAATTCTAAGTAAATGTCAAACTTCCGAATATTTGTCAGAAAATTCTTTTCAATGTGAAATTACGTAAAAAATTGAAATTGGAGGTCTGCTTCGAAAATTGCCATTTTCAAGGTTTTTCATTCGAATAAGGTCGTTTTTAGGGCTCCAGCGAGAAGTATGAATAACGCTTCTGTCACAATAGTAAGAAATGAAAAAGTCGGCAATGTCGAAAACGTGAAAAATCAACTTTCTCAGATAAGTACCCCAGTTTTTATAGGCATAATGGAATTTACGTTGAAAATCACGAAACTGTGGAAATAACACTAATACATACCTTGAAGTTCAAATTTTCTGATATTTTCGGAAGTTTTAATTTACACGAATTTTATTCTTCTCAGAAAGAATAGTATATCCTGCTTGGATTGATTTTTTACGGTGAAGCATGTATAAATAATTTTTAGCACTACCTAAATTTCTCATGGTGAAATCAGATGGAAACTTAACTATCGTTCATTGATTTTTGCTTTGAAATAGTATATTTTGAAACAAATTGCAGAATGAGCTCCTATTCCAACACGAATGCAAAATTCGAAAGCATGAGTGTTGGAATTGCCTTCTGCAATGAGTATTAGATGATGTTTTCTCTATTTCAGTCAAGTTTCGTGAAATACTGTCGAAATTCAAATAAAAATTCAGATTAGTGACATTTGTATTGTGTCTTGGCAGTTGGTGTCACTTAGGAAATTTGACAGATGACGGAATTTGAATTGATTTGATTTGTAAACTGAGAGGATCTGAGGTCAGTACTAACAACCACAAAACGAAAAATATAACTGAAAACAATTCTGTCATGAGATTCATTACAGCACTACTTTTAGAACTGTAATGAACTTATTACGATACTGAAACAGAGAAAGTTATTCACGATTTGAATATTTTCGTAATCTTCGCGTAGAGGAAAATCTCAAAATGCAATCATGTATAGGATACACCAGTTAATAAATTGGGAGAGAGGATCATAGGAGGGGAAAGGGTTACAATTATAATATCTAGATACCTAATACTATGAGCAAAAAGCCCTCTATATAATTTTTGACGTGTTTTTCCATGAAAGCGTTGGCTTTTCGTGCGGGGTGGATAGAATTCATTGAATTGCCTGTTATAATACCAAGATCTTATACCTAATGCTTGTGCATTTTTTTCGCCATAAGAATCTAACTAGGTTTATTTTGTTGTTTTGGTTATATTAATGAATGCATGAATGAGTAATTCGATTTCTGAATTTCAGTTTGAAGGAGCCAGTCTAATCTGCCATCATCACATGTGAGAATCTGTTTCTCAATCAATTACCTACATTGGCGTAATATATTGATTTGAATGAAAAAATGCTCCTGTTCATTCGAAAAAATATTTATCAGCGTCAAATAAATAGACACCAAAAATTAGATAATTACGATTCATGATGAACTGTTTATCTGTATCAACAGATTGAAATCTGAATAACAAATATGATTCTTCTCAAGCATTAATATACGTATGCATATATACTAATACGTGTACAACGCTGCTTGCATCGTTTCTTCCCGAAATTCGAGGCTTCATTGTAAAAAACTGGTAATACATAAAGTACTGTCCATCACTGGTCACTACTTTCTGCCATCTTTCGGGCAGCATCCCGAATTGAAAAAAATGGTTAATTTCTGAATCGATCCACCAATCTATTCAATTTCTTTCTTCTTCATGAGTAGTACTTCAAATTTCACATACAAACTATATTTTTCATGATATCCGAATGAATCTGAAGGCGAGGTATGATGTATGATATATTTCTGAAACGGGAAAAAGTGGCGATTCTTTCTAAGCCATTTTAAACTATTGTTTCCATGAGAAAAAACACAACTTCATGTTATAGATCAGCAAGGAAACCTCTTGGTAAAAAACAAAGTACGCTACTGGAAAGTGCCTTCATAATATCTATTGAAATATTTTCTGGGAGGTCTCTGCATTTTCCTGAAAACTTAATATGGGTTTTCTCTCCCAGTCTCTGAAATAAGAAAGAATTAGAAAAATTTTTCTAATAATATAAGAAAGGCCCCTGCGTAAAAATTTGAGTACTAATTTGTCAGGGGCCAAAACTTTACGAGAAAAAATTGTTGCCTAACAATGAACAGAAAGGAAATGAAAACACTTTGAAATCTTAAACGTTACTTTTCGGAGTCTAGATCAGACTTCTTCGTCAGACAATAACTAATTTTCATGTAACTTTGCATAATCGTGACAATTTTATTGATTTTTGGATTGACATTTGTCAAAATATGATGAACATAGATCAATATTGATTACTAGATGTTGAAATCGTTATTTTATTTCAAAAGTTCCTGAAATTAGTTCTTTTTTCAATAAATCCATCCAAATTCGATTTATTCCTACTGAACAATTGGCAAGATTATTAGCCTCATCCAACAGAATATAAGCTGACTCCTTGATTTTTCTTTTATGACCATCAGGTTCCGTCATTAGGATTTTTGTTCTATTCCAATCCATCATGTGATTGCCGGTATTGGAACACACATGATCTGCTATCTGTGATCTATCAATATCTCTATTTTTTATGTTATTCCTATGTTCACGTTTTTTGATTTCTAATGGTCTTGATGTTTCTCCTGTATAAGCTTTTCCACAAATATAGGGAATATTATAAATACAATTTCTTGATTTTTGGTTCTCATTCAAAGGTTTGATTTTTGTTAATAAAGATCGTAAATCATTTTTTGTTTTGAAAACAGTTCTTATGTTGAATTTAGAACCAATTTTTTTCATTTTTTCTGAAAGTCGATGAACATAAGGAATCAAATTAATTAAAATTGGTTGTTCTTATTTCAGAGACTGGGAGAGAAAACCCATATTTAGTTTTCAGGAAAATGCCTGCATAATGTTTCCATTTCCACATCCTAGCACAAACAGATACGGAGATAATGTCGAAATTTCAATTTTGTCATATAACTCGAAAACAAAAGAAGAGGAATGCAGTTGATGGCATTAACAGTTTCTCTAAAAAAGACCACCGTAACATCATTCATTTTCCTCTATCTCCCAAGTGCCATTTTCATTGCTAGAGTAAACGGTCGAGTTCACTTGCCTACTTTTTTACCCAAATACCCTACTCATTTCGATAGAGTAACTGTTTACACGTCGCTAGTAATCTGAGAGGATAGTTCGATGAGCCGAATCACATAGAAGACTAGGAAGATGTACTATCCTTTCCTAAAAAAGGGTAAGTGACTGTTCACATTGGTGTAGTTAAGTCATGAATCAGTAGAGTAGAGTGAGAATTTGGAGGTGGGGATGGGATAGTCAGTGTACTATTCCACACACTCTATCCACTCTACTCTACCGTTTACTATCTTTAGTACTCTACAATTACTTGCACGACCTGTTTACATTGTGCTAGTAGGAGGATATAGTTAGAACTCGACCACTCTACTAATGTAAAGAGCACTACCTAATAAGTAAGAAATTAAGTTCACTTATAAATGTAGGGTTTTGAAGCATTTGATGTTTTAAATTTTGTGTTTGAGATAATTTATCAATATCTGTTGAAATATAGGTGTATGAAAAAAATGTCGCGTGGTACAAATATTTCCAGCGAGAACAAATTGAAACAACGTCATGAAAAGTCCAGAAACTATGTTTTTAGATGTATCTTAGTTGAGTTCAAACCTTCTTTTTTCTTTTGATCTAAAGTCGATAAATTTCGATCGCGCCCATCTCCGGACCCGGAATCCGGTATCGGAAATACCCGCAGCACGCCCATGCCCCAGCTGTACGCTCCGAAGAAGGACAGGCAGCCTCCGAGCGGGAAAGGTTAATATATTCCGTTGGCTCTCGCGTGGTCCGGATAGCACAAAGGCCTGGAATGATTTAGAAGTAAAATATTATGCAATACAAGGTTATATTCCGAGTTGATGTAAAGGTCCATCAACCTTTTGCGCTAGACGTATCGTTAACAGGTTGCGACTTAGAATATTCTGGCCGAGCTGGCGCCGCGAATGCGAAATGGAATTTTTTGCGATGGGAGTGATGTCACCGTTTGAGCGGACAGCTCGTGAGGATCGCGTCGTCTTCGACCCTACGCTTGTCCACTCACAGATACATTAGAATCTCAATAATCCGAACGGAATGAAACGACACTAGTTCAGATAATCGAAAAGTTCGGATAATCTGAACTTGAGTGATGATACCATTTGAGCGAAACGCTTGTGAAGATATCTCCTTTCCCGATCCTAAGCTTGCCCATTATCCTTAATTATCCGAACTATATCGGACAATAGTTCGGATAATCGAAAGTTCGGATTATCGAAATTTGGTTTTTTGGTAGATGGAACCAAACCAAATCAAGAACATAAAATCTATCGAAATATTTCATGGGGGTATTTTTCTGGAAGTGTGTATCAGGTTTTTTCTCCTGGTCTCTGAAACAAAAATCAATTGAAAAATTTTTTTCGAAGAATAGAAAAAAGGCCGCTGTGTGAAATTTTTGCACTCATTTGTCCTCACAATGAAAAAGAAAGAATACTTCGAATTTTAAAGGTAGATTTCACGAAACTTTGATTGTGTGTTCGATCAATCTACGTAAATCAACCCAATCGAACGGTTTGATTAGAAGAAAAAGAACATGAAGTCAAGCGAAATGAACGCACATCATCAAGTGTCTTGCAGTCGAGTTTTTGTGTGACGTTAGTGCGCAGTTGCAAAGGTCTGGTAGGTTTATTGAACGTGGTTTCGAATTTAGTGAAGATCTGCCTTTGAATATTAATACAGGGTGGTTCACAATGAAGACCTGTATTTGAAAAACCCATAACTTTTGACAGGAGAGTAATAGAATGGTCCAATCTTTTGCATGTATTCCTCTCATTCTCAAGTCTTTACTGAGATGGTTTTTTATATGTGGAATAAAAGTTAACAACTAGATAACAATTTTTTTCTAGAGAATAAACTATTAAAATAAATGTTCTCAGATATTTAATTCGATTGCTTCTGAGAGGGGATGATCGACTTCGAAGTTCCCATCAACCTCACATGGGAATTTTTTTTAAGGTTTTCATGAATCCATACTTTTCTCTGTTTTGAACTTTCTTGCCAGCTCTTAGTGAAATGTTCATATTTATTTTACAATCATTTTCCTCATTCATATAATCAGTCCAGTTGGACTTATCTCCAAAGATATCCAACCGATTTCAATCGTACTTCTACCACTTTAATCAATAAGAGAGATTATCTGTTTATGAAAATTTTTCCATGGAAAATTCAAAGTACCTAGATCATTTCGTGTTAGGAACAATGTATCTGAGAAAACTTGTTGAACTGTTGTCTCCTCTAGAATCCGAAAAAAATGTTATCTGACTGTTTCTTTTTTGGGCATATAGAGAAACCAGTTTTTGTCAGAAATCTCCTATCAAAAGCTATAAGCCACGGATACACCCTATACATCCTTTCTGACCTGCCAATAATCTCACGTATAATGGAGCATTTACACGGGGACAATTGACAAGCCATTCCATTGAGCCAATCCATCAAGACATTCCATGAAAGTGCGTCATTCATTTACACGAGGACAAATAACAAACCATTCCAATGAGAAGTGTCAATTCGCGTCATTCATGTAGACAGTTTTTATCAAAATATAATAAGAAAGTTGTTTAGCGATCGATACACTCAAATCAGAACGTTAATCGATAAACATATCTATTTTCTCGATAAGAAAGGGAATAGATGTTTTCGAGGAAAACACAATTTTTGAAAGAAGATGTCCGGAAGATCTACTACTTTGGTTCAATAAAGACAAAGAAGTAGAAGTAAAGAATAAGAAGTAGAGGATCTCGAGGAGTATAGGCTATGTATGAGAATGTCTCCGGAAATGGTGCAAACTCTACTTGGACCTAGCATACAAAAATTGATCAATAAATCATATTTTCTGCAAGAAAAATTTTCGATATTTTGAGCGTGAATCATTTCCTTTCAATTGGAATATATTACAGGAGGATTCTACATTTTGCTGAAAATTTTCTCTCAGTCTCTGGAAATTTTTTTTCAAATAAAAGAGAAGAGCCCCTGCGTAAACTCATGCACCAATTTGTCCGGGGCCAAAACCTTAAAAAAAATTGTTGCTAATCAATGAAACAGGAAATAACACTTCCAATTATTGAACTTTGTAACATTTCGGTGTCTATATCAGACTCCTTCATCAGACAAATTCGTATTGTGAATACAGTTTTTTGACTCTTCTTCAAAGGTTTAATTTTTGTTAGTATAGATCTTATATCATTTCGAGAACAGTTCAGAAAAATTAAAAGAGTTGGTTTCAAATTCAACATACGACCATTATTTGAAACACAAAATGATTTCATAATAAAAACTGAACTTTTCAATGAGAAACAAAAATCCACAAATTTTTTTCATAATATTTCCTGTATTTGTAAACTTACACAGGAGAAACATAAAGTGTTCTAGAGATATCGCGTTGTAGTAACTAGAGATCTCACAGAGTACCGATCTGATTTACGGACATTCAATGTAGGGGTACCACAGGGAAGTGTTGCTGGACCACTATTATTCATACTCTACATAAATGATATAGTCTTGAATATAAACCCAGCTGTTTTCAATCCCATTTTGTACGTGGATGATACTAATTTTTTGGTTAGAGGAAAACTAATGACTGACGTGGTAAACAATCTCAATTCATTATTACAGCTTTCAACCAACTGGTTTCATATGAATAAACTCAAACTCAATGAGGACAAAACCCGACTAATGTATTTCATGACAAATAGATCTCAAGTCCAGAGAACCATGTTACTGAATGACGATTTTCCAATTGAATTATCCGATAATGTGAAGTTTCTGGGTCTTCACCTAGACAACGCGTTAACGTGGGATCAACATATAAGTCATATACTCAGTAAACTCAACCAAGCATGCTTCTGCCTTAGAATCCTCTCAAGTTACCTGAATGTTGGTGCTTTGAAGGCTGTTTATCACTCTACCATTGAGTCTGTGATGCGATATGGTATAATTTTTTATGGAAGAGGAAGGAATTCCAATGCAGTGTTCAGGGTACAGAAGCGGGCGTTGAGAATTTTACTAAGATTGAGTACACGGGAGTCCTGTAGAGGAAAATTTACCGCCAATAAAATTCTCACTTTCCATGCAATATACATACAAGAATGTCTGTTGTATTTCTTCAAAAATAAATCCCTGTTTGAACATTTTGAGCCACAATCAAATTATTCTACTAGAAATATGTGTTATAACTATCCTCAGCATAGACTCACATCCACGGAAAAAAGTACATTTTACAACTGCATTAAACTTTTCAACAAATTACCACGAAATATAAAATTAATCAGTTCTCTCAATTCATTTAAAGAAGAGGTATTTAATCTCCTCTTGACAATTGAACCATACTCATATGATGAGTTCCTTCTGTAGGGCTCTCCTTTTTTGCCTTTTTGACGATTGTTTCAGTTAATGTTACTTATGTGATTTAATATTGTATTTGTGATATTCTTTGAAATAAAATTTGTGTATTATTATTATTATTATTATGATATCAACATAATGAAAGATATATTGGTATATCGCGAATAGAAGGTCATGAGTGGTCTAATACCGAACACAAAAATTCTGTTGGCGGAACCTGATCATTATAAAAAAAAGTCATCTTGTATTTTGTTCGATGCAAATAAAAATCGGGCCAATTTTTCGGTGGGAATGGATCATATATGGGTTAATTTATTGGGGATAAAACTGACTCCAGGAAATTTCGAGATTGAATAAAAAATGTTACCATATGTAGACATGTTTTGACCCCAGGCAAATGAGTGCACGAGTTCACACCCTTCTATTGTTAAAAATTTTTTTTGATTTGGTAGCGAAAATTTTCAAGATATTTCAGAGGTATGCTGAAATATTCATTTCATTCGATCGAGTTGTTCGGAAAATTTTCCGACGTAGTTCATATCGTATCAATAAACATCCATTGAAAATCCCAAGATCAGCATAGAGACAAAAACAATTTTGTATGTTGAGCGTCTATTGAAGCGGTTGATAAAAAATCTTGAAATAGTTTTCTCATGAGTACTTTTCATTAGAAATATTTGTTCTGTAATTTTTCAGAATTATTTAATGCTATTTTCAAGAGATCATTCACGACATCGATGTTTTTTCGATATCCCAATACTAGGGTAAAAACGTTGAGACGTCAAAATGAACCAATTCATCGAACCGTGGGTGGGAAAAGGCATCGGCGCCAATGAATTCAAAATCGTTCTAATTCAATGCATTGTCTCCATTGACATTCCATTTCAATGGATTGTCTCTATTCACACAACGGTATTCCACTAAGCCAATCCAATTTCTCAGTGAAATGGCTTATCAATTGGCTTCCTGTACTGGATTGTCCCCATGAATGGATCAAGAAAATCCATTGTCTCCATTCACACGATGCCAATCCACTAGAATATTGGATTGTCTCAATGGGATGTCTTGTCAATTGTCCCCGTGTGAATGCTCCATTACTGCATTGAGTGGTTTTTTAAATTAAAGTTCAAATTTATTCAGGCTTTAATCCTCCACAATCTAGTAGTAACATGAAATTCTGAAATATTTTTCAGGAGAGCAGAAAATATTTGCTAATGCCCATTATTTGGAAGAAAAATCTTCGTGGAAGTTTTTCATTCAAGCTATTAGGAAAATGTTTTTTGTAAAACAAGTCCCACTTTTGATGCAACCGTGCTTAATTTGATTATTTACGATGAAGCTTGTATAAAATATTTTCCACGAGATGTGGCGGAATGAATGGAATTGACATAGAATTAGAGAAAAACACTTCTCCTCACCATATTTATAGAATAATACGACTCGATTGATCCAATCAGCATGGAATGCTTAAACCTCGACCTAGACATTTCGTTTTCTAATGTCAATCTCACACCACCATACGACTTCAACCCATTCCAAGTCTTCTCATGAATGGAGCTCAGACCCACGTCAAAAACTTCATTACCCGATCTAATTGATTCTTGATTGCAATCACATCCTTCGTCCGACTTCTTTTTCTTCCCCGGAACGGTATTAGGCGCCAATTCGAACGCTGTCAGTTCGAATAGAACGCGCCATCGAATCGCGCGACCATAGAATCGAATGTCACATCGGATATCTAGACCCGCGCGGCTCGGACATCAATTAAATAACGATTTGGCCGGTCCTGTTACGTGACGCCCATTAAAATGGAACGCTGGATAGTCGGAAATATCGGGAAAATAGAATGCAGGGTCTTGACACCTTCCTACCCCCACCCCAAATACTATTTTTAGTTGAGACAACAAATACTCGTGTCGCTGCATACGCCAATATTTAGTGATATCCTCAGAGATGACTCTGTTTGAGGTTTTTAGTCGTGTTTCGTGTTTGTCAAACTTATGTTTTATTGACATAATTCACACAATCATTGACCACATTATGTATTTACATTCACAAGATCAAATGGATATGAAGAAGATAGTTATTAGATTTTTATTAAATATTGGAGAGTTATTATCCACTTTCTTCATCATTGTAAAACTTTCTGTGACAAAATTCCAAGAAATGAAAGAAAGAAGAATTTATTCAGGTGAGTACAATTATAATTTTCCACATTCATATCTTGTTCTTTTTTTATTGGCTGAATCTTTTACTCAGTGATTAAGAAAAAATGTATTCTTTACAGGTACAAGAGCTGTGATACTTTCTAAATTGAACTGTTTGAGACGAACACACTTGAGGGCACAGGAACAGATTCTCTACAACATGATTTACAAACTGAAAATACAATTAAACCAGAAGCAGTATCAAATCAAGAACTATCAAGAAAGCTTGAGTGTTGCACTTGTAAACCCGATAAAAATTCAGGCAAAAACTCAATGAGGAAAAAGGGAACAAGCAAATCTTGAGAAGTCAACTTTTTAAATGTACACTGTGTCCCAAATTGGGTGTGACTGCACTGTATCTCAGCTATTATTGAAGATAGAGACATGCGGTTTTTGCGACCCTGTGTCACTTTTGGTAAAACTTTTAAATATACCTACATATTATATATTTATTTTTGGTAATTGTCTAGACTGATCCGAAAATTGACGAAAAATTCAGTAAGCACTAACCTTAATATGCAAAAGAGGAATCTCATTTCAGATTTGTCTGGTCGGTCTTGGTTTTTCTAAAACAAATTCTCAAATTCATTGACGGTCAAATCAACACTTCATTTTTCAAGTCTGTTATATTTCAGTTTCGTGTCATTATGCATGCAAAATTCTCGATTTTTTCTTAATTTATATCCTTCTTTATCACTGGATTTCCCTAAAATGTGATAATTTCTAAGTGTGTACAATCCGGTGATATGATGGCCATCTTCATTGCTGCGTCATACGAATCACATGATATTGCGCTGTTGACGTAGAAATGAAGATGAGTAGATGACAAATATCATTCATATCACCGGATTGTAAACACTTAGGAATCATCACATTTTAGGGAAATTCAGCAATAAAGAAGGCTATAAATTAAGAAAAAATCGAGAATTTTGTATTCATAATGACAAAAAAACCATGTCAGACTTGAAGAATGAAGTGTTTGTTTAGGATGACTTTGAGTATTTAAAAAAAAAACCAAGACCTGAAAGCAGATTCTGCATATCAAGGTTAGTGCTTACTGAATTTTTCGTCAATTTTTGAGATTTTCGGGTCAGTGTAGACAATTAACTCATTTTCTGTATATTTTTATTATATTTGTATAGAGAACAGTAATAAATATATATTCGTGAAGGACTATTGTTTTCAATTTTTTAGAATTCAGAAAAGGTTAGCCTACTGAAAATACTAAAATGCAAAATAACAATGTTATCTGTGATAGAATGTTTTCGAGTCGATAGACGTAGTATCGAACACTTCGTTTCTTGACGATTTCTGACGCCGTAACCTCTTCCTGAACCGTGTAAGCTGGGCCTAACGAGCGGAACCGCCCGATTTGCGATGTTGAAACGCGATATTCTTCCTACATAAGCAGGGTCGCTCGTTATAAATGGCTAAAATGAATAGCCGAACGAGCAGAAATTTCTGTAAGATAGTTATCTACAATATCTACCTCCAACGCTACACGGCTTGGTCGATGGGAATTTATTTTGGACATTGAAGTAATTAGGTCTAACCTTTTCATCTGTATTGAAGTCAATGGAAAGCTTGCCGAAATGAGTAACCTGGACGAAGCGAATACATCTCACTAGGTACATATAGTCTGTTTCAAAATGATTGTCATCAGAGCAAGCCAGGGAATTCCAGCCGGGGCTTTATTTTTGGTTAAAAAAAAATTCTAAAAATGTCTGTGTGTTCATCATGAATTGAAATATATCAATATAACCTATAAAATGATTGAATATATTTTTCAAGGCAAATAAATTTGAAGAATGTTTTGCGAAATTACGTTATTTTCATCATTGTTGTATTTACAAATTTTCAAACTTACCTTCAATTGCAAAAGAGAAACAAGCTGAGATGATGACTAAATTATACACACCCACACTATTCTGATGTAGATTAAGCATGGGAATTGGAAATTTAGGATTGATAATAAAAATAGCATGGAATGCTTCAACAAGAAATCTTGCAGGCTTTCGAGGAACTCCAATGTAGAGATATCATTCATTAAATAACTAAGACTTCGTCAAAGATAACTAAAAATTCGTTCTCTATGAATACCCTTCAGCAATCTTGATGACTATCGCAAATTCAGCCAAGTTCTCGCCCTGTGTTATTTTTTCTGAGTATTGAGGAACAAACAGTATAAAGCTGACATCACTTTACAATTTCATAGCCAACCAAGTTGTTGAAACAGATAGAAAATATTTGTTGACAAATTGTGAATCATTTGTATTTATTAATACTGTCCATTTCATGATTCATCTAATAATATAACAAATGTTGATTTTGATTAAAATTCAGTTACAGGCAATACAGAAAAGATGTACAAACTGATTCATTTATTGTTTTTGGTTTCAGAAAAAATATCGTCGTATAATGCTTTTTTGAAGGCATAATCATGTGGAATAGGTTTCCATCCACTGCTCACTTCCTACTGTAATGACTTGACTTGCCTTCTTTTTTCTCCAGAATTCATCTGACAGTTCTAGGTGATTTTGAGATTCATTTATTTATCAGAAAACACCTCGAGAAAGTAAATGATTGTTACCTGAATAACTAGCAGAACGTAATAAATACTGGCAGAAATACCTGCTGAATTGTTGAAAAACTCGCAGTATCGACGATGAACTGCTTCACGTTCCCTTTTAGTTAGGCGAGGCGAGAGGTATCTTGATGAATTCCAACCATTTCCAATTCGGTTATACTTGAGAAATATTCAAATCCAAAACTAACTTGTGGATTTAATCAAGAACATAAGCATACAGAAATAAATTCGAAATATATTCAGGAGGTTAATTCAAACTCTGAAATGTCAAAATTTAGTGTTTTCAATCAACACCAACCTGAATCATAAAACTCAAGAGTTACTGATGGGATATCACCAACATCGAGATTCGACGGCCCCCGAAATACTAATCATTTTGAAACGGACTATATTTGCAATTGGCCATCACAACGTGTAATTACACATTGGAAACTGCAGTTGTGGATAATGCTCAGAAACCATACCATGACATTAGATACGAATATAACAACGAAGTCATAATCATGTGATTCAGAAGGAACTAAATTTTATTTTGTTTTTAACTGAAACTAGCCAATAAACAAAATTTCAGCTGTATAGGACTTCAGGAAGTACACTTACACTTTTGATGATAATCATTCAGTGAAGGAGTCAGGGTTTTTTGGATATCAATAAAATCGGAAGTCTAGAAGCTATGTGATTGAAACTTTGAATGAGTGAATTTTCAGTAGTAATTCAACTAGTGCAATGAAAATTATCGATATTTTTCGAGAAAAATGTTCGAATGCAAGTTAAGTTGAAAAAAAGAGCATGAGTGCACCGAACGCTAGAGTGCCTTTTTCAGTTTAACTTGCATTAGAGCAAATTTGTCAAAAATCATCGATTCATTTCATTGCAGGAGTTAAATTTCATAAGAAAATTGTCACTGTCAGTTGATATCACATTGTCAAATTTTCTAAGTACAATGTGGCCATTTGGAAAGACAACCTTACGCGAACGAATAAAAAAAAGTCAAAACCGTCAGTATGGAGACAGTTTCAAGAGTTTTGTACCGAAGAAATCACTCATTAGAACGAGGAACATCGGTGGAAAAAATTGCCTTCATTCCAAAGGACTGGGCAAGCAACATGCGCAAGAAAGATGGATCCCTTTTTAAAGAATGTGTGGTGAAAACAATGTGGAAGTGACAGTAAAACTTGTTCAGGAAAAATATTACGAAGATTGCGGCATTGCTATAGATCCATTTAATTATGTAAGATTCAAATCTTCTAGGGGTGCACGAGATGCTGCGCGCAAAATGTTCTAAATGAACCCGGAAAAGAAAAAAGAAAACTCATCGGCTTTCGACGAAAACAAGCCGGAGGCTCTGCAGAAAAAACTTTTTCATCTCATATCTTATGAGCTATAGCTTCGAGGAGTTGTGGAAGCCAACTGTTTGACGGATTTCTTTCAAGAAAAAAAGTTTAATGATGGAACAAGCACAAATAAAATTGAATATAATCCAGTGTTTTCAAAAATATGCCAAGAAGGAAGCCGCAGATCAACAGACAGTAAATGGTCAATCAGGAACACTACTAATGAAGACATCTGCCCTGTTGGGTAGGTCAAAATGACCGTTTTTTCATTTAATTTTTTGAACGAAGCTTTCTTCAAAATTATACAAAGAACTTTCGTCAAAACGAGAATCTAACGTCTTCACGTTAGATGTTTCTTTCACCGAATCGAGAATGGCAAAATAATGGTATATGGTCCAAGAACATCCCAGTTGGCAGAAACGAGATCGCAAAATGGACAAAGCTGTCTGTCCAAAAAGCAGGTCTGGACAGCGGAAAGTTCAAATTTACAAACCGTTCTCACCGAGCAACTGCCGTGAGCCATCTAGCCAAGGCTGGGGTAAACGAAAACCAGCTAACGAAAATAACGCGACATGAAAATGTCAGTTCAACAAAACCTTATTCACTACTCGATAAAGAGTTCCACGAGGATATGATAAGGAAAATGAGAAACAGTGAGAGCAACCAGTTCAGTATTTCTTCAGTATCAACTTCCGCTTCAAGAAACGTTATTTCTGACCAACAACAAACTTAGACTGGTTCAATAACTACGTTCAAGAGTCTTTAATGAAAAATAATAGTATATTAAGTATAGACAACCGATCGAAGATTATAGTCTGATTATTGTCTGAGATCGGTAGTCCTTAACGTTCGAGATACTTATAGCGTTTTTTGCACGATAGACACAATTTTTACCCAGTGTACAAAATAATTATCTGACCAATTAACTCATTTGTGGCATCATCAATGCTGTGTAGGAATATAATAAAAGGCGTTGTCTTGGTGGTGAAAACTAAGTAGATAGTGACAATAATCAATTGAATATACTAGCGCTGAAAAATGAGCGATATAGAATCTTCTGAAGATAATGAAATTCAAACAGCCTGGGAAATCGGCTGTTCTTCAGTTATTCGTGAGAAATATAAAATCCGCTACGAGAGTACATACAATACTTTCAAGGAATGGATGCAGACTAAAGGCAGCCAAATCAATGAAAAAGTGTTACTGGCCTATTTTGTTCGAAGAATAAAAAAGCTGAGATCGCCTGGAAGTCTTCAGGCGGAATATTCAATGCTGAAGAGCACAATTTATTTGAACGACGGTATTGATATATCCAAGTTTGCAACGCTTATAGCATTCCTCAAAATCTATTGTTTACAAACCCAAAAAATCTGCTGTTTTTACAAGGAGAGAAATTAATAAATTCTCAAAAGAAGCACTAGATGATATGTTTTTAATTATTAAGGTGTGCTTTTATTAAAATAATAGTGCTTTATAAACTAATTATGTCCTTTCAGGTGAAAATGATATTGGGTATATCAGGGGCGTGCAGAAGAGAATGGTTGTTCAACATGAGCGTCAGGGACACAAAAGATCGGGAATCATTTTCAATCGTAAAAATTCCCAACACCAAAACGAACATTCAGAGAAAATTCACAGTCATCGATCGAGATAATGGCATCTACGGTAGTAAAGTGTTGCTATGCACTAAAAATATTGACAAACACAGTGGGTCTGAATGCGGCTCTTACAGCATATCACTCCTATGTGCAATCCCGAAAGAAATATGCAATGATATTCTGGGCCAGCTCAGTTGAGGCCAATAGAGTCTTTATTCTACGAAGAAGATATCTAAGAACAATATTCAAATTAAAACGAACAGAAACATGTAAAAATATCTTTAGTGGATATAATATTTTAACATTGTATAGCTTATATAATATATCTGAAAGTGTAATATATAAAATTAATAATCTATCTGAATTCGAAAACGCAAAATTGAAACATGTATATAATACAAGACGTAAATTTTACTTGTGTGATGAGAAACCCGATTTTTCTTATGTACAAAGAAATGTTTCTAATTCTCTTTTAGTAATATGAAATAAATTACCTAGTGAATTCAAAACTAGGCCTACATACATTAAAAAAACACAAAAAATTTCCTAATTAGAAAATGTTATTATTCATTAAATGACTTTTTGGATGAAAAAGATTTCAGTGATCTTTGATGTAAGACTAGTTGTGAATATTTTCTTTTTCTTGTGTTAATATTAGTATTTTGTTTGACATGATCTACACCTATGCGGTAAATGCTACACATACTTATCATTATGTTGTGTGTTGTAGTTGTAAAAGACCAAATAAAGAATTATTATTATTAGTATCAATTACCTGGAAATATATAGAAAATATTTCCGTCTGCGTCCACAAAATGCGAAGAGCGAGCATTTAGTTTTGAGATATCAAAACGGAAAATGCAGTAATCAAGTAATAGGCAAAGGGACATTTGGAAGTTGGCCGTCAAAAATTGCAACCTTCTTGAATTTAGAAAATCCAAATACTATACTGGCCACTCTTTTAGACAGTCACATTTTCAGCTTATAAGGGAGTAGGACACAGTGAATGGCAGTCTTCGACTGTGGCTGAAAGTTATGTTGAGGATTCCCTGGAAAATAAACTAGACTTTTCTGAAAAAATTTGCATACTACGGAACGGAGCGAGTTGAAACATGAAATTTTGAATTCAGCAGAGGTTTCTGTGAATTCGGCTACCACTCAATCCAGTGGTATTTCCATCAGCAATTGCAAAAATTTTACTTTCACTTTCGATATTAAATGAACTGCATTCAAATTGTTTGTGTTATTCCATTATTTCAAAGAATATTCTGTCATTTTCACTTACCGTTCGCTGAACGGTAAGTGATTCACTTAACTTTCTATTTACCTTAGCAGTAAAAATGATCTAGCACCAGAAGCGGTAACTAACAAAATTCGTTCTATCGTGCAAAACGGTTCATAATTATGCAGACGTATTTACGTCTGCATCTATTTAGAAGGGCTTGATAGTTGTATGCTCATTGGCTAATACAAAAATGAAAAAAACAGTCAGAGCAATGTTGAAATGTCAAATTTCACAGATGGAAAAAATTTTCATCATAATACTCCCAGAACTTTATATGTCTGGTATATTCCAAACTGAAGTTGTGAGGGTTCAAAAAATCGACGAAGAGGAGGTATGTAGTGCCGCCTGCTACGCTTGGCTCGTCATAGCGAGGCACTACCGTGCCGCAGGTATGATAAACTGCAACTTCGGACATAATTCGTGCGATTTCACACTTGGAGAAAACGTATACCAAGAGTACGACTTCGTGATTCATCTTGACGCCAGGCTCACTTGTCTAGAATACCGGCCCTGGTCTCTGTGGCTGCGATGCCATTGTACTGTAAAATATGCAACCCACTCGTAGGACGAAACTAGACTGGCAAGGCTGGCTAGATGAAACTAGACGTAGACAATAACCAGTCATTCCCGCCTAGCAACACGTGGTAGACTGGTCGAGATGAAGCGCGGACTAGAAGAGTTGGACCATCGAGATGGCAATTACCATCGCTCGTCCGGTACAACGAGAGTTGAGTCTCTGCATGAGAAGTTCGAGTATATACTCTTTTCACGGGAATAGCTAGGCTGCGGTCACTCTATCTTATTAGAATCATAAACAAACTACGATTTAAACCTGGAATTATATTTGTTGAACATGGTTAAATTCAAAATAGTAATCATCGAAATTAATAAATATACCATATTCAATTCATAGGTTTCAGCATGAGGCTGAAGAAAAACGTTTGATTTTGTTACTAAACCAATAAGTATAAGCCTTTGGAGTAAATCCTACTAATATTATGAATGCGAAAGTTTGTGTGGATGTGAAGATGTTAGTTACTCTTTGACGTGAGAGTTACCGGACGAATTCAGATGAAGCTTCACATTAATATACTTTATCTATCCGAATAACATAATTCATAAAAATTTTGTGGTATTACAATTAGGATCTAGGCTTCTTCAAGATTTTTCGTGTTTGAGGATGATATTGGAATAATATTTAATAATAATAACAATAATTTCAACAGCCGATTTGGGCAGACGAAGTTGCGTGGGCCAGCTAGTAAGTACAAATGGCGACATCTTCTAGCATCAAAAGTGAAGTACCTCATCTCTAGTCACATGCTGAAGAGAACTGCTTACATTCTTTTTCACTCCTTGAGATTTTAGTAGTGACACTATAAACAACTTGAGTCGATCCAATAAAAATCAGTATGAGACATTTCGTCAATCTATGCTTCATTAATGTTCTTATTTTGAAATGGAGTCAGTTTATCAAGGGCTTCGATTTGAAATAAGTTAACAAACGCTGAGGCTAATAGGGCTATCGGAATGCTCGGGATGGCCTAGTTCAGGTTGTTGTAGTGGAAAGGCTCCAAGTGTGCCAAAGTGTTATATCTCGACTTTGGAATAAGTTCAGGGAGACAGGTTCCATGTTGGAAAGACCGAGGCTTGGTGGGCGACGAAAAACAACACCTGCTCAGTATCATTTCATCACCGTTTCGGCGACAAGAAAGTCTAGAATGCTCCGAAATACTCTTCGAAATGAAGACGGGGTCCAAGTTTCCATCGAAACCGTCAGACGGCGTTCGAGAGAGATGAATCTAGGTTCTAGAAGTCCACTAAGAGGAGTTCCTTTATTATGCGACCATAAGCATTAAAGGCTGGAGTGGGCAAGGCAACATCTCAATTGGAACGATCAATAGCGGAGTGTCCTTTCCACTTATGAATCCAGATATGGACGATTTTCAGATTCTCCAAGAATATGGGTATGAACAATTCCACGCATACCCCGTAATAGTCGCTATGTCCAAGAGGTCCATCCATTCCAAGGGGGTAATGTTATGGTATGGGCCGGGATATGTTTCAATGGCGGCACAGATGTACACATTTGTCCTGGGAAAACGACCGCCTTACATTATGAGGAGCATGTCATTGACAATGTTTTGCCAAATTTTCACGCTGGTGAAACTTTTCAATTCCTAGACGATAACGCTAGATCGCACCGTGCAGCCATAGTTGAGAATGCGCTAGTAGCTTAGTATTTCACATGTACAAATACCTCCGCACTCATCAGATTTAAATTGCATAGAACATGCATGGGATATGCTCCAAAAAGATTAGATAATCATCAACCTACTCCAGAATCCTTAAATGATCTGAGAGAACTTCTGCCCCGTTAATGGAACCAAATTCCTCAAGAAATGTTCAACAACCTCGTGTGTAGTATGCAAAGAAGATGTCAAGCCGTTATTGATTCCCGTGGAGGCGATATATTGTATTGACAGTCTTCATTGTCTGGGAATGAAATTTCGTTATTTTACTCGATTCTTCATCATCCTGTATACGCTGCAGACCTACAGGATTAAATTAATTGCCCTGTTCGCCAATCCCTAAGACCGCCACTGTACACATACACATGAATGTCGAACGTAATTCTACATGTCGTTACCATAGTACTGTCATAAAGCGTTTTCGGAAACCAACCCGGGGTTACTAACTCGATCCATTGAGGTCACGTGATGGATCACGGACCCGGTTCTGAGTTTACCAACATGTCAGGTTTGAAAATGTCAGTCGTAACAATAACATAACCTAGTATTATCAGATTTTCTCTGATATTAGATTTTATATACAAAAATTCTAGTTAAACAGTCGATAGGACTGATGATGATTGAAACTGTTAAACTAGAAAGCCTATTCACAAAAAGGGCGTGAAAAGTCTGACTTAATTTTATTTACAATCAAATCTTGGATTGTCTCTAGCTTTGCTTGAATATATGCCACATTATGTGTTATCAAACATTTGATTCTTGGCAAATAAAACCACATATTCCACATTGAGCCCAATTCAAATGAAAATTCAGATTAGTGACTTTTGTATTGTATCTTGGCAGTTGGTGTTACTTACGAAATTTGACAGATCGCGGAATTTGAATTGATTTGATTCGAAAATTGATTGGATCGGAGGTCAGTACTGACAACCAAAAAATGAAAAAGATATCTGAAAACAATGCTTTAATGATTTCATTACAGCACTACTTTAAGAATTGTAATGAATTCATTACGATACTGAAATAGAGAATAGTATATTCTAAAACAAGTTGCAGAATGAGCTCCTATTCCAACACGAATGTGAAATTCGAAAACGAGCGACGAAGGAGCGAGTTTTCGAAAGCATGAGTGTTGGAATTGCCTTCTGCAACGAGTATTAGACGATATTTTCTCTATTTCAGTCAAATTTCGTGAAGTACTCTCAAAATTCAAATGAAAATTCAGATTAGTGACTTTTGTTTTGTAGCTTGGCAGTTGGTGTGACTTACGAAATTTGACAGATCACGGAATTTGAATTGATTTGATTTGAAAATTGAGAGGATCGGAGGTCAGTACTGACAACCATAAAACGAGAAATTTAACTGAAAACAATGCTGTAATGAGTTTCATTACAACACTACTTTTAGTACTGTAATGAACTCATTACGATACTGAAATAGAGAAAATATATTCCGAAATTAAATTTGTATTTCTGATTAACCCATTAATGGCCACTGTATCCACTTGGGTACAACAAAATATTGCGACTTTTTAGACATCTATTGTCAAAAAGCACAAGTTAAAAGTTTCTTATAGTTTCAGAAACCTTCCCTTACTTGAAAAATAGTAGAGGTTCCCGATTTATCGCAGTTGATTCATACTTTTTCTGTAAATTATGATTCTCCGATCAAACGGAAGAAGTACATGAATCTGGTACTGCCTAGCTGCCAGACCGACCCTGGTCGCGGAGAGCTCTCGGTGCAGGCGTGGTGGTACCTTGTCCGGGTATCATCATCTCGCGTCTGGAACGATCGCTGGTACGGCGTACTATTATTGACTGTTAGTCTAGCGTCTGATCCATTATGCTTTTTTTCTATTTTGACTACGGAGGTTAACGGCCGTGGACAGAGCGTAGACGGCGGAGAAAAAACGGCCGCAGGAGCTCAATGACATGGTACGAGTTTTTTTTTGCTTTTTCGCTCGGTGCGCTGCTTCCAGCGTCTGCGTTGCTTCGATAACGCCGGTTGATTTAATTTCGGAGTCAGTGACGGATCTTGAATTTTTTCGAGGGGGGCTGAATATGGGTACCAAGAAATGCACCTTGTCATCATCATCATTCTCGCACCTCCAATCAAAGAATTCATTCTCTGTTAAGCCGTCACTTCTTTTCAAAATATGTTAACTGATTAGACATTCAGGGTGTCCACAGGGAGTGCCCATTAGAAATTTATGGAGAAATAATAATTCGATCAATTTTGTGTGAAGTTATAAGCCAAGTAGGCCTTCATATATGATATATTGTTAAATATCAAATACTTCCACTTTCACCGGAAATAGTATCAACTTCTATATTTCAAATGGATCACCCTGTATATTATGACTTTTGCGGATAGATCTTCGAAGCCACAATCATTTTATGTATCATTTCCTATAGCCATCTAGAGCCGTTTCCGAGTTATTCACTGTTTTTTGAAAAAAAATTACAAATTCAGGCTTGAGAATTCAATTGACTCACATATCAATTTTTGAGAAAAAAATATGTGGAGTCTTTTGAGGGTTCCCTATATCTAAAATGTACATTTTTCCAGATATTCAGAAATAATTGTTAGCTACTACGAGCCTCATATAATGTGTGAGGTATCAAAAATTATCTATGTTCGCCTAAGAATCGCTATGATTTTTTTCAAAATATTTCAGGTTCGTTCCAACTTAAAAATTTATCGTGCAATTTATCAGCAGAATTCTGTCCCAGGAATCCAAAATCAAGAAATATTGAGAAGGTGCGAAAAATGTTATTATTCAATTTTGTATTCTGATTTATCTGAATGAAATTTCGAGAAGTTTCAGGACTTTTTTTATAAGTTCTATTAAAATTTCAGCTTTCGATATATATTTCATATTTCTGGAAAAATAACTGGTTATTTTCATTAATAGCAGTCAAAAAACTAGTGCTCATTTACTTTGAACTAATTTTTCAGAAATGTCAACAACAGAAGCATGGAAAAATATTTTGAATAGTCAAAGTTAAAATGTTCGTAGCAGTTAAATATTTCTGAATATTTGGAAAATGGTACATCATGAATATAAGAAACCCTCAAAAGACTGTACTTATTTTTACCCCACAAATCGATATTTGAGTAAAATAATATGGTTTCTGTTTGAAAAAAGTTGAATTTTTTGTTTTTCTTGAATTCCAATTTTGACACTCCCATTTTACCGCCCGGTATATCAAAACGTTATATTATCCACAAATTGACGTCGAATATCTTTTCGGTAATCCATATCAAAACACAGATTTTCAATGTTCTAAAAGCTTCAATTCGTTATTTTTCTCAAAAAACAGTGAATAATTCGAAATCGGCTCCAGATGGCTATAGAGAATGATATATAAAATGAATGTGGCATTCGAAGATCTTTCCGAAAAAGTCATAATATACAGGATGTTTCATTTGAAATAAGGAAGTTGACACTATTTCCGGTGAAAGCAGATTTCATTTATATTCAAAAATGAATAATAAATGGAGATCTATTTTGCTCATCATTTCACCACAAATTTCTAATGGGCACTCTCGGTAGGACACCGTGTATATTTCATTGAGGAAGTAAACCAGCAAGAAGTCTGATTATAGGGATGCGAATAGGGAAAAAAACGTATCTTCTGATGTGTTTGATGGATAAAACTTATTCTCTATGAAATTTGGGATTTATTAGACAAAAAAAAAAGACTATATCGCAATAGGGATGCTTAAAACTGGTTAACTTGAGAAAGAAATCTAATTTTTTTTCCAGACTTTGATTTATCGAAGGAATGGAGCCTTTAGAATATGAAAGCAATATGTTGCTTATTATTTCCTGTCAACAGTTAGGGTTGTTCGACTATGAATCATGAAAAATTGGAGGGAATAAAGATGAGAGAGAAAATCACGCCGTCTGGTGCAATGGAATCGAGATGACAGTTCGGAATTATTGGCATAATTGAAGTTGAGAAGAAGGGTCAAGAAAATTTTTCAATTTCAATTTTCTTAATTGTTACAACTTTTTTCTCAATTTCTTCTAATCAATAAGGCGTCCATTACTTTTTCGATAAAAAAGGATCTAAATATATATTCTTGGACACCCAGTAATTTAGAATTGTGAATTCCCATACAACATTGATATGTGAGTATTTCATTGTTTCAATTGTGGTTATTTCTGGTGACCAGTCAGTTTACATAACTTAATAATCAGCTTCACTTTGTTTGATTTAAACTCCTGAAAATGAGCCCATAGAGCTTGAAACATGTGAAGTTGAATAAAATCATGCAAAGAGTTTTTGTCTGGTACAGATTTATTTGCTATAGAATTCAATGAGTTTCTCAGTAATTCAGTGAAATCCATGCTTGAAGCTTGTTCATTCGTTCCGAGGTGAATATTATGAAAGAATCTTTTGATCAATCACACCCCAAAAGCATGATCAATCTGACTCCAACCAATAAATCTGAATATAACCTCACAATGTTTTATTCCAAAGAACTGAATATCAGAATATAGCGACCCTAAACATCAATAAATAGAGCCAGAATGCTAAATTTCTCAATACTAGATCATTAGCGGACTTATCACTGGAAGTTCTAGGAGTTAAAATTGCCAGTTAAACTATTCGCAAACTTCAACTCAACATTCTTCATTCAAAAAATCGTGGTATCGATTCGAGACGTACATATGTTATTCGACCATGATTTCTCCACTTGGGCTCATGGGCAACTTACGAAACTACCTATTGGTTCGAGGGGTAGATTTGATTAAATGAAAATCCAACTTTGTGATCAATCTCACACCAAGTTATCAATCTCACCCCAAATGACGGTAATCAACTCATTACGATACTGAAATAGAGAAAAAAATATAACTAATTTTGTTTTACAGATCAAAATGATAAAAAATAATTGAATAAAAATATTGAAAAAGAATAATAAAATTTTTTCCTAAACTTTCAAATGATTTTCTCTCCCGGTCTCTGGAACATAATCAATCAGAATTTTTTTTCGTGCAAGCTTTGGATATTTTCAGCTGTTCCTGGAGATAGTTTACAACTAATCAGCTTTAATCGATGGTTCCTTCATTGCTGATATTGATAAGATATTCATGAGTTGCTCAGTTTATGAAATGCTATACATACTGGAATCACCTTCCATACATTGCTAATTGTGCTAAATTTACCTGTTGTTTATTGGGATACAATCTGGTGAATGCGCCAGGTCATAGTTTTCTCGGATAAACAACGCAATTCTTGATGAGAAGATTTAAATATCCTGAACTCGACCTAGTCCCATGTAATCGAATGTGAGGAATTTTGAAGGAATCAAGGATGTTTATGAAAAGAAGACATGCCATCGTTTGATCGAATGAAGCATCCAATTTTTGTGAACGAGCATCACACAACATTTCAAGGAGACTATGAGGTTTTTTCAGCAAAAGTTACATTCCTGCATGAAAATTCATAGTGACCATTTCCAGCATTTCATAAACTAATCACGAGTTGAGTACTATTCCACTACTTTTCCTGCCATTTCGTTATCGATAGAAATTCAGAATACTTGATGAGATGTGGTTTCGCAACACCCCTGCAGTTATATGAATGCAAAGAACAAAAAAATTGTTCCTCATCGAATCAGAAATTTAAGGGTTCGAGCGAAATTCCACATTCTCATCATGAAGCTGGAAAATTTAGGTGTTGAGAATTCTTTGGATCACACCAAAGAAATATCGAAGACCTCGGTTTGTTCGTCTAATATTCAGTTCTTTATTTTTTTCATTGAACATTTTTTCATTTTGACAAAAGATTATTTCTTGTTTTCTGTTTTTCTACCTTGGCCTTTATATAATACGCAGAATTCCTTGGTCCCCATTGTAGTACGCAGTAATGTTTCTTGTTTGACCGGTGCGGTACTGACTCTATTACATTCTCCTTTATCTTATCTGAAGCTTAATCCGAAGATTAATATCGAATTCTTCGCCTAGCCCGATTCACCTGCGAGTTCACCTTGCTCCCCGATAAATCTCCCGAACGAAAAAAAAAAAAAAACCAGCAAATATCCCAGGCATTCTACCGAATGTTACATGCTCAAGGTGCGGAAAGTAGCCGCTACACAGTGCGCTCGCACATGATTTATCGAAACGCGAGCAGCCGTTGTTCTAAAGATAGGAACAGATGTACAATCGGACTTAATGGTGTTCGTATTTATATCGCCAATTAGAATAAACCGCGCGGTGCAAAAATGGCGCAAAACGTTCGAGGAAGCGCATACGCGTTCGCGGCCCGAAGGGGTCCGGATTAATTATTACGGTTGTGTGTACACAGCCGCCGTTTTCTAGGCGCATTCCTGAGAAAACAACGCCGTTTGCTGATTCGCGACGGGGAGTATGTAGGCTGTGGAAGTGTTTGTTGGTTCTTGGAGACGTTGACCTTGAATTCCTAGGCTATCAGCCAATATTTTCACTTGGAGTGTGTACAGGGTGGGCAAACTTGGTCATAACTTAACTAAAACTTTCAAACCGAAAGAGAGAAAAAATACGTGTGGCACTAGAGGACTGCCGAGGTAGAGCTATTGCATAGCATCTATTCAACAATAAGAAGATAATATTGTTGCTTTAACATATTTATTTATGTTTGAATACATGTAGGAAAGGAACATAAGTTTGAGACTTGATGCCTTCCAAATATCTGGAAAATACAGCGTCAATAGTGGTCCCATATTTTGTTGTGGATTCTTGTGGATCATTATTCATTTTTAAATTCAATTTTTCCGAAAGAAAAGTTGTCAACCGCTCTGATTTCTTATCAACGAAGTTAATGTTGAAATCGCCAGCCTAGATAAGTGGAAAATATAATTTTCGATCCTTCCCCATTGTACTCCAGTAAAGTGCGATGAGTAAAATGCTCTACCTCGTCCAATTTTGGATTCGGAGAAATGTAAATTACTACCATAACTAATTGAGGCCATTTCCAAGTTTGCATAAGCATGCGCAAATATCTCTAACAAATGAGCGTCTTACATTAACATCGCTAACGCCTTCAATATTTATTTCAATATTCGGAGTCATGATATAAGTAACATTATAACTATTTTGGTAAATAGCTACCCCATCTTTTGGAACAGTATCTCGTTTGAATTGAACAATACAATTGAAATTAGGTATTTCAATCGGATTATCATGCGTCATGCATGTTTCGGTAAGAAGTAACACATTGGTTTGCCTCGTAACTGAATCTTGTAAATCGCATTTGTGACTTTGTAAACTTTGGCAATTGAAAGTCATTATTGGAATGCCATTTCTTTTACCTATGAAATCTAAGATACTTTGAGCTGTCGTCTGAACACAACTTAGACACAGTCTTTTGAATTCTTGTAACAAAGACAAAGATGCAGTCGATGCAGCTTGCCTTCGATTATGATAAAACTTAAATGCAGAATTATAATTTTTTGTCGTGATATACAATTTTTCACTATTAATTACCCGAGAGAGTGCAACATGGACGAGTTCCTGAGAATGTGATTTACTATACTCATATACTATTTCATATCATTTTTCCAACCTCATGATGAAATATCTCTGAGCCTGGGAATAAGAAATGATATTCATTTCGATGATTACTATTTTCAATTCATCTATGTTTCAAAATGTTCTCGATGTGGCCTTTCTAAAGGAAAAGAATTTTTCTTTTTCTCGTATACAGGGTGGTTGAGAAAAATCGATTAAAATAACGAAATTTTATTTTCAGAGAATTCAAGCATTTTAAGACTATCAATTGATAGTCTTCAAGACTATCAATATCAGCTTGAAATCTTTGCATACTACACACAAGGTTGTTGAAAATTTTTTTAGGAATTTGGTTCCATAAACGGGACAGAAGCTCTCTCAGATTATTTAAGGATTCTGGGGTGGGTTAATGATTATCTAATATTCTTTGGAGCATATCTCATGCATGTTCTATGCAATTCAGATCTGATGAGTGAAGAGGTATTGGTAAATGTGGAATACCAAGCTCCTCGCGGGCATTCTCAACTATGGCTGCACGGTGCGGTCTAGCGGTCTCGTCTAGAATTTGAAAAGGTTCACCAATGACAGCTTGAAAATTTGGTAAATATTGTCAATGACATGCCCCCAAAGTGTAAGGCGGTCATTATCCCAGGACAAATGTGTAGATTTGTGCGCCCGTTGAAACATATCCCGGACCATAACATGACACTACCCCCTCGAAATGGATGGACGTGGGATTGTCCATACCCTTGTTCTTCGAGAATCTGAAAATGTCCATATCTGGATTCATCAGTGAAAAGGACACTTCGGCATTGTACGTTCCAATTGATATGTTGCCTTGCTTTTCCAGTCTTTGACGCTTATGGTCACGTGTCCTTTTAGTCGATATCTAGGACCTAGATTCACCTCTCTCAAACGTCGTCTTATGCTTTCGATGGAAACTTAGACCCCATCTGCCTTTTGAAGAGTATTTCGTAGTATTCTACACGTAGAAGTAGGCTTTCCTCCAGCTGAAATGGTGATGAAACGATCCTGAGCAGATGTTGTTTTGCGTCGCCCACTAAACCTTTGTCTTTTCATTACGGAACCTGTCCCAAAGTCGAGATATCACGCTTTGGCTGACTTGGAGCCTGTCTGCTACAACAATCGAGTTAGGCCACCCTGTAGCATTCCGATAGCCCTATTAGCCTCAGCGTTTGTTAATTTACGTCTTGGCAATTTCAGAAAACTCGCTTCAAATCGAAGCCGTTGCTAAGCTGACCCCATTTTAAAATAGGAACATTCATGGAGCATATGCAAAGATCCAAACTTTAGGAAAAAAGCGACCAGATTGACGAAAAATCGATTCAAGTTTTTATTGAGTTTGGAATGATTTTACAGCAATTTTCTAGAAGATTACATACTTTCCAAAACGATTGAATACGATACCCCTTACTCTTGTGGAGCAGTATATTTCATGGATCTCGATTACTTATAATGTTTTCTAGTCGAACACTGTCTTTGATAGATGTTTCTATGCATTCACGAACCCCATATTCTCTTAGTCTTCAGCAATAACAAACTGATCATCTACGTGCAGTGTATAAATGCAACTATTAATCAGCTCTTCCCAGTTTCAAGGCAGGATGCCTCATAATCTTTAAAGGGAGCTGGTGAAATGCTGCATCCGCGACTTCAAAATGTTTGGTTAAAAGTTTTCTGATTTTGAATCCTTCATATAGTATATGTGAGTACTTGTAGTCTATATTGGAGTGTCTAAGGGTTTGTCATAGTCTAGTTATTGGACAAGTGAAATACGCCTTCTGATCTACAAATACGCTATTGGTTTCCTTCAGTCCTTTTTTCTCTTAAATACCTTATTATAATCGAAGGATTTTTTCCTCTTCGTAAGGCGAGTATTTCCTTCCTTCGCTCATCTGGACACATGAACGTCGTCCATTCTTTTCAAACTGAATCTCTCGAGAGAAATACAAACCTACACGTTCTCCTACGCTCACCATTATTCTGCGGCGTCGAATAGTACCCCCGAGGGTACTTCCCAGATTGTACGACGATCTAATTTCCATTTTTCGCCTCATTCTATCTGTCCCCGCGGTCTAGCTGCCTTCGTCATCGATGACCTCTCCTCCAAGCTCTATCGGTCGTAAAGTGCAGTTCGTAAACCTCGATCGTGCTCTATCAAATCAACAAGAGATTCGTTTGGTGAGCAGCGTCGCGCTAAGTGTTTGCCGGATTAAAAGCAGCGTCGCGATATCCGTCGATGCGGCCAGAACGTGATCCATAAAATCCCTTTAAATATCAACAGTTGGGACTGGGTAGCGAGAAGTTCTCGGAATAATCGTGCATAGATAGGATAGTGGCGACTTCATGGTCTATGTGACGTTCCAGATGGGAATCTCTAATCTCTTGTAGTCGCGACGCGGTTGGGATGGTTCTCACGGGAGATACCTTTTTTACCAAATTCTGTTTTGCGTAATAAATAGTTATTTATGATATGCGTGTTGAAATTGACGTTCTATTTTTTCAGTAAAAATAAAATCACTTTTAACACAAATTCCAAACAATGTTTTTTGTACAACTGCCCTATGTTGATAATGAAATGGGCGAATTTGCAATGACAATATACTTCAAAATGCAATTCAATATTTGAATACAGTAGAATCCGCTTATAATGATATCGAGGGGAAATGAAAAAAACGTCATAATAACCGTCACATAAAGCAAAATTTCGTCAAAATTGATGGTATTTTCCTTGGATTCAGTTTGAGAAAAGAACGACAAATTCAAATTTTGCTTTATTGACAAAATAAAAAATAGCTTCTCTTAAAAAAAAAATAAATATAAAGAATGTGACATGTTCTTTCGAGCATTTAGGCCGTCGTCGTAGATTAGTTCTAGACGTTTCGCCAGTTCGAGTATCTGGCATCTTCAGGAGTTATATTTCAGGAGATGTTCTCACTGGACTGAACTGCCTAAAATATAACTCCTGAAGATGCCAGACACTCGAACTGGCGAAACGTCGAGAACTAATCTACGACGACGGCCTAAATGCTCGAAAGAACATGTCTCATTGAACGATGGTCGCGAAAGCCTCAACCAATTCATTAAATATAAAGAACTCTTTAATTTTGTTGAAAAATTATCTGAAATTTCATTTTGCGTTTAATTTTTTTTCGACTTGAAATAATAGCTTCTTACACCATTTAACAACTCAGAAATGGCTTCAATAGATGTCACAAAACACCAATAATCTCTCCAAGGAACTGGATTATACTGAAAAGCATGTCGGCTTACGTATGTCTCGTATCGTATCAAACCTCATCGCATTAAAAAGGATAGGGTGGATTGAGAAAACGATCGAGCGTTCACTATAACCGGAAATATTTTCGAAAAATAATGTTGTTGTATCTGAAATCATGTCATTGTAAGCGACATGTCATTTTAAGCGAAGTCATTAAATCCGTACTCTATAGTAAGGAGTTTTGAATGAAACCAAACTTAACACTGCATTTGCGTCATTATAAGCGATTGGTCAGTATAGCCGGCATCATAATAAACGGATTCTAATGTAATCAAAACGCTGTTGTGAATGGCAAACGTTGCCAACGTTATGATTACTAACAAAAGATAAAAGACGCTGTCATTTGAATTTCGTTCCTGTGCAATTTTCGTCTTGGGTTTTTAACTGCTTGATATTTTTGTTGAGAGTCCAATTATTAATGAAGGTGATGATCTGGTTTTTCCTCTGGATATTGAAGGATCTGCGAGAAGAGCAAATCTGGAACTCTTTCCTAAATAATCAGTTCAGCAGTACGATATTGCATATAACAATTTCCTGGTCTGGTGTAAATTGAAAACTTACTTACTAAGAAGAAAAATCAAAAATATGGAGTTCATTAACTTTGTGGAGCAAATTTTCAATGATAAAGTCAAGCGCCCTTAATAAAAATGGTGTGGATGTTAGTGAATATTTTAAGGTGATACCATATTTAAAACGGAAAAGAGAAGGATGTCGTCCAAAAAAGTCAGTCGTTTTTTCAATATTATTGGGAAGTATGTAGACCATTTTCATAAGTACTTTGCACTGCGCCCTTCTGTCATCAAACATCGTCATTTTTTCCTGAAATACATGAATAATAAACGCACTGCCAATCCATTTGGTAAAATTGCAATATACAGGACACTGTTTTCGAAGATCTTCCGCTTCATTGCTAGCAGAATCAGGAGCAAATATTACGGATATAAAAAAACATGGTGGATGGAAGTCCACGATGGTAGCCGAGGGCTATGTTGATTATTCCATTGCATATAAAAATGTTGTTGCTGAAAAAATTCTCCCAACCTCAACAGGGCATTAATGTTGGTAATTGTTCTAATTCTCGAGCGGCGTTCTACAGCTGCATTTGATTTAGACGAAAAAACCTATATTTTCAAAAAGTTCCCGAAAATAACCTTAATAGAGTGTATATATTATTTTAATCAGACTTTTTAGCAAAATGAAATATAGGGTGTCCATTAAGAAAATAAGAGTTAACAAAAAATTTAATCGTTTTTGTGCGACCTATATCGACTGAGATAGCTATTGAGTCAAATATAAACAATCACCCGGTACACAATAAATATTCCTAGTAATAAATATTCGGATTCAACTGCTTCACCCTCAATTAATACAAATTTAACTCATAGCGTACACAAAGATACTCACACACTATCAATTGGTCAAACTTAAGTTACTGAGGTTTGATAATATTATAATTAGTGAAAAACTTCAACAAAACTGTCTGTCGAATCTGCTTTAAAAATGGTGAAACATTCTCAATAACGCAACTCTGATTTTCAAGTTCGCGTTTTCAACGTGTACTTTTCTCTTCATTTTGATTTTCGTTTTTTTTGTTCATTTCTTTTTCAGAGTGAAATAATATTTCCAATTTGAGATTCATCTACATGAGATTATGTCTGTGCAACACTCAATGTATTCCTAGGATTTGTATTTGTTTGTTGTTGTCCTGGATTACTGTTTTTGAAATAAAAAAAAAACAGGTGCTTAATGAACTGAATTGAAAATGTCCATCAATCAGAGAAAAACTTTTTCGTCCGATTCGAAATTACAGGCAGCATATCGAAGGCTAACTGGCCATTACGACCAGATCGGCTCTGAAATAGAAGCCAGCGTATTCAGCAATTCACTCGCATCCTTTCTAATTGGGGATGCACAAGCTCAATTTGCAATTTTCTGCCGCCACAATGAATCAGCCTAAATTGCCGGCTTAATAAGCCGCATTGGTTTTGATGCAGGAACCGTGAATCGTGTATGATAGCATGTCGCCCAGACGGCGACTTAACACAATTATTCGATGCACTTTATCTAATTGTCTGCGACCTTTGACCCGCGAATTCTCGGCTCTTCGACGCATCGCGTGAGCTCGTCCTTGTGACGTGAAAAAAAAAAATTAGTAGAAGGGGAACTTATTTCATAATTCGAGATATGAATAGAATTAGGCATAATTCGAAACTTTGTTATATGGAAAAATGTAGCAAAACAATGACGAAAATTCGTGTATAAATGAAAATAGCATGAGACACTTCTCAATATTAACATAACATACTTTATTAATCCTGTTAGACATCACAAGAATGTATAGGATAAGTCAGAAAAAAAACAAAAAAATTATATTAGAATTACAGGTACATGATAATTCCCACAATAGCATGAGACACTTCTCAATATTAACATAACATACTTTATTAATCCTGTTAGACATCACAAGAATGTATAAGATAAGTCAGAAAAAAAAAACAAAAAAATTATATTAGAATTACAGGTACATGATAATTCCCACAACTTTTCATGCTAACTTACTGATACTAATAAATCAGAAAATACTCTCTCACCGAATAATAACATTTCGATGTTAGATGATTTTTGATAACTTTTTTGAATTGATTCATATTCAGAGACTTCACAAAGGATGGTAAATGATTATTCAACTTTATGCTCTGGTATAGAGGAGAACATTCAAATTTCTGTGTTCTATGTTTTGGCACCAGGAGAATATGAGAATTTCTGGTTTCATATTCATGATAACTTGAGACAGAGAGTTTTTAAGCCTATTAACGACAAATGACACAACAAGAAAGTATCAGAAAATCCGAAAGTTGCAGACAATAATAATGTACTTCATCCAGCCAAGAAAACCTCATAAGATTAATTGAAAATTACACGAAAAGAAGACAAGAATTACCATAGTTAAAATGATCTGATTTAGGTCTTCACCTTGTCTAGTATGCGAGCTTGAATAGTTGTGATGGATCCTGAGAACCAGTGACGGCTCGTCAAGGTAGGCAGGGTCGGCCAGGCCGACCTATTAATAATATAATAATAATAATAATAATATCTTTATTGATCCCTTAAGACATTCACAATGTATAGGACAAGTCAATTGAAAAATAGAACAAAATATCATAACTTAATCAACAATAACATTCCTATCATCCAGATATTCCCTAACACAATACTAGCCTTTAGTGAATAACATACATGTGATCATTTTTTTTAATTTCATTCTATCAAGCAATTTCACACTGTCAGGTAAATGATTGTACAATATTATGGCTTGATACACTGGAGACGTTTCAAACTTAGAAGTTGTATGAGATGGTATGCTCAATGTTGCTTTATTTCGGGTGGAGTAATCATGAAAACTACATAATAGAAAAATAGAAAATAATTATGAAAATTCAATACGTTCAAACTTGTTCTGAAATACTGATGTCAAAATTCGAATTCTCTCGAAATCTTCGACGAACCTATTTTATTCGATTCTCTCATCTTTCAATTATACGTATCATTCTGGATCGGTACAACCTCGATATTCGTTCGATTCTTGATTCCTACCCGAATTGAGATATGGTCATAAAATAACAAGGTCGGCCAGAGCGGATTGGGCCTACTCTACCAGGACGGCAATCCTACGGTGTTTTGCTTTGCAGTTTTTTAATGTTTGAGTATTCCAAATATTAAATGAATGACAAATCATAGGATATTATGTGTTATTTCAAAGAAGAGCGTTTTATACCGTCGATGACCCATTTCTGAAATTCATTTGTTACTTCGTGTATAGCCTCGAAACCATCGTGAAATTTATAATTGGGACAACTATTTATAAGATGTTCTATAGTCTCCTCATTTTCCCCACACTCACAACTAGAGCTCTCAACCGAAATCCTTCGGAAGAGCAAGCTATTGCATCGTCCATGGCCTATTCTAGTACGATTTAGAACAGACCATATTCTCCTGGAAGGTCAAAACCAGAAACTCTGATGGAGGGATCAGAAATAAGATCTTAATTGAAAAAATTGGATACATTCCATTCAGATTGCCAAATTTCTTTGTCGCTTCTATTCATTTCAATCAGCAAATTTTACCAAAAAAGTTCACGCGACTTCAATCTGGAGACCTCATTATCTGGAATATAGGTGAGTATGCGAAATGAATTTGAAAAGGAATTGAAATTGTTCCAAAAATTCAAAGCTGTTGTCTCTATGCAAATATGGGGAGGGACACTATTTGAGAGTACTGGTAACCGAAGAGTAGATGTAGACTTGATAGTACCAGTAATAATCCTCATAAAAAATTTAGTTGGTCATCAATTTTTTCAACATGAACACTGTTCAACCAAACAGGGCAACAATATTCAGCAGCAGAAAAAAACCAAAGCTAGCGCTGCCGTACGAAGTATTGTTGCATCAGCGCCCTATGAGGAACCAGCAGCTTCTGAAGAATATTGTTTCGAGTTTTAAGCTTCAAACGCAGATCATCTAAATGGGCTTTGAAATTTAGAGAGGAATCAAGTTTGATTGCCAGGTATCTAGGATTGAAATTATGTTGTGAGAGAGAAGAACCGAAAGTTACATTCAATTTTCTATATTTCTGATGATTATTCAAATGAAAACACGAAACCTCGATTTTATCTTCATTCGGGCACAAACGCCACTTTAAAAAATAATTTTTCAATGAAATGCAAAAAACGTTTATATCTCATTCGAGAAATTTGCTGGAAAAATTGGATCTCTAGTTGTACTCCATATGAGGAAAATAGGAAACAAGGAAAATGTATTTGATCATCTCGTGTGATCCTTCAACAAGTGTTGCTTCTATTAAATTAGCATGAAATAAATTTCAAATATAGAACAGAAATACACGTAACATTTTCCACGAGAACCTTTCAGGTGACTTTTTAATAAAATGTTCTATTTGATCCGGCTGAAGCTACTCAACGAAGTGGGAACATAGTGTATGCGGGAAAATATTTTTCGGGCTCCGAGCTTCTGAACTCCGTTCAGAAAATAAATTTGTCATCCTGAAAAAAAAAAAACGAGGAATATGTTGTGATGTAAAGGAAAAGACTCAAAGTGCAAAGTCCTGAATAATTCATTTTTCCATGACCAAGGGCTCTAATCTTCTTTGGCTAGTTCGTTCTAGCACGAATCAGTGAATCTTCCGTTTAATCAGATCTGGGGGAATCTGAATAAGCATCTCCTTTGACTTTCGCGACGAACTCTACGCCCATTACCGTCTTCAAGGGTCAGAGAACTCCCGGGGGAACATGAAAGCATGAAGCTGCAGCCGGGTCAAGTTTGCAGTGTTAATAAGGGGACAAAGTATACCTTTATCTGCCAATGTCGGGCAGGATCATTTGCAGGATCAGAAATAAGATCTTTATTGAAAAAATTGGATACATTCCATTCAGATTGCCAAATTTCTTTGTCGCTTCTATTCATTTCAATCAGCAAATTTTACCAAAAAAGTTCACGCGACTTCAATCTGGAGACCTCATTATCTGGAATATAGGTGAGTATGGGAAATGAATTTGGAAAGGAATTGAAATTGTTCCAAAAATTCAAAGCTCTTTTCTCTCTGCAAATATGGGAAGGGACAATATTTCAGAGGACTAGTAACCAAGGAGTAGATGTAGACTTGATAGTACCAGTAATAACCTTCATAGAAAAATTTTGTTGGTCATCAATTTTTTCAACATGAACACTGTTCAACCAAACAGGGCAACAATATTCATCAGCAGAAAAAAAGCAAAGCTAGCGCTGCCGTATGAAGTATTGTTGCATCAGCGCCCCATGAGGAACCAGCTAGTTTCTGAAGAATATTGTTTCGAGTTTTAAGCTTCGAACGCAGACCATCTAAATGGGCGTTGAAATTTAGAGAGAAATCAAGTTTGATTCCAAGGTATCTAGGATTGAAATTATATTTTAAGGGAGAAGAACCGGAAGTTACACTCAATTTTCTATATTTCTGATGATTATTCAAATGAAAACACAAAACCTCGGTTTTATTTTCATTTGGACACAAACACCACTTCAAAAAATAATTGTTCAATGCAATGGAACAAGCGTTCATATCTCATTCGAGAAATTTGCTGGAAAATTTCGATCTCTAGTTGTGCTCCACATGAGGAAAATAGGAAACAAGGAAAATGTATTTGATCATCTCGTGTGATCCTTCAACAAGTGTCGCTTCTATTGAATTAGCATGAAACAAATTTCAAATATAGAACTGAAATACTCGTAACATTTTCCACGAGAACCTTTCAGGTGACTTTTTAATAAAATGTTCTATTTGATCCGGCTGAAGCTACTCAACGAAGTGGGAACATAGTGAATGCGGGAAAATATTTTTCGAGCTCCGAGCTTTTGAGCTCCGTTCAGAAAATAAATTTGTCATCCTGAAAAAAAAAACTAGGAATATGTTCGAATGTAAAGGAAAAGACCCAAAGTGCAAGGTCCTGAATAATTCATTTTTTCATGACCAAGGGCTCTAATCTTCTTTGGCTAGTTCGTTCTAGCACGAATCAGTGAATCTTCCGTTTAATCAGATCAGGGGGAATCTGAATAAGCATCTCCTTTGACTTTCGCGACGAACTCTACGCCCATTACCGTCTTCAAGGGTCAGAGAACTCCCGGGGGAACATGAAAGCATGAAGCTGCAGCCGGGTCAAGTTTGCAGTGTTAATAAGGGGACAAAGTATACCTTTATCTGCCAATGTCAGGCAGGATCATTTGCAGGATCAGAAATAAGATCTTTATTGAAAAATTGGATACATTCCATTCAGATTGCCAAATTTCTTTGTCACTTCTATTCATTTCAATTAGCAAATTTTACCAAAAAAGTTCACGCGACTTCAATCTGGAGACCTCATTATCCGGAATATAGGTGAGTATGGGAAATGAATTTGGAAAGGAATTGAAATTGTTCCAAAAATTCAAAGCTGTTGTCTCTCTGCAAATATGGGGAGGGACACTATTTGAGAGTACTGGTAACCGAAGAGTAGATGTAGACTTGATAGTACCAGTAATAATCCTCATAAAAAATTTAGTTGGTCATCAATTTTTCCTCATGAACACTGTTGAACCAAACAGGGCAACAATATTCAGCAGCAGAAAAAAACCAAAGCTAGCGCTGCCGTACGAAGTATTGTTGCACCAGCGCCCCATGAGGAACCAGCTAGTTCCTGAAGAATATTGTTTCGAGTTTTAAGCTTCAAACGCAGATCATCTAAATGGGCGTTGGAATTCAGAGAGGAATTAAGTTTGATTTCCAGGTATCTAGGATTGAAATTCTGTTAAGGGAGAAGAACCCAAAGTTACAATTAATTTTCTATATTCCTGATGATTATTCCAATGAAAACACGAAACCTCGGTTTTATTTTCATTCGTTCACAAACGCCGCTTTAAAAACTAACTTTTCAATGCAATGCAACAAACGTTCACATCTCATTCGAGAAATTTGCTGGAAAAATTCGATCACTAGTTGTACTCCATATGAGGAAAATAGGAAACAAGAAAAATGTATTTGATCATCTCGTGTGATCCTTTAACAAGTGTTGCTTCTATTAAATTAGCATGAAACAAATTTCAAATATAGAACTGAATACTCGTAACATTTTCCACGAGAACCTTTCAGGTGACTTTTTAATAAAATGTTCTATTTGATCCGGCTGAAGCTACTCAACGTAGTGGAAGCGGGAAAATATTTTCCGAGCTCCGAGCTTTTGAACTCCGTTCAGAAAATAAATTCGTCACCCTGAAAAAAAAAAACGAGGAATATGTTCGAATGTAAAGGAAAAGACTCAAAGTGCAAAGTCCTGAATAATTCATTTTTCCATGACCAAGGGCTCTAATCTTCTTTGGCTAGTTCGTTCTAGCACAAATCAGTGAATCTTCCGTTTAATCAGATCGGGGGGAATCTGAATAAGCATCTCCTTTGACTTTCGCGACGAGCTCTACGCCCATTACCGTCTTCAAGGGTCAGAGAACTCCCGGGGGAACATGAAAGCATGAAGCTGCAGCCGGGTCAAGTTTGCAGTGTTAATAAGGGGACAAAGTACACCTTTATCTGCCAATGTCAGGCAGGATCATTTGCAGGATCAGAAATAAGATCTTTATTGAAAAAATTGGATACATTCCATTAGGATTGCCAAATTTCTTTGTCGCTACTATTCATATAAATATGCAAATTTGACCAAAAAGGTTTACGCGACTTCAATCTGGGGACCTTATTATCTGGAACATAGGTGAGTATGGGAAATGAATTTGGAAAGGAATTGAATTTGTTCCAAAAATTTAAAGCTGTTGTCTCTCGGCGAATATGAGAAGGGACAATATTTGAGAGGATTGGTATTCAAGGAGTAGGTGTGGACTTGATAGCACCAGTTATAATCCTCATAGAAAAATTAAGTTGGTCATCAATTTTTTTTACATGAACACTATTCAACCAAACAGGGCAACAATATTCAGCAGCAGAAAAGAAGCAGAAAAAACCAAAGCTAGCGCTGCCGTACGAAGTATTGTTGCATCAGCGCCCCATGAGGAACCAGCTAGTTTCTGAAGAATATTGTTTCGAGTTTTGAGCTTCAAACTCAGATCATCTAAATGGGCGTTGAAATTTAAAGAGGAATCAAGTTTGATTCCCAGGTATCTAGGATTGAAATTCTGTTTTAAGGGAGAAGAACCCAAAGTTACCATCAATTTTCTATATTTCTGATGATTATTCAAATGAAAACACGAAACATCGGTTTTATTTTCATTCGTTCACAAACGCCACTTCAAAAAATAATTTTTCAAAGCAATGCAATAAACGTTGATATCTCATTCGAGAAATTTGCTGGAAAAATTGGATCTCTAGTTGTACTCCATTTGAGGAAACAAGGAGAATGTATTTGATCATCTCGTGTGATCCTTCAACAAGTGTTGCTTCTATTAAATTAGCATGGAAAAAATTTCAAATATAGAACAGAAATACACGAAACATTTTCCACGAGAACCTTTCAGGTGACTTTTTAGTAAAATGTTCTATTTGATCCAGCTGAAGCTACTCAACGAAGTGGGAACATAGTGAATGCGAGAAAATATTTTTCGAGCTCCGAGCTTTTGAACTCCGTTCAGAAAATAAATTCGTCATCCTGAAAAAAAAACGAGGAATATGTTTAAATGTAAAGGAAAAGACCCAAAGTGCAAAGTCCTGAATAATTCATTTTTCCATGACCAAGGGCTCTTAATCTTCTTTGGCTAGTTCGGTCTAGCACGAATCAGTAAATCTTCCGTTTAATCAGATCAGGGGGAATCTGAATAAGCATCTCCTTTGACTTTCGCGACGAACTCTACGCCCATTACCGTCTTCAAGGGTCAGAGAACTCCCGGGGGAACATGAAAGCATGAAGCTGCAGCCGGGTCAAGTTTGCAGTGTTAATAAGGGGACAAAGTATACCTTTATCTGCCAATGTCGGGCAGGATCATTTGCATTATCAATTGAAATGGCCACGATGTTGGCTCAGACACGTCGGGAGCATTGACACCGACAGGGTGTTATTCTGTCAACAAGGCAGGCTTTTGAAATCGACATCTACGATTCGCCAGCACAGATGCGTCGTGAAATGAAAGAGAATTAGGCCGCTGAAGAGGTTTTGTGGCGGTGCGTGGCTGTCATGCAGGAATGGAGACAGCTGGTATGGTCAGATTACGAAATGTTTCTCTGTCGTTCTTGAAGTTAATATGTCACGCTATTTTTCTAATTTTCGTTTCATACAATGATTATTTGTCACATCCTTTGAAATGATAACTGGATAGGATATTATCTTTTCTTCACAGTGAAATGTTGAAGCATAGGCCGTTTAGCGTTTTGCTGCAGTTAATTTCTCAACCTACATTGATATTTGAATGTTTCCGTAGGTTATTTATATTCCAAGGTGACAATTGTTTATGATATAAGTGCAAATTCATAGGAATTCTTACGCCAGTTCAAAATTCGAAAACGAGTTTTTAAATGAAAGTTTTCAGAATGAACCTTCTGTACCATAAACATTATTTTCTCTAATTCGTTGAATTAATGAAATAAACTGCTCTACATGAGTTGGGGATATTTACTTCGATTGTAAAGAAATAAAGTTTAAATTAGATTTTGTGATGAAAATTCATATTTATATAATTTCAAGTTGAAGGAAATGAAATTAATTTTAGCCTGTATGTCTGCAGCGTATACAGGGTAGTTAGGAAACATCCAGTGAAATAACGAAATTTTATTCTCAGAGAATTAGAGCATTTTAAGACTATCAATACTATGTATGGAGGTTGTTGAAAATTTATTGAGAAATCTGGTTTCATAAACGAGGCAGAAGCTCCTTCAGGTCATTCAAAGATTCTGGGGTCGGTTGATGATTATCTTATCTTGTTTGGAGCATATCCCATGGATGTTCAATGCAACTCAAATCTGGTGAGTGTGGAGGTATTGGTAAATGTGGAATACCAAGCTCCCTAACTATGGCTGAACGGTGCGTTTTAGCGTTACCGTCTAGAAATTGAAAAGTTTCACCTATGGCAGAGTGAAAATCTGGCCAAACATGGTCAATGACATGCTTTCTATAATAGGGTAAGGCTGTCATATTTCTTGGACAAATGTATAGATCTGTACGTCCATTGAAACATATCGCGGCCCATACCATAACTCTACCCCCTCGGAATGGATGGACTTCTTGGACATAGCGACGATTACGGGGTATGCGTTCGACTGTCCATACCCTTATTCTTCGAGAATCTAAAAATCGTTCATATCTGGATTCATCAGTGAAAAGGACACTACGCCATTGATCGTTCCAATTGATATTGCCTTGCCCTTTCCAGTCTATGATTTTTATGGTTACGTGTTAATGGAACTCTTCTTAATCGACGTCTAGAACCTATATTCACCTCTCTCAAACGTCGTCTGATGGTTTCGATGGACACTTGGACCCCATCTGCAGTAGTTTTCTACACGTAGATGTAGGCTTTATTCTCGCCGAAACGGTGATGAAACGATCGACACGAGCAGGTCTTGTTTTTCGTCGCTCACCAAGCCTTGGTCTTTCCAACACAGAACCTGTCTTTCTGGACCTATTCCAAAGTCGAGATATCACACTTTGGCAAACTTGGAGCCTTTTCGCTACAACAACCTTACTTAGGTCATCCTGTAGCATTCCGATAGCCCTATTAGCCTCAGCATTTTTTGTTAATTTACGTCTTGGCATTTTCAGAAAACTTGTTTCAAATCGAAGACGTTGATAAACTAACTTCATTTCAGAATGGGAACATTCATGAAGTATATGAAAGGAACAAACTTCAGGAAAAAGGCAACCAGTTGGATTCAAGTTATTATTGAGTTTTAAATAATTTTACAGCAATTTTCTCGAGAATTACATACTTTTCAAAACGATTGAATACGATATCTCTGACTCTTGTGGAACAGTATATTTCCGAATATCGTTCACTGATTTCTTCATCGATGAATATTGAAGGGCAGAACTGTTTTTCTCTCATGGATTTGGAAGAAGATGAATACATCCTTGACAAGAGGCTAACATATTGTCAATAAATATTATCATGAAAACTATGTTCTCCTTATCCATCTCACAATTTTGGAATTTCCTTGATTCTTTGATTCTGTTGATTGAAAAATGTTTTTTCCGGAATTTCAGAGATATAAATTCGGAAATATATGATGATATTTATTGTTAACATTGTCTAGAAAAAGTCTGTTGAGAAATATTATAGCAAACTATAGTTTCCATTTGAAAAAAAAATTATTTAATTGCTCTAAAATTCGAAACGGCTCTGAAATTTCGATTGCGTGGTCAGAAGTACTGATAAACACAGTCCTACAGATCAATAGCACACCCAAGGAGGTAGCCATAGGGCTGCAAGTTTTTTCGAAAATTTTTTGATTCATCCCCTGTTTAACTGAAAGTGGTCAGGCTCCAAGAATATTTCAGCTCGACATATAATGTCGATGTCGAACAATATCATAATCCCAATTTTCAGATTTCAAATAGGTCCAGTTTTCCAGAAACGCCTAATAGGCCGTCGAACTTGGTACACCAAGTATAAAAAAAAATGTAATTTTAAAGTATATCTCGTGTGATGCGGATATCGTACTAGAACATATCTTGAACCACATAAATGATAGCATCGGAGAGCTAAATGTAAATTATCTGGCTATGACAGTATTTGATGAATTTTCAACTAGAAAAAAATCCTTTAGATAGCGGAAAAACTGAAAATATAACTTCAGTCTATTATCAGAATGGAAGCCTCTTATAGTACAGATGAACTGACTCTCCATGTATTTGATGGATCCCCTTTTTAAACTTGCTTTCAAACATGCACTCTAACACGATAGTTCAACAACACAGACCTGATAAGCTCTTATCTGACAAAAATGATGAAAAAAAATGAAGGATATTTCAAAGTTTGAAGTTTGATATCCCCATAACGGTTGAATAATAACGTCCTTCAATACTTAGGTACTTTTTCTGTAACCCTGTAGATTCGATATTCTACATAAAAACACATTCATGAACAAAGACGGGAAAGAAAATGAACATGAACAAAGAGATTGTTCAACAAAAGCCTTTCTGAAGAGATCCCACGTTCAGGCATATAATATCCTTGTGATCACCACAGAAATAGTTTCATTTCATACATCCAACATCCCAGTACCCAGCCAGCATCATACAGTGAAAATCATCGTTGCGAAGCGTTGGCGTTTCAGCATTCAGACGGTTATCGCATCTTATAAGAAAAAAAGCAACGCATAATAGCCGATCCAAAGCTATGTTCAGCTCGATTTGCAATCTCGCTTCCGCCTCAGCTTATTATTTCACTCGCAATCAGCATTCCAGCGGGCATATAATAGTGATATAATTGAGATATATGGAATGAGCCACTCAGATGAAAGCAAATTGCATTTCTAATCGCTGCAGCAGATTACTTATTGCACCTTCTGACCACATGTGGCCTTTAGATGTATAATTCGAAGAACTTCCCACTTGGATGATACGAAGATCATCGTGTAAGTCGAAGATGAGTGTTGAAAATTTCTTCTGCTGAGAAAACGATTGTTCACCGGTAGAATATCTGAAAATCTTGTCTTGTCATTAGCATAGATTGACTTATTAATAATTTAAAATAGATGAATCACTTGTACAGGGTGGGCAAAATTGGTGATACATGAACTACAACTTTTTAACCCAACGAGGTAGAGAAAAATAAATGGCACGTTACGGTGGTCTTTTTTAGAGAAACTGATAATGCCATCAACTGCATTATTCTATCTTCTTTTGTTTGCGAGTTATAAGCCAAAATTGAAATTTGGGCGATTTCAACTTTGGTCATTATCTCCGTTCCTGTTTGTGCTAGGATGTTGAAATAAAAACATTTTACAGGCACTTTTTTCATAGCAATCCAGTAGCGTACTTTGTTTATTCCCAAGAGGTTTCCTTGCTTAGCTATGATATAAAGTTGTGTTTTTTATTATGGAAACAATAGTTTCAAATGGCTTAGGAAGAATCGCAATTTTTTTCCCGTTTAAGAAATATATCATACATCATACATCTCCCTCAGATTCATCCAGATATCATGAAAAATATAGTTTGTATGTCAAATTTGAATTATTGAGTATTAAGTACTCTTAATCACAGAATTATATGTCTACGCATGGTGTCATAATTATTTTGTGATTGGATACTTGATTCAATTCTGGGACTGATTACGTTCGGGGCGAAGATGAAAATATGTATCACTTGCTGCACCGTTATCCCCATGCGCTAAAATAAAACATTTACACATATCATATTTTTCGTAATTTTCGAACTTTTCCAAATTGCCGGCAATAATGACTTCGAATTTCAATAATTATTGACAGTTGTTCTGAACAGAGATCAAACCACGGAGAATTGTATCAAGTATCCAATCACAAAATAATTATGACACCATGCGTATAGACATATTATTGTGTGATTAAGCCTACTTAATACTCAATATTTCAAATTTCACATAAAAACTATAATTTTCATGATATCTGAATGAATCTGAGGACGATGTATGATGTATGATATATTTCTGAAACGGGAAAAAAATGGCGATTCTTCCTGAGCCATTTGAAACTATTGTTTCCATAAGAAAAAACACAACTTGATGTTATAGCTCAACAAGGAAACTTCTTGGGAAAAAACAAAGTACGCTACTGGATTGCTATAAAAAAAGTGCCTATATAATGTTTTTATTTCAACATCCTAGCACAAACAGGAACGGAGATAATGACAAAAGTTGAAATCGCCCAAATTTCAATTTTGGCCTATAAGTCGAAAACAAAAGAAGATAGAGGAATGCAGTTGATGGCATTATCAGTTTCTCTAAAAAAGACCACCGTAACGTGCCATTCGTTTTTCTCTATCTCGTTGGGTTAAAAAGTTGTAGTTCATGGATCACCAATTTTGCCCACCCTGTACACTAGGTATATCATATATCGATGATGTGCAGTTTTAACACGATAGTCAAAAGACGTTGTTTAACAACAAAATAAAGAGGGACGATGGGTGCGTATTGCAAGATAATTGCAATGAATATGCACCACTTTTAGTACTGTAATGAACTCATTACGATACTGGAATGGAAAAAAATCATTTTGTTACAACTTCCATTTAACTTCTAGAAGTAACCATGGCATTTGTTGATATTTTGAATATCATTGATATATTTGAATATATTTCCATCATTATATTAACTGAATGTCATTACTGCTTTCTTTGTAAAGACCTAAGAAAATACTGGAAATGAATACGAATTAACCAAAGAATATCATAAAAAATGCAGCAAACGCTGCGAATGATTCATTACCGGATAAATGAAATAAGCAATCAATGGAAGTTGAGAAATTAAATCATTGCCATAGATGAAACAGTGCTATTTGCGTACATTCAAGAATTGGTATGTTATCTTATTTTTCTTTCAGTTTATATGTTTTATATTTTCTTATAGTAGAGTCCGAAAAATTTTATCCTGCGTCATTGTGAACGAAATATGTTATTCTGAAACTACACTGAAAGTCAATGAAAATATCAGATAACTGCCATTCGTGAAAATATCGTCCACCTGAAAAGAAATGACAGCAAAATATAGAAAAAGAAGGAGAAATAGCCAGCTGTAGAGGAGAGGAGCCAAATCGGACTGCGAAAAGAAGAGAAAACTGAGAAAAATTGACTGAAACTCGAAACCTAAAAATCGATTTATGATGTCAACATTATTTCATCAGTGATTTATCAAACCTGGATCATCCACAGATACCATAAGTGTGAAGAATAACTAAAAATGGAAGTTGATAGGTAATAGAGAATAATCAGTTGCTTCAAATTTGGAGAGTGAGGAAAATACTTTCTTGGAGAATATTTCTGTAGTTCCCTGATGCTGCTTGATCTGCTGCAACAAGATTACCAAAATCATAGTTGCATACGATGTTTATCATCAGAGAATAATCAGTTGCTTCAAATTTGGAGAGTGAGGAAAATACTTTCTTGGAGAATATTTCTGTAGTTCCCTGATGCTGCTTGATCTGCTGCAACAAGATTACCAAAATCATAGTTGCATACGATGTTTATCATCATGTTGAAGAGAATACCATAGAACATGCCTTCGGAAAACTGACCCAAATGAAACAATTGTTACTTATGCTACATGAAAAAAAACATTCAAATACACAGCCCCTATAAATGTGTATCTTTGTTTTAATTTTTTTATTGAATATATTAATATTAAATGAAACTTCTTCATTATTCGTTTGTTTTACCCCATGCAACAAGGGTGTAAGTGAACATTATTAAGTTTGTCAATGACAAGCATTTTGTGTGTCAATGATTGTCAAAGTATGTCAATTACTGTCAGATTTGAAACTTCGTAAAAAAATCATTTTCTTTCATTTTTCAGACAACTTATATCAAAAGTCCTGGGTGTTTGAAAAAGAAGCATAATTGAACTGTAATTTTTTCAGGGTCTCCACATTGTGAGAAAATTTGAAACTGAAATCATTAATGAATTATGAAAGTTTCAATGCGCTTAAGGTGTCAGTCACTATACTAGTTACCCTAATACTGAATTCGAACTTCAGCTACAAGGAAATCTGAAAATCCGAATGGGATACATGTTCTTTATCTAATTAAGATCTAATATCTTATCCATCGAATAAAGTTCCTGGCTTTAACTTTCCCAGGAGGAGAATATGGTTCCTTCCTAATCGAATAAGAACAGGTCATGGTCGTACCAATCACATACTTTTCAAGTGGAATTCAGCTGACAGTCCTAATTGTGAATGTGGTGAATCAGAGGAAACAGTTAAACACCTAAATAATGAATTTCAAGATGGAATAAGAGCCATACACAATGTATCAAATTCATTTTTGCAATGGGTTGAAAATTTTATATAAATTTGATGTAGTATAAATCGCATTCTCTTGCTGTTTTGTCTTTTTTATTTTCAGGTTATAGTTTGTGTTTGGAAATCTTTCCTCCGAAGAGCCGTTTCGATAATCGTGATGTCCTTCAATATAAAATATTCAGACACAACAATTTTATTTTCTTTTATGGGGAGACAGGTTTTTTCAGCTGAGGTTTTTTCCCCTGGCTCAATAGTATCGTTTGATACTATAGTATCATACGAAGAATGTTATGGTACCCCGTTGTTTTTCCTCAGCTCAGGTACTTTTTGTTTCAACATTTATTGTATTATTTTAGCTCTCCAAATCATAAGAATAAATAAATAAATAATGTAAAATTTGCCGAAATGTTATTGAATTGTATATCAGGAAATGTCTCAGTTTTTGAATAATTTTCTTTATGTTATTATTATTATTGTTTTTTCAGCTGGCCTGATGATGGCATGAAAGCCACCTTATTTCGCGAGAAAATGTTTTTTATTGGAGATAAAAATAAAAAAGTCAAAAAAGTTGTGGTTATTTTCATAACTTACAATATTTTTCAAGAGGACTGAAATCCTGGATGTTAAGATAATTCTCAAATTTTGGTTGTACATTGAATAACTTCCAAATAAAATGACCTCAAAAATCTTCTGGGTAAATCTTTATAACATTACCAAAAAATATAGTTCTCAAGCGAACTTCACCAAGAAAAAACAGATTTGACAATCTTCAAGAACGTCCGTCCATCACCAACACCTTACGTGAAGCACATACGGCATGATAGAAGGTTATTCACAGCGCCGTGCGCAGCAGCACAGTCGGGCAATGCTCCTAGTATCTTGTTTATGTGCATGAAATTTTCATTTGAAACTCACAATTGAACAAATGCATCCAGAATTTTTAATTGGGAACAATGCCGAACACATCTCAACTACGTCCTCATGGTTTCATTAAAAAGCAGTTTTGTATATTATGAAATACGATATACGGATTTAAATGGAAACGTGGGAGGAATAGATGAACGCACGGAATTTGGAATGTCTTGAATAGCAAGCCTTGATGATGCAAATAATGCCATAACTTCAGTGAAAGGGCAACGGAGTCATTCCTGCTTGAAATTCAAATTACATCTTGAAAACAACAATACTCGATGACATTAGGAGAGGTTTATATCCAGAATTCAGAAGGAGTAAATTTGCGGATTTCACATTCAGTGAAAAACATGATTAAATCTGAAGAACGTTATATCAAAGTTTTTGTTTGACAAATTGGCTGGTCTATTTTTCAGGGACGGGCTCCAGGGGGGATGGGGGGTATTATCCCCCCCCCCAATGTTGAACGAAGTTGGCAAATTATGAACAGAAAATGCACGAAGGACAACAAGTTTGAAAGGAAATTATGGGCAGTGAACACAGATTATCGAAGGCAATTTGTTTCATTTTTTTCAACAATAAAAACTTAAATTAGCTACGAAACACAAATCAAACACAACAAAAATCATTCGAAGTACTAAATATATCCTCAATTCCAAACACTAATTGCAATGAACGCTGAAAAGAGTTCGAAATCGCCAACTCAAATTAGGTAATTATGTTCAAAATTGTTCCTTCAATATGATTGATTTAGGGAAAAACCGTTTCCCTACTAAATTGAGAATCTGTGTTTTTTATTTTTCATTCATGACACATACTTTGACACACATTTTCTGTTTCATTCCTTAGTTATGTTGCTTTTTTTATTTCATGTAATCTGTAAGCAGAAGTAAGGCTCATTTTTATTTATCAAACGAAATATATTTTCTGAAAATTTTGTTCCTATTATTCTGTGAAATGGACTCCTGTTAGAGATGAGAAGTTTCAATATTATGAATCTCATCAAATTGGTAAGTAATTAACTTTGATTTTGCATGTACCTAACATTCAATAATGTATATTTCTTCATTTTATGGAATCTGCTTTTTCTGTGAAAATTATTTTGTCTCATGATGCTTGAAATTTTGAGACACACCAACAAATGAAACTGAACGTAATTGAAGAATGAAACAAAAAGTGTGTCACAAAGTTTCAAACTTACTTCAAGGTACTCCTCACAAAAAGAAACGATTCCATGAAAAAAAACTCACATTATCGAATATTAGGTAATTGGAAAATCGATGTTAATTTTTCATCACTTTGATTCCCAATATTTACTCCTTTCACAGATTTAAAAGTATAGATTTTTCAGAAAAAATAATTTCTCTTAGCCATGCCTTCGCTCCCAAATTATATAAAATAAAGAAAACTTACAAAAACTGAAGAAACGAAGAAGAAGAGTTTCTCAAAGTTTCAAGCAACAAGAAGATACTTTTCATGAAAAAAAACAGACTCCATAAAATCAACTTAACTGAATGTTCGATGGATCGAAAAAAAAGTTAATTACTCTCCACTCTGTTGAAATTCATCATTTTAAATATTTTCTACGGAACCAAATATTATACCATAATATGTATAACGGCTATCTGTTAATTCAAGGTACAGTTGGAAAATTTCTTCAAAGAAGATGAAATATGCAGCTACAGAAGAGATCTTCCATCATGATAGTAGATCTCTGAGTCTGGGAATTGAAAATGGTATTCATTTTGATGATGATCTATTATTTATTGAAATTGAAATTATTTATTGAAATCAAGAGCCAAGATCAAAATCTATAGGGCTCAAAAAATAGAAATAAGGATACATACAGTGCGACATATCTCATAAAATATAAAGTATGTTTCAAAATTGTTATTGGTGTGGACTACGTTTTATTCTTTTTCTTAAAAATTATTAGAATCAGTTTGGTATACCATATTTTTCAGGGTAGCCCTCAGAAAGTAATTCATGGACGTTAGGTCTGGCGATATCTGATGGATCCATTGGTTCCTATCGATTTATTTTCGAATTCTTGATCTGAATATCTTTGCACAATGGCAGAGTTGTGGCATGGAACCCCATCTGGCTGCAGCCACATATTTCTTTTTATTTGAAGAGGAACATTTTCTAGAAAACGTGCTTTTTTGAATTCAAGACAGAAAATCTCACCTATGCCTCTAAATGATGACATACTATTACAATAAAGAAAGAATAAATGGAATAGAGTTAATATAAAAACCGCTGCAAATCTCTGATGGTTGAAAATGGAAAAAAATTCCGTTCGGAAAACAAATTCAGAATGAATTCATCTTTGGAATGACACGATAAAACAGGAATGCTCCTGGAAAAAAATTGATAGCACTTCACAAGACAACATTAACTTGTTCAAAACGCCATTCACTGAATGGGAAGATATTTGGACGTTTTCGAGAAAACTGAGGTTACTTAGATAAGTGAAATACCCTGTACGGTATCATTGGAGGTATTTAAAAGCGCGTTCCCAAACGCCTACTGTGTACCAGCTATAAATCAAACTGCATTATGATTTCAAGAGTGATCAGACTGAAAACCTCAGTATTTTTATTACCAATCGCTCAGATGGCTCTTCATTGTATCCTCTCTAAAACTCATTCGTGAACGTCCAATGGCACTCACACTCAACAAAAATCTTCACGCTTATTATTCAACGCGTCGTTAATAAAGAGAATGAATTATCATCGACATCATATTGTTCGAGGAGCTCGCATCAATCCTGATCGGCATTCATCGAACGAACATCAATACATGCGAAGTGCCGGGAATCGAAAGTGATGTCAACACACCCCCGTCCTCGCAATTTCGATTCGCCACCGATGATGCACTCTCGAAGTGACCAAACGCTCCCCGGCAAATTATTCATGCCGCCTCCGTCATTTGCATTCAGCGCTCGGGCCCCGCATGTTTAAAAATAAAACGCAACAGCCACTTACTTGTCCCGAACAGTCGTCAAATTGGAAACTCACCTGTAACAAAAAATAAAGCAGCATGAGTGAAAATGGAGGGATCTGTTTGAAATTCAAGTCGCGCTCTCGACAACGTATAACGCACGGTCCTCAAGTTCCTTTTGGCATTTTATATGAAGTTACGGGCAGCGTCCTCTCTTCTCGGTCATTGTTAATTTTGTCCGGCCCGAATTTATGTGGTCTTTTAGCAATTTCAGCACGTTGGGGAACACGATTTGTACGGGATGATGCATTGCACGAGCACCCGACGTACGTAGGTAGAACTGACGATTTTCATGGAGTGTGGGAAAATTTGGAGGGTTCCTTCATTACCGGCATTATTATTCTAGGGAGCGCCTACTCCAGACATGAGTGGGTATCTCAGAAACATGCATCAGCAGTGCATGGACAAGTGAGACTCAAAGGAGATGTTTACTTTATGGGAATCATTTTCTGATAAGATCGCTTGAGCGAATTAAGAAGCAGATCAGCGTTGGGCAAGGTTACTTCGGGTATGTGGAGACATTCGGAATTATTTTGAAATCGTGATTTTTCTCCGTTTGACAGCAAATATTAATTTTGCAGACATCTCAGCAAAGTATTACCTGCCTTTGCTTTCCTCGTCTAGGCAGCCAAATGATGGTTCCCAATGGAGATAAAACTTTTGACATTTTTTGACAAAAAACATTTATTATCAATTATTAAACAATAATTTCAATGAGTATTTGAAATACAAATTTCTCTAATAAAGTGTTATTCTGCCACATCTCGTAGAAAAAAAACTATGTTAGAATATTTAATTCTATCAGTAAAATTTATTAGGTGTCAAATTCATGAGATGAGAAAACAGTTCTGCCAATCAATATTTTTCAATGCTAAAATCACTAAACGATACTTACCCCAACATTTCATCAATATCGATAAAAATTCGGCGAATTAGAGAATAGTTATTTATGATATGAGTGTTAAAGTGACGTTTTATTTTGTGAGTGAAAAAGTTTGTGAAATGAGTGGAGCAAATTGAACAATTTCACGAAGAAAATATAATCCCTTTCAACACAAATACCATACAATGTTTTTTGTACAACTGCCCGCCCTATTTTGATAATGAAATGGGCGAATTTGCAATGACAATAAACTTCAAAATGCATTCTAATATTCAAATAATCAAAAGATTGTTGTGAATGGTAAACGTTGCCAATGTTATTATTACTAAAAAATGAGAAAAGACGCTGTCATTTGAATTTCATTCCTGTCCAATTTTCGTCTAGCGTTTTCAACTGCTTAATATATTTGTCGATAGTTCAATTATTAATAAAAGTGACAGTTGGTTGTTCTTCTGGATATTGAAGAGTCTACAAGAAGGGCGAATCTGGAATTCCTACCTAAAAAATCAGTTCAGCAGTACGATATTGCATATAACAATTCCCTGGCCTGGTGTAAATTGAAAAATGTAGAAAGGAATTTCAGTGAAACTGTTTTCCTGGCATACTTAGAAGAAAAATCCAATGATAAAGTCCAGCGGCCTTGTTAAAAATGGTATGAATGTTAGTAAATATTTCAAGGTTATAGCATATTCAAAACGGAAAAGTGAAGGATATCGTCTTAAAAAATCGAAAATTCTCACTCGTGACCAAGTGGAAAAGTTTATGAAGAAGGCACCAGATGAGAAATACTTGATAGTCAAGTTTGCAACTATTTTCGGAATATTTAGAGCCTGTCGGCGTGAAGAATTGTGTAATTCATCAGTGGAAGACTTCCAAATACGGAAACGAAAGTCAGTCGTTCTTTCAGTATTATTGGGGATTATGTAGACAATTTCAAAAACTTTGCACTGCGCTCTTCTGTCATGAAACATCGTCGCTATTTCCCGAAATACATGAATAATAAATGCACTGCCAATCCAATCACATTCCTCAAACTGACAGAATCAAAGAAATATACAGGACACTGTTTTCGAAGATCCTCCGCTTCATTGCTAGCAGAATCAAGAGCAAATATTACGGATATACAAAACATAGTGGATTGATTGTTCGACAAAAACTAGTTAAAGTGTGCGACAAATTGCATGTCTTCTAAATTAGTAGTTTTACCGTTGAAGACGAGTAATCGATCAGAATCACAAAAATATGGTTGCCATTCGAAAAAAAAGAGATTTCATACTTTCATCAGTCCTATTTCAGGCACCCTGTATGAAATTTATTCATGGTTTATACTAGAAATAGTAACATCGTACTTTATTTCATTCCACTGTTGCAAAAAAAAAATTACAATGAGGGATTTTCAAGATATAAAAACTAATTTGCGGCAATCTTTCTGACAAAAAATAAAAAATTACGCTTTTACTGCAAAATCGCTTGGTTGACGATATTATACATCAAATTGGTGTAGAATTGAACGAGCCATTCAAATATTTAAAAATATACAGGGTGTTACATTCGAAATAACGAAGTTGACATTCGTTTCCGATAGAACCAGAAATAGATTATGCTTGAAAACATTTCACTATTCAAGGTGATGTACTCTGAAACAGAAATGCAAAATCTTTAATTCGTAATTCAATTGCTTCCTCGAAATGTTCTGATGAAACACTTAAAAGAATCACCCGGTATACAGGATACAGGATGTTTCAAAAAAAGGTTATAAAGCCTTTAGAACAGATGGAAAACTGAAAAATAATTAGGGTTTGTTCAGTAAAAAAATTTCGTAAGGCCATTCCTATTCAAGAAAAAAGGCGTTGAAGAAAAAAAATCATAAACACTTTTTACGATTCTGCCGAAACTACAGGCAGATGTTCAAGTTCACACGAAATTTTGGCACTTTATACACTCAAGCTCAGCCAGTGGCGTAACTAGAGTTGAGTCATCAAAGGTTAACCAATCAAGACAACCATCCAATTTTTAACTTTTTATTATTATCAATGGGGAGTTACGTGCCCAATAACCCCTTTCCCCCCCTCGTCACGCCCATGGCCCAGCCATTCGAAGAATGCAAACGTTCGGAGTGAATGCCTCTCGCGAGTGATTTAGGGATTATAATTTAAACCAGCTATATATGTCAGTCGTATTACAAGAGAGAGAGTTGTCACACCTACTACAAATTTATTAGCTCGAAGACCGTCCCGTTAAACTTACTTATGGTAATTTATGGGCATTTGGGGGCCCCTGCATTATAAGTTGATTAAATGCGGGACAAAAATGCCTGGATTTCAATTAGCCCCTTACGGGACATACGAACTACTGCCGCCGTACCGGCGAAGATAAGAAAACGCCGAATGCGATCGGTCGAAACAGAATATGGAGTTTTGTTCCGGTCGATTAATTAGATTTATGCCGATCTGCGGAGATGTTATCGTCGATCTGTACCTATTCCAACAATGATGTTTTATGATCTTGGCTCATTACCAAGGCAACTCATGCTTGTTCTTCGTTTCGGGGAATTCGAAAAATTCGGAATTGATGTCAGCATCTCGACTGTGAAAACGGGAGACATTCGGTTTCGCTATTTGGCCATACAGCCGGCCTGGGAATATTTATAAGGCTCAGGTGCGCCACCGGAAAGCATGCGAAAAAACACGCGTTCGCCACACGAGTTTCGGGAATTCTTTTGATGTCCACAAATATTTCACCTAAAGTCACAATGTTTGTTCTAAGAAAAGTTAATCCGCAAAATTGCAAAATACTTTTCCAAATTTTAGGTCCTTCTTAGATGTAATAAAGATCTACATTCATCGAAACTGAAATTATATTATTAGGTGTACAACTTAGCTTCCGCCGATCTGAAATAGCTGACTGTAGCCAGCGAGTTAGCGATATTGGCTTAAATTGCAGAAAAATATAGTTCAAATCAGATTTTGTGATGAAAATTCATATAATTATGTTTTCAAGTTGAAGGAAATTAAATTAATTTTAGCCTGAAGGTCTGCAGGGTATACAGAGTGGTTGAGAAAAATCAAGTAAAACATCTTAATTTTATTCCCAGAGAATTCAAGCATTTCAAGACTATCCATACAATGTATGGCCTACACTAGCATAAAAAACAGCTTGACTTCTTCTTTGCATACTACACACGAGGTTATTCAACATTTCTTGAGGAATTTGGTTTCATGAACGGGGCAGAAGCTCTCTCAGATCATTTAAGGATTCTGGGGTATGTTGATGATTATCTAATCTTTTTTGGAGCATGTCCCATGCATGTTCTATGTAATTCAAATCTGGTGAGTGCGGAGGTATTAGTAAATGTGGAATACCAAGCTGCATGGTCCGGTCTACCGTTATCGTCTGGAAATTGAATAGTTTCACCAATAGCAACAAAACATTGTCAATGACATGCTCCCTATAGTGTGGGGCGGTCATATTCCCAGGACAAATGTGTAGATCTGTGCGCCTGTTGATATATATTCCGGTCCATATCATAACACTACCCCCTCAGAATGGATGGACTTCTTGGACATAGCGACGATTTCGGGGTTTGCGTGGGATTGTCCATAACCTTCTTTGACAATCTGAAAATCGTCCATATCTGGATTCATCAGTGAAAAGGGCACTACGCCATTGATCGTTCCAATTGATATGTTGCCTTGCCCATTCCAGTCTTTGACGCTTATGGTCGCCACGTTAATGGTTCTCCTCTTAATGGACGTCTAGAGCCAAGATTCAACTGCCTCGAACGTCGTCTGATAGTTTCGATGTAAAATTGGACCCCATATGCATTTTGAAAAGTATTCCATAGCATTTTACACGTAGATGTAGGCTTTCTTCTCGACGAAACGGTGATGAAACGATCCTGAGCAGGTGTTGTTTTTCGTCGCCCACCAAGCCTTGATCTTTCAAACACGGAACCTGTGTTCCCTGAACTTATTTCAAAGTCGAGATATCACACTTTGGCTGACTTGGACCCTTTCCGCCACAACATGAGTTAGGCCACCCTGTAGCATTTCGATAACCCTATTAGCCCCAGCGTTTGTTAATTCACATCTTGGCATTTTCAAAAAACCTCGTGTTTCAAATCGAAGCCTTTAATAAACCGACTTCATTTCAAAATAAGAACATTCATGAAGCATATGCAAAGAACCAAACTTCAGAAAAAAGGCGACCAGAAGAATGAAATTTCTCATATTGATTTGAAGTTGTTTTTGAGTTTTAAATGACTTTACAGCGATTTTCTCGATGATTACATACTTTTCAAAACGATTGAATACGATATCCCTAACTCTTGTGGAGCAGTATACATAGATCCCAGATGTCATACAATAAGCTTAGGAATTTGTTAGCATAACGCCATCGAAATATTGGTCGATGTGTGTCTGCATCATGAAGTTTTTCTCGATTAATCATGTCAGTGTACGAGCCGATTTCTCTTCTTCCCAGCAGAATATGTTCTGTTCTAAATAGTATTAGAACAGGTGATGCCCGTTGTAATAGCAATATGCTATTATCTGCTATGGCATGACGTTCAGATTCCAAGGTAGTTTCGAGGCTTTACATAAGCTTGTTTCAAAATTATTGTCATCAGAGCAAGCCATGGAATTCCAGTCGGGGCTTTAAAAAAGTTATTGAAAATTTCCATGTGTACATCATAGATTGAAATATATCAATATAACCTATAATATGATCAAATATATTTTTCAAGGCAAATTAATTTGATTAAATTTTTGTGAAATTATTTTATTTTCATAATTGTTGTATTGACAAATTTTCAACCTCAGCTTCAATTTCAAAAAAGAAATAAGCCCAAACCTCAGCTAGGTACTTTTTTCAAAACCTATGTATTGGATTATTTTAGCTTTCTCGAATAAAAACGTGTTTGGATATTCATTCAATAAATGAAAAATTTATATGAAAGGAATGAAATTACGCGAAAAAATAATTATCGTTTTCCATCTTCTTTATCTCCTCCCCATTCGATTGAAACCAGAAATAAAAGGAAGCAGCCATCATCTTCCTGCGCACCGGCCATGAAGGTATCGGATTAGAAACCAGAAACCAAAAAAACGATTATTTCTCCCCATAAAATATGAAATTCCACAATAACAAACGATGGCTGCCCCACCGAGCCGATGATAAATGAGAATTATGAATCATTTATTCAGAATAAAATTCAACGTAATATTCAGCTATAGATATAAAACCCTGAGGAGTAATGGCTTTCCATTAGGCCATCGAACAATAACTATAAAACGCAAACCGTATAGCCGTTTTATTTGCTCTTACGGACAAGGAATGGTGTGCATTTTCATTATTTTGCGCCATCAATAATATGGGCCCATTCACGGCAACGAAAAATACAATGTGCTGAGAGGTGAGGGCAGATTGCGTCAGATAAAAATGCAGCTGATTACGGGGTGATGCATTTTTTATTACGCGACGTAGACGGCGGAGATACATTGTTGCACGAAATTGCCCATATCAATATGGATAGCGCAGGATCATAAAGACTAAGCCGTTCTGGTCGAAAGAACCCTTGTCGCTTGATGGCGCCACGTCACTATATTGAAGGTCTCAATATTTATTTCAGGTCTTTTGATGGCTCCAAGAGAGAGTCAAATACGATGGATATAGCAGCGATAACTACATATTTTTCCAATTAGCATACATCTGCACTTTGTGGTACTATCTTCAAATCATCAAGAGTTAATAAAGAAAATTTTTTGTACAACTGCCATTAAAAGTGACACTTTTAATGATAGCTAACAATGTTGAAATTGATTGTTTACGTGGAAGCGTGTTCAAAATATTTTCAACAATAGTGCTGAAAATATTTTTAGCACTCCATTCTTATGATGAAATTAGATGAAAAAAATTCCGCAATTGCAAATTTTTATTTCCAATATTTAACAACCATTACTTATGAACAATAATATTAATTGTAAAACTAGAACAATTACTAACATTGATGCCCTGTGACGTTAGGGAGCTTCGCAACACATTATTAGAATCCTCAGCACCATTAGTACTTGTTGAAACCGCAAGTACAATATTGGATGATGATCCAAAATCTGTTGAGGTTGGGAGAATATTTTCAGCAAAGACATTTCTATAGGCAATGGAATGATCCATATAGCCCTCGGCTACCGTCGTAGACTTCCATCCACCATATTTTTTTACATCCGTAATATTTGCTCCTGATTCTGCTAGCAATGAAGCGGAGGATCTTCGAAAACTTTGTCCTGTATATTGCTTTGGTTCTGGCAGTTTGGGGAATTCGGCAACAATAGATGGTATTTTTCCAACTTGATTGGCAGTGCATTTATTATTCATGTATTTCAGGATAAAACGACGATGTTTGATGACAGAAGGGCGCATTGCAAAAAACTTATGAAAATAGTCTACATAATTCCCAATAATACTGAAAGAACGACTGACTTTCGTTTTTGTATTTGGAAGTTGTATAACCAATGATTTATATGTTATTTCGATGTTTTCCACTGTCAAATTATACAAGATGACAGGCTCCAGATAATCCGAAAATAGTTGCAACCTTATGCATCAAGTATTTTCCATCTGGTGCCTCCTTTATAAACTTTTCAACTTGTTCACGAGTGAGAGATTTCGATTTTTTGGACGATATCCTTCACTTTTCCGTTTTGACCTCAAAACATTCACTAACATCCACACCATTTTCAACAAGGACGCTTGACTTTATCATTGAAAATTTGCTCCACAAAGTTGAGGAACTCCATATTTTTTATTTTTTTTCTATGGATGCCAGGATAACACTTTCACTGAAGTTCCCTTCTACATTTTTTATTTTACACCACGCCAGGAAATTGTTATATGCAATATAACAATTTTTAGGTAGGAGTTCCAGATTTGCTTTTCTTGCAGACTCTTCAATATCCAGAAGAACAACCAAATCGTCACTTCTGTTAATAATTGGACTCTCGACAAACATATCAAGTAGTTAAAAACCCAAGACGAAAATTGGATAGAAACGAAATTCAAATGACAGCGTCTTTTCTCATTTGTTAGTAATCATAACGTTGGCAACATTTGCCATTCACAACAACGTTTTGACTATTTGAATATTAAAATACATTTTGAAGTTTATTGTCATTGCAAATTCGGCCATGTCATTATCAAAATAGGGCAGTTGTACGAAAAACATTGTATGGTATTTGTGTTAAAAGTGATTTTATTTTGTTCACTCACAAAATAAAACGTCACTTTCAACACTCATATCATAAATAACTATTAAATTTCATTAAAATCTCGTGAACTGTGAACTCAATCAAAGTGTTGACCTATTGATTTGTTTGATTCATCATTTACACAAGAATCATCCTAGAAATGACATATCACAGAAACTAGCTGGTACTTCTCTAGGTTCTGAGGCAAGAAAGGCAGCTGAATATCGTTAGGCTTTACAGCGAAACATAGCAGGGTATCACAAATTGCTTGATTTTGGCTGTTTCAAGTACTTCAAGACTAGATAAGTAAAATCGTTGAAAGGAGTCCTGGGCTCGATTTTTATAGTTTTAAACAAATTTTGATATTTTGTCGATTTCAAAAATGTGCCATAACTCTGAAAACGATTGAAATTTTCTACAGGCACTTTTTCACTAGAAATAAAACGCATTCAATGGCGAAGCGCAAAATTCGCCGCCCCCGCAATATTTTACTGCAGGGCCCCTCCTTGGGTCTATGTTTTTCATGATAAGATTTTTCTAAAGTTTTTCAAAAGAAAAATACTTGAGAAAAAGTGTAGAAAATAATGTATACTTATATGAAATAACCTCGGAAATAACAAAAAATATCTATATAAAATAATGTAGATTCCGATATATAAATAACTAGAGAGAAATCAATGTGATATGCAACTTGAAAAATCATTCAACGAAAATTCTTGTTCAATGCTGAGTAGGCTGAAGTAAGTCTGATGAACGTTTTTGTGACATTGAACTCTTAAGATAATTTGTGATTTCTTAAGCTTGAAAAAAGATCTTTCCGCACTGGAATAGTTGCAATTTCCACCAATACTTTCAATGATTTATAGGTGTGAAGGACAGAAGGATCAATGATTTTTTTCCCTTAATGTTTCTCCTTGGTTTCTGGACATGATCTCGATTTCTCAGAAGGGCAGAAGTGAACGCTCCCATTTCCAGCTATAAGCCATCAAGAAATTCCCATCTACGTCAGGGATAATTACAAAAATTACGCATCATCAATTACTAATGACCACATAGTGTAGATTCCATTTGACGTGACAAAGTGTAATAAAAGCATCCTGCATGTGACAGCAATTGCTCTGAATCTAATTTGAAAACATTTTATCGCAGTCCATGCATCGGCTTAATTAGTCACCGCAACCTTGGGACGTGAAAGTATAATGCGATATGCAATGCAACTAATGGCGCTACACGTAGTTAATATGTTCTGCTGCATCGAGCGGATATCTACATATCATCGGTAATGATATTTCAACGAGATTAAATCGAAAGTTCCCGGCCTGACCGACCTGTGACGCCACAGACAGAAAATGCTTTTTCATGCAATCGATATACAAAGTAGGCATTTGCGCTCGTATGTGACATTTAAAATAAGGCCTTTGATAAAGTTGATCACCGGCTGCTTCTAGAAAAATTGCAATACTATGTGTCCAATAGGCAACGAGCTATGAATTGGAATAGACGAATTTCTGACTGTCGAACGATAGAGAGAGGTGTAACACAAGGGTCAATCTTGGGCCCAATATTGTTCATCCTCTCCTGTCAAGAGAACACAAATATGAGTGAGGCTAGTGCTCGTGATTGGTTTCTGGTTAATGGACTGGCGTGTAAATGCATTCAAAACACAAAGAATCATTTCGACCAACAAAAGAGAGGCAGGTTCGTCGATTTTGGATATCAAAAATGGTGTGGATATTAGTAAATATTCAAAATTACGAGCATTGTTAAAAAGGCAAAGTGAAGGATATATACCTAAAAAGTCTAGGATTTTTGCAAAGGAGGTAGTGGATCGGTTCCTGGATATGGCACCTGATAATGTATATTTGATAATAAAGGTTGTTCTAGTATTAGGAATTGGAGGTGCTATGCGTTGTGACCAACTAGTTCACTTGAAAATGGATGACATTGAAGATATGGACTCGGTCCTGGTCTTAAAAATTTTGCAGACAAAAAAAGAAACCTTGTTTGTTTACCATTATAGGCTATAATTATTTGCGTTTATTTCGAAAATATGTTGCACTACGACCATCAAATATACAGGACGTCCTTAATTTTTGAAGTATGTTAATGAAAAGTGTCAAAGAATGGTTGTTGGTATTCACAAAATTAGTGCTGTGCCGCAAGAAATTGCAAAATTTTCGAATTTAGAAAATTGGAAGGAGCATAGAAGAACATCTGCAACACTTCGTTTTGATGGTGGCGGTGACCTCACTTGTCTTAAAAGACATGGAGGTTGGAAAACGAGTACGGGAGCAGAAAGATGTATTTAAGAATTACGTATTAACAAAGAGAATACTGCCAGAAAAATATTGCAACCTAACAAAGAAGGTACAAGTACCTGTTCACATATTTCCTCGAATGTTTCATCAACAGTTACGGGGCATATTTTGAGTTCTTCTAATATTAATTGAATTATTCGAAAATTGTTAGTGATAATTTCAGTGGTGCTTTGAATTTTGGCAATAATTGTTCCAATTTTACATTCAATATCACTACAAATAACGAATAAATACCCACATATAGTTGCCCAATTAGTTTGTTTTACTAAGTTTGTAAGAGACATTGTTTTTTCTTCAAATTTGAATTAGAGAGCTCAAATGCAATTACTTTCAGTCCTAGAATCAAAAGTAGCGTTTTTATTCCTAGGATTAAAATTGTTGCTAGGCAACGAGCAAATTTTTGTATGGTAAGGGAATTGATGGCTTTTACACCTGGAAATAGTACAAAAATGTCAACATTTTTTGATGGTTGGAGAAAAAAGAATTTTGCACCTACAAAAACAAGTCTTGCACTGATCACGGAAAGAAATCAAAATGTCCAACTTTGATCATGGTCTTTTTCATATTACACGAAGAGAGATATTAAATCGCGCCTTACAAGTATTTTCGGGCTGTTATAGTTTAGTCGTATCATAGTTCTCCTGAGGTATAAATCATCCTGATATACGAGGCAATATATCCGTATGTTCAGACGTATTTTCTGCCTCAACCCACCAAAAAAACGGTCCTCTAAATATCTTAATGAATTTTGCATAAAATATTAGTGAAGAGAAATGGAAATTCCTCTACGTCTGTTTGGCAGTTCATTTGTATATCATTGTTGACGATTAGATATAGTTATTTATGATATGAGTGTTAAAAGTAACGTTTTATTTTGTGAGTGAAAAATTTCACGAACAGAAAAAATCAATCAATGAATTTTAACACAAATACCATACAATGTTTTTTGTATAACTGCCCTATTTTGATAATGAAATGACAATAAACTTCAGAATGCATTTTAATTAAATTAAACAATTTGTTAATTTTAATTAAATAATCAAAAGATTGTTGTGGATAGCAAACGTTGCCGACGTTATGATTACTTACAAATGAGAAAAGACGCTGTCATTTGAATTTCGTTCCTGTCCAATTTTCGTCTTGATTAATATGTTTGTCGAGAGTCCAATTATTAATAAAAGTGACGATTTGGTTGTTCCTCTGGATATTGAAGAGTCTGCAAGTAGAGCAAATCTGGAACTCCTACCTAAAAAATCTGTCCAGCAATACGATATTGCATTCAACCATTTCCCTTGCATGGTGTGAATTGAAAATTGTAGAAGGGAACTTCAGTGAAACTGTTTTCCTGGCATACTCAGAAGAAAAATCAAAAATATAGAGTTCATCAATTTGGTGAAGCAAATTTTTAATGATAAAGTCAAGTGCCCTTGTCAAAAATGGTGTAGATGTTAGTAAATATTTCAAGAGAATAGTATATTTCAAACGAAAAAGTGAAGGATAGCGTCTCAAGAAATCGAAAATTCTCACTCGTGAACAAGTTGAAAAGTTTATAAAGGAGGCACCAGTTGAGAAATACTTATTTTCGGACTTTTTCGATCCTGTCGGCGTGACGAATTGTGTAATTTGTCAGTGGAAGACATCGAAATAACAAATGAATTGGCTATACAACTCCCAAATACAAAAACGAAAGTCAGTCGTTCTTTCAGAAATTTTGGGAAGTATGTAGACTATTTCCATAAGTACTTTGCATTGCGCCTTTCTGTCATCAAACATCGTCGTTTCTTCCTGAAATACATGAATAATAAATGCACTACCAATCCAGTTGGTATTAATTCATTTGGGAAAATTCCATCTTTTGTTGCCGAATTCCTCAAACTGCCAGAACCGAAGCAACATACAGGACACTGTATTCGAAGATCCTCCGCCTCATTGCTAGCAGAATCAGGAGCAAATATTACAGATATAAAAAAAACATGGTGGATTGAAGTCTACGACGGTAGCCGAGGGCTATGTTGATCATTCCATTGCATATAGAAATGTCATTGCTGAAAAAATTCTCCCAACCTCAACATATTTTGGATCATCATTATCCAATATTGTACTTCCGGTTTCTGAAAGTACTGATGGTGCTGAGGATTCTAATAATGAGTTGCGAAGCTCACTAACGTCACAGGGCATTAATGTTAGTAATTGTTCTTGTTTTAAAATTAATATTAATGTTCATAAGAAATGCTGAAGTAAGTGCTGAAAATATTTCTAACACTGATGTTAAAAATATTTTCAACAAGCTTTCACGTAAATAATCAATTTTAACATTGTTTGCTGTAATTAAAAGTATCACTTTTAATTGCAGTTATACAAAAAAATATTTCTGAATCTCAGGAATAAACTTTGTGCGTCCTTCATGAAGGAACTAACCAAGTAACCTTCCTGAACGTTTCCTAAACTTCCATATCCTTCTTTCTCCCTCCATTCCTGAATTAATCATCAGACCCAATTCACTCAACTCCTGGCGTCCCCATGAATCAAAGCTGATTGCGACGAAAAAAAGCGAAAAGATTCCAACTTGTCCCTTTCAAACCTTCCAGTCAGCGGTCTGTCCGAAGACAGGGCCGTGACCCGCACCAGATATCCACCCTGCTTTCAAGAGCGGACGTCCTAATCTCTTCTTGGAAGCAAGAAAAGGAGACCCGACATGATACGGTCCCCTGAATAACAAACCTTCAGCCAGTGTTGCCATCTCAGGGGACGCAAAATATGCTAGTTTTGCGTTCAGAAAATGCCAAAAATATGCTTTTTCATTTGGAAAATTTGCCAAAAAAATGCTAGTTTTTCGTTGATATTCTTTTCTATAGTTATTTCTGAAATAATTATTTTCTTCAACTCACAACACTTGAATATGAATGAATATTGGGGTTCTAAGTTATAAGATTGCAAAATATTCCTAGGTCCTCTGTTAAATTTTCATTTTTTTGTTGTCAGATTTGTTTTTCTCAAACTTGAATGAATTGAAATATGGTTGTTATGGTATAGATATTAACAAAATATGTTATTTCATGTTATTCTCAAATGGATATGCAAATTACTGGAAACTTCTGAATGCGGAAGAACGGTACGTTTAAATTTTAACTTCAATTTGAATCTCGGTGATTTAAGCTTTGATACTTCACAAAAACCAATGTTTGACATTCTTCATTTTATGCTTTCTCAGCTCCAAAAAAAATATACGATAAAAAAGTTACGACACCGGGTTTTTCCAAAGCATTTGAAATTTTGAATCTCGAAGACCAAGGGTGCTTTGAGCATATTATAATACACGTAACGGGTGGGACATCGTATTTGAAAATATTTCGAATATTATCGGCAGCCTCGCGTTTATTCAGAGATAGGAATTCCCAAGAAAAAGAGTCAGATGTCCGGCCAGATCGATTAGAATTGTCTAAGTTTGTTTACATATTTCCTGTAAATATATCGGTTGTTGCAAGCTCATAAAAATTTATTGGGGCTATAAAATTCTGCGCTCTTCCTTTGTTCGTTTCATTGAAGAGGGTAACAGTGAAAGAAGTTGTTGATTTCGAAATATTAGAAATGTCCGTCAATAATTTGTTTCTCTTTTCCCTTTCGAAAATATGCTCAATAATATGCTATATGCTAAAAAAATATGCTAAACATGAATCGAAAATGCCAAACTTAGCATTAAAAATGCTGAAGTGGCAACCCTGCCTTCTGCGAGAGAGACGAGGTGAAGGCCGCAACTTCATCATTGCCAGTTAGCTGCATCCCATTGGGGATGAGAACGGAATAAGACGGTTCAGCATCGAATTGGAAAACCAGGTATTTTTAGAAAGTAGGCGTAGGCCACCGTGCTCCAGTCTGAAGTCGGAGAGTGTTATCAATATGTCGGCGAAATGGGCTTGGAAGCTGCTGCATCTGCGGGAGCTTAAGGTGAAATAACACCCAGCGGTCCATGATATGAAATCAATAAGGATCCTATTTGAAAAAACTTCGTTTTCGCGTTAGTTGATTTCGAGAATTCAACTGTATTGAGTTGATTCCAAATCAGATTATTCATTGAATTCAATTCATTAGATATACTAACTTGAAAAATATATTTGCTACTTATAAAAGTAAAAATGAAAATTTTCAATGGCACAAACATAATCACTAGAGATAATTTTTTTAAAATAGAACCCCAGCACTCTTAAAAAGTTTGGATTGAAATGACCGAAAAAAAAAGTTTTAAACATGTACTGAGTTGTGCCGTGATGTCCGTGTTTATCCGAAAGTAGGTCCAGTTTCCCGAAAAATCTAAATGGAAAAAAAAACATAGCCAAGCACTTTCGTTTTTTCCCCTCACAAATGAATGTAAATTTTTGTGTTATATTTTGCATAAATATTTTCTCGAAACTTCTTCAGACTTTCTGGAAATTTATGGAAATGAAAAAAAGTCAGCCCAGCAATTTTCTGCTTTTTTTTTTCCGAAGAAAATTGTTTCATATGATTGTGCCGCAAGTGTGCCAACTTGTGACGGTCAGATTCTTAGAGAACTTCAACAGGTTTCTACTCATATGAAGAAAATGAGGAGATTGTAGGAAAATTGGCATTCCTAGAAACAGTGTGCATGTGAAGTTGGCCCAGCACTTGTGCTGTTGGAATTTTGTTCTTTTTCCATACGATTCTCAAGATATTTCACAAAATGTGTTGATCAAATATGTATTTCGTACAACACATTTTGTGAAATATCTTGAGAACCGTATTATAGATCAAGCAAATTAGACTTTTGCCTGAAAGTAATTGGTGGAGTTCTGAAAACTGCTTTAATCAATTATTTAGGCTTTTTATAAGAGTAGTTTGAGTTTTGTCTAATTCCCCAGAGGAGCGTATGTCGTGACGTTCGAAAAACCTCGAAATTTTCGGACTTTGTTAGGTTTCTCTCGAATAGCTCCTAAACTAAGCACTTGATCAAAAACATTGTTGTATTCGAAAGTGTTCCGCATTTAATTTTGCCTTTAAAAACCATCACGAAATAATATTTTGTGAAGTAGTTTCATGAAAATTATACATCGAAATATGGCTAATTTTTACACTTTTCGAAAAAACATATTTTTTTCATCATAAATCATATAATATCTTTGGAACTACGAGAGTTAGAACAAACTGTTATTGAATGAGGGTTGTAGACCATCAAATTGTGATAAAAATGTAACCCACCCTCTCCCATCCACAATGTAAAATCGCACAATAGATCATTCTATTGAGGATTCTGATCATTTAATCGGAGCTAATGCTGTTGAATTTGCTGAGCAGTCCCATGAGTGTGTGGTTATTGTTGAGGAGTACACTGACCTTCTTGTAATTTTGACTGCTCCAACCCCTATGTGCACCAAAATTTTTTTACTAAAACCTGGCGAAGGTAAGCAAGACGATAAATTGTCTTCTTTCAAAGACTACAAGTTATTCCCTGTTTCACAAACCAACATATTTTTCCCCTTTGTTTTTAGTGTCTTGGTGATGGACAAATGAAATTCCTGAGGACGTTAAAAATCAACTGAATCAATTATAATAACAAATGTGGGACTTATAAATTAATAACTAACAATATAACTCATTCATTGCTATGAACAATATATTACATACACATACGTCCTCAGCGAGTGTTGTAAAGATGCTGCTTCAGAGGCAAGATCAAATGAGGTTTTGGTTAACAATTTTTCGAACACCTCGTACCACAATTTATTTAATTGCTTGAAATAATATTTATGAAGAGCTGCCATGCGTTTTTCCCTGCCTCGTCGACCTTATCGACAGAAGCATTAGATTTTCTGAACAATTCTGCTGCTTTCAGCAGGTTTGTGTTGATTTCAGGCATCTTCAGGAATTTCATTTTTCCTTCGCAGAAAGAGATGACGTAGTGTCGCAGTCATTAAAAGCATGAAGGAATACTATGTTGTGCAAGGAGGAAAAGACAACATCGTCTTGCTTGCCTTTCCCAGGCCCTAGTAAAAAATAGTTGGTACACATAGAGGTTAGAACAATCAAAATTATAAGGAGCTCAGTATCCTCCCCAACATTATCCACGAATCTATGAGATTGCTGAGCAAATTCAATAGCACTTGCTAGGATGAAATGATCAGCATCCTCAGCAGGAAGAGCTATTGCGCGATTTAACCTTATAGTTTGGAGGAATGGGGTTACCTTTACATCACAATACCCCATAGCTACTCATTTTCACATGGCTGATTTCTATATATGTTCGGTGAAATATTATTCCTAAAATAGTATCATAGGTGTCAGACATTATCCAGTGAATTATGCTATAAGAAAAAGAAAATTCTTTGCCTTTACGAAGGCACATCGAGAACATTTTTGAAACATAGATGAATTCAAAATAGTTATCATCGAAATGAATACCATTTTCAATTCCCAGGCTCAGAGATCTTTTATCATGAGGTTGGAGAAATGATATTAGATTTTGTCACTGAGATGAGAGATATACTGGTTTCGGCCTTGTTGAGCCTCATCAGTATATCTCTCATCTCAGTGACAAAATCTAATATCATTTCTCCAACCTCATGATAAAAGATCTCTGAGCCTGGGAATTGAAAATGGTATTCATTTCGATGATTACTATTTTGAATTCATCTATGTTTCAAAAATGTTCTCGATGTGCCTTCGTAAAGGCAAAGAATTTTCTTTTTCTTAAAAACATCAGGCTTCACAGTCACAAAAAGAATTGGGCGTTTCCATCACTTTGAGAAACTAGCAAGCGGGCCCTGAATAGAGCCACTGCTAAAATCTCATTCAGTGAAAGAGGAAGTACAGATTTCTTTTTTTGCATTTGATTGGAGATGTGAAACTTCATTTTGACGCAATTGGATGTCACCACCTTAGTACTTTGTAATATTTTACTCATTACTTCACAACCAATTGCTATAAATTCTGAAGTTTTTATGAAGATTTTGTCCTGAGATGTGCGGGATACTGATGAGGCTCAACAAGGCCGAAACCGGTATATTTCTCATCTCAGTGACAAAATCTAATATCATTTCTCCAACCTCATGATAAAAGATCTCTAAGCCTGGGAATTGAAAATGGTATTCATTTCGATGATTACTATTTTGAATTCATCTATGTTTCAAAAACAGAATTATGCTATGTCAGTACAGCAAAAAATGTTTGAAAATACAAAAATTCTGGGCTTATTTCAAACACATTATGAAATACCTACTTTTGCGGAAGCAATTTTGTACCGTGAGAAACAAAAACAATGAGACTTTATATATTTTTCTAATACAGTCAAGAAAATATCCGAAAAGAAGAATAATTTGTTGTTATACCAAAGTTCCAAGAGTCGCGTTTCAATATTTACTTTTCTCTAGTTCAGTGCCAAATCCGTTTATTCTGTCACATCTCGTTGAACTAAACGATGCCGGAATATTTCATTCTAGTACTGTTGCCAATTATATTTATTGTTGACATGTTGGCCTCCTGCGGCAGGAATTTATTCAACATCCAAGGGCGGATATAGCTTTTTTTCTTGGGAGGGGTAATAACCATTGAGAACGAATAACTAGAGAATTCCGGTTTTTTGAACTTGAAAGGTATTTGCTTACCACATATTTAGGAAATTTTCATTGCTAATACACTTCGCGAAACAATTGAAGGAACAGAAAAAGTTTCAAAGTTTTTTTTAAAACAGTTTGTATTTCAGTGACGAGTGGTCGAATAAAAAACCAACTTTTGAAGCTTGAAGAAGTTTCTGAAATCATTGATCAACCATTTTTCAGAGTACCGGTGGCCATGCAATCATCGGATAAAGCACGAAGAAAAAACTTTTGAAAATTTTTCGAATTTTAATTTTTTGGTCTACGCTCACGGAGAATTTTTTCTAGCTAGACCAATGCAGCAAATGTCGCATAACCTGTTCATTCAGCTCTAATTTGCTTTTTACTACACTCGAGATATTCACTCAACAGCCGATATTTCCGGAAATACTGCTCACCTAGCGAGGCGAAAGGCGATTTCTTTTTCTAAAGAAAATTTTCCACAAAAATCTGTTTTGTTCAATCACATAAACGTGTCATTTTGCCACGCTTAGGATATAAAAAATTTGGCCGCCTGATGTTCCCCAAAGTCCCCCCTCAAATCGGTAGATCGATCGGTTTTCTTGATCCGATTGATTGAACATTTGAAAAAATTGGGAGAACAAGGTTTTTTCCTTAAACTTGACCTAATTATTTCAAATCGGTTTTTTTACCTAATGGGTCGAGAGGTTTTCAAGAAAACTGTTTTTTGAAAGTGGTGTCAGGTGTCGGAAAACGGAAAAAGTTAAGGGTTTCAATTTAAAATTCCATTATTTTTTTCTGAGAAAAATTAAGGTTTAAATGTATCCAAGGTCCATAGCTCCAGTGGAGGTGAGTCAGAGATGGTTTCTTGTATTTTTTTTTTCAAATTAAAACATGTTTTTATTCTAATTTTACTTTAAGAACAAAATTTAACGAAATTCTCGAATGTTAATTTTTTTTCCAAATTACGAAATTTTTTTAGAAATGAATTTTTTCATTTAAACAAAATTTGAGTGAAAAATGAAGAAATGATGTAATTATTGATTGATTAAGAAAATAAGGTCAAATTTAAGGAACAAAAACCTTGTTACCTTAATTTTTTCAAAATTTCAATCAATTGGTTTAAGAGAACTGCTGAACAGATCGATCTACCGATTTGAGGAGGACTTCGGGGAACATCAGGCTGTAAAATTTTTTCATAACCTAAGCTTTTCCGCCAATATTGATGATGAAACAGAGTCCATTAAACAAAAAATGGTGAAATGGCATCTTTTTGCTCCTTTTCCACGTTTATGTGATAGGTGAAAAAAATATTTCTTCTTAATTGAACAAAACAGGCTTTTGCAGAAAGATTTCTGTACTCACTAGGCGATCAGAAGTTTGAAAGATATTGGCAGTTGAGTGAAAGAGGATCATTTTTCATTCAAATTAGGATATATCGAAGACAAATGGTTATTTCTGAAAGTCTCTAATATGAAATTAGAACTGAATAAATAGGTTATGTGACATTTGCATAGGTCAAGCTCGAGAAAATTATTCCATGCGCGTAATAAAAAATATTCGAAAAATTTTGACAATTTTTTTTCTTGCTTTATCCGATGATTGTATGACTACCGGTACTCCGAGAAATTGTGAACCAATAAATTCAGAAACCTAAGTTTTCAAGCTTCAAAACTAAGTTCTTTTATTTCCTATAAGACCATTATTCACTGAGATACAGCCTGTTAAAAATCACCAAAAAATTTTGAATATTTTCCTGTTCCTTTAATTATTGTTGCTCGAAGTATAATATATTAACAAAATTTGAAAAATTACGAATTTGAAATTATTGTAAGAAATTTTTTGTGCATCACGTTGCGTAGGTACCCTTTTTTCAGATTTTCGATACTCATGGGGGGGGTAATTACCCCCTCTACCCCCCCCGTAAATCCGCCCTTGTCAACATCTGTCAAAATTATGAGATAGAAAACAGTTCTTCCAATCAATATGTTTCAATGCAACAATCACTTAATGAAATTTACCGAAATATTTCAATAATTTTACTAAAAATTCAACGAATTAGAGAAAATAATGTATGATACCCGTACAGAAGGCTCATTCCAACACTCGTCCAATCAAAAACTCGCCCATGAATTTTGACCTCGTGTAAAAATATCAATGCCTTCTTCACACTTATCATAAATAACTATTCCATGTAGTTCGAAATGAATACTTCTATAATTCTAAGAGTTCTCATGTACACACTACTAAGAATACCATTTCCATCTTGGCATCGCTGCACGTCCGATAACAACAGTATCTCAAATTAAGGTTGACATTCGAAATACTAGATGGCGCTCAAACTACACTCCCCTAGTTTCCAATCTTTCCGAGTCAAATTCCGAAATCCTCATACAGCAAATAACAACCCAGAACCGAACACACAACCACGGCTGGAACGCAGCCACCAGAGCAGCAACTCGCTCGCACCACGCACCCGCTCATGCACGACATATTGTTCTCCCCCTGCATTAATTCGCAGATTAACGTATCTAGGTCACATGCGACCCGTAACCCTTTCCGTTGCGTGAGCACTCGACCCCCTTTCTTCAAAGCGGCCTCTGACGCTTCACGCATTATGCTGCACTCCGATTAGCGGAGTGTGCACATAAAACCCCCTGCCGGAACCTACCCCCGCCTCCGCCGCTGCCGACGGCATGACCCGGTGGCATTCGGAGCACGGGAAAGTTTACTGACGTACATATTTTTTTTTAGAGAGGTTTGCGTAACGTAATTGGGAGCGCAATTATTTCGCTGCGTATCTAGTTTTTTTTTCGATAGGTTGGGGGAATTAGACTGCGTTGGGGAAGGCTTTTATTGTACCTTTCGTTTGGTGGATATCCCATAGGACGTTTGATGGCATTCTGAATACGATGGGATGAAAACTCATCGAAAAGTGATATTCAGGGTTTATGAGACAGAGAGAATACTGCAGCTCATCAATGTTTGGATACTCTCGAATGAAAACTGACTTTATATGCAGAACGTTTGAGGAAATAAAAAAACAAACATTGACGGAAAGAAGACAATCATTTACTCTAATGATCAGAAAGAGACTTCTATCTCAAGATGACATCGTCTTGTGAGGGAAACGAAAAGATACCCACAAATGTGACCTTCCGAGGCGAGTTATCGGTTCTGTGAGCCTGTGAGAGATTTTACGACAGGCAGGGAGCTAACCTAACCTGTCAACCATCCTCCTTTATCCGGGCTTGGGACCGGCAGCATGACCATTGAGCTACTCAATCCACCCAGCAGTCATGCAGGCGGACCCTTTATCTCACAGCAAGGACGCATGAGGCTTATGTGGAGTACAAGAGGATTCGGAATGAAACTAATATGTTGGTCAGACAAATAAAAGAAAGGCATTGGGAGAACTTTACAGGGCGACTGGAGAAGGACTTCTACGGACTTCAGAAGCAGATTTGGCGTTTGATAAGAAGTCAAAGCAAGGAGACAAACGAGCTAATACCCGTGAGTAAGATTGGAAAAGAGGAATGGACCAATTACTTAAAAGATCTATATAAGAGTACGACACCATCTACGCAACAAACCCCACCCAATATAGTAATAGAGGATTTCATCTCAATAACAGAATCAGACATAAGGAAAGCATTAGACAAGCTCAAGAACAGGAAAAGCCCAGGCCCAGACGACATCACTAACGAACTCCTTAAATATGGTGGCGAAAGGTTAGTTCATGAATTGACCTTCTTATCGCAGAAGATTCTCGAGCATCAGAGAATCCCTGACGAGTGGCGAACAAGTACGACAATCCTACTCTTCAAAAAAGGCGATAGAAGGGTACCCGGAAATTACAGAGGTATAAATTTGTTATCATCTACTCTGAAACTAGTCACTAAAGTGATCACAAACTTAATAAATGAACGAATCACACTATCTGACGAACAACAAGGGTTCAGATCTGGGCGATCATGCACGGACGCGGTGTTTGTCATCAGACAAATAGCAGAAAAATCCATAGAATATAACAAACCAGCATTCCTTTGCTTCGTAGACCTAGAAAAAGCTTTCGATCGGATAATATTAGAAGATGTGGTGCACCTCCTGTATGATAGACAAATACCGAGTAATATCATAAAAACTATTGAGGATATTTACCGAAATAACCAAATACAGGCAAAAGTTGAGAACGAACTCACAGAACCAATAACCGTGGGAAGAGGTATACGTCAAGGTGACTCACTGAGCCCACTACTCTTCAACATTATAATGGATGAGATCATAAGCAAAGTACGCAAGAACAGGGGCTATCGAATGGGGAGCAAGGATGTGAAGATTTTATGCTACGCTGATGATGCTGTCTTAGTGGCAGAAAATGAGGATGACCTGCAAAGGCTCCTCTTCACATTTAACACGGTCGCAAAATCGCTAGGGTTAACGATAGCAGTGTCTAAAACGAAGTGCATGACTACATCAAAAACACCCCTTAGATGTAAGTTGGCGGTGGATGACAGGATAATCCACCAGGAGATGAGATTCCGATACTTGGGCATCGAAATTTCGAGCTTTGGTGACCTTGAATCAGAGGTGAGAGGGCAGGCTATCAAAGCATCGAGAATGGCGGCTCAACTAGATGGCATCATATTCAAGAACAAATATTTGAACACAGAAGCCACGTATATATAAGACTGCAATTAGGCCTATACTCACATATGCAGCAGAGACAAGACCTGAAACAACCAGAACAAAACAAATTATGGAAGCGACAGAGATGAGAATATTGAGAAGAATAGCCGGAAAATCTTTACGGGACAGGGAAAGGAGTGAAGACATCAGACGAGCTTGCCAGATCCAGAATATTAATGAGTGGGTGATGGGTAGGAAAATCGAATGGAATGACCACATTACTCGCATGACGGAGAACCGAATAGTGAAGGTAGCCAGGGACAGATCGCCGTCAGGAAGGCGGAGCATAGGGCGGCCTAGAAAACGCTGGAGCGACAATCTACCCGCATAGGGCGAGTTACGATGAAGAACAGGCACAAGCCTATGAAGAAGAAGAAGAAGAAATGTGACCTTGGGAAAAAAGCATATTTTAATAAAAGTGCTATTTGGATACTGGGAATTATGAACCAATGCAATCAGAGAATTGAATAACTTTTTATAAGATCACAACCTACATCGACCTTCACCGAGCTGATAATAGAATAAAACCTATTTTTGAATAAGTTCCACATGTTGGAATATATATTAAAAATAGGTTACCTGAAAAAATACTGGATAGAATATATTTATTTTTTGAAGAATGATTTTTCATGATATTTTGCAATATCATGAAAATAGGAAAATTTTATGCTGGACTGTGTATGAAACATAAAATATGCAGACATAGGGTTGTCTATTATTTACGTGGACGAAGTACTGGGTTGCCAGGTTAAAACAGGTACGTCGAAATCAGTTACTCTCACTTGTGTGATGAACAAGAAAAAATAATAATAATCGCTGTTTCATTGTGAACACGTTGATATAGGATTGCCTGCAAAAAAGTTGGTCCTAATAGGGGTTGCCAAGTTTTGAAGATGAAATTTCGACTCGCCAGTATACCGCGTAATAATAAAGAATCGAACGCTTTACTAGAATAGACACTAGAATCTAGGCATTCTGTACCTTCGTCAGCTATTGAAGGTTGAAGTATTGACATATTCCTAGAAACAAGTTTTTATATTAAATGTTACTGTTTGAGATTTCATTGTTATGAGAAGGTTAACCTACAGCAAGTAAAATATTTCAATAATACTTTCTTCAGGATGATTAAGAAAATATAATAACCAATTTGAAAAAAAAAAAGAAAAACAACAACATTATTTGTCCCATAATACAGTCAGATCATAAGGTTAATCAAATTTGGATGGATGGATAGTTTTCAAGATAGAGTTTTGAATGTTTTTCATGAAATTTAGATAATATTTGATTTGATCATCCATCTATCCACCCCCCTATTACGAATTCGGTGATGAGGTTAAAATTATTTCGTTGGAAATTTCGAAATTTTGCTCGTAAGAAAACCTTCGTCAATTTCTTTTTCATTCATTCGAAATGGCCAAATAGCAATAACTCGAAACTCAGGTGGGCATTGAATTACTTCATTTAGATAATTTAGAATATGGGCCAAGCAAATTAGACTTTTGCTTAGAAATAATTGGTGGAATTCTGGAAACAGTGTAAATCTTTTATTTAGGCCTCTAATAAGATTAGTCAGAGCTTTGCCTGAATTTCCATGTGGAGCGTATGTCGTATTTGGAGTTTTTCTCGAATAGCTCCTAAACTAAGCACTCAGATCCGTTTGCACCATCGTTCCTTAAAGTTAAGGATCCCTGAAATATTGACCTTAGAATATAGAACAATATTTTATTATCTATGTAGGGACCCTTAAATGGTTCTATCTAGTTTTTCATGTTGTTTAACTTCACCCTTGTTCAATAAAGCCTTTGCATTGGCTGGCCGGATATAGATGATAGTGGTCATTTCCTTAACCTAGCTTTACTGTCATTTTGACGATTTCATGATAGTTGAAATTTCGAATTTTCTGCTATAATTTCATATAAAACAACAAATGTTCAGTCAGTTTGACAAATTATTTTAGGTTATAATCCCATCCTTAAATTTGAGGTTAGGTTTAAGGATAGAAACGTCACTTAAATATTTCAGGAACGATGGTGCAAACATACATATTTTTTACACATATTTTTATTATAAAACGTAAAATATCTTTGTTATAGAATGAGAGTTGTAGACCATCAAATTGTAATGAAACGTCACCCGTTTCCTCCCATCCACAATGTAAAATCGCGCAGTGGATCGTCCTTCTGAGAATGCTGATCATTTAATCGTAGCTACTGCTGTTGCTCAGCAACCCTATGAGTGGTTATTGTTGGGAACGACACTTACTTTCTTGGAATTTTGACTGCACCCAGCCTCTTTGTGTACAAACATTTTTTTACTGAAGCCTGGCAACAGCCAGCAAGGCGATAAATTGTCTATGCTCCCTTGCACTGGAAGTTCTTCTCTGTTTCCAAAAACAACATATAATTCCTTCATGTTTTTAGTGGCATGGTAAAGGACAACTGAAATCCCTGAAGACGTTGAAAATCAACTCAATCAATTATAATAAGAAACGTGGGACTCAATAACTAATAACTAACAATACAACTCGTTACTAAAAACAACATATTTTTATTGCCTGTTAATACGTCCCAAGCGAGTGTTGTCGAGGTGCTGCTTCAGTTGGAGGCACAGAGGTAAGATTAAATGAGGTTTTGGTTAACAATTTTGCACACATCTTGTACCACAATGCATTTAATTGCTTGAAATCATCTTTATAAAGGGCTGCCATGCATTTCATTCCTGCCTCGTTGACCTTATCGGCAGAAGCATAACATAATATGCTGAACCATTCTGCTGCTTTCAGCAGGTTAGTGTTGATTTCAAACTTCTTTAAAAATTTCATTTCTTCTTTACCGAAAAATGATGACATAGTGTCGCAGCCATTATGAGCATGATGAATAATATGTTGTTTTTCGAAACAGATGAAAACTTGTAGTGCAAGGGAGAAAAGACAACATCGTCTGCGTGATGCCTTTGCCAGGCCCTATTAAAAAAATGTTGATACACATAGGGACTAGAACAATCAAAATTACAACAACGTCAGTGTCCTCCCCAAAATTAACCACACACTCACGAGACTGCTGAGCAAATTCAACAGCACTTGCTACAAGGATCAGCATCCTCAGCAGGATGAGCTACTGCGCGATTTAACAATGTGGTTTAGAGAGGTGGGGTCACCTTTTAGAAGCACAATTTAATGCTTGATACTTTTGAATATCACAGATTTTCTGATAAAATGCTCAGTATATGAGCTATTCGAGAAAAACCAGAAATAGTCCGAAAATTTCGAGGTTTTCCGAACGTCACGACATACGTTCCCAGGGAAATGGGGGCAAATCTCAAACTACTCTTAATAGAGGCCTTAAAGAATTATTTAAACAGTTTCCCGAACTCCACCAATCATTTCCAGGCACACTTTTTTTTTAAGCTAATTTGCTTGGCCTAATAACGATGTTAAGCGATTGATTGTTTTGTCATTCGTTACCATTAGAGGACAGCATATTCGGAAAAGTTTTTGATTCACACTTTGAAGAATTTAGAATCTCATTTATTTCTGAGGTACTTCAAGAATGAATTCACAGATGCGTCGAACTTTACGGATTTTTATTACCCTTGGCAACACCGCTCTAAAAAAAAAGTTCGACGTCCAATGACGCAAAGGATGACATATCGCGGAGGTCCTCTCTCCGAACAAACGGAGAAAATCCACGCAATGTTGTTGCTACGTGCGTTTCGGCGTGTTGCCTAGGCGACAAGGATCTCCTCAGAGGGAATATATATTACGTCATTTCGTTCCGTAGCGTCACCAGCAGCGCCAACACCCCATGCCTTCCGGCACGGTAGGCAGGGGACGCAGGCCCGACGCCGACGTCCTTTTCCCTAACCGACGACGACTTTTGTGCGAATTTCTGAAGTTTGTTGCCCTTAAGGGAAAATAGGTCATATGCATAAAGTTGTTAGGTTGTATCGAGCCGTTTGTTGGCCCGTTGATCTCTGGAGAGAGTGGAATGGTCGAAAAGATTGATGAGGAATGTCATTTACATCTCATTTCGAAAGTTGAAACTTTATATTATCAGTGATTTGGATCAAGTTGATTGTTTATTTTCTTGTCTTGTATTGATTTTATATTAGGTCAATGCGACTATTGTGAGAATGCAAAAGTGCTTCACCAAACATCATATCTGGTTGGAATATTTTGAAGATTTGGTATGTTGCTGTGATTCTTGTTTTGTTGGATGCAGGACAGTAGTAGCAGAAATATTTCCTAAAAACACGATGTCCCAAATTATTAATGTATCTGAAGGAAAAGTCGAAATATTCGTTGAAGTGGAAGCATTCGTAGAGAACAAAAATGAGGGATACGTTTCTAAAAATCACGATGGTTGCAAAAGTTCATCTATTACAGAAGGCTATAAAGCTGACAGCAGGCTGCAGAAAAATAAGCTCTTGTCTAGTGAAAGCCGTCTGCAGCATCTGTTACGCTTCCTAGAGTGTCAATGAGAGCAGCTCCAGCTACAGATATACGGAATGTTCTCAAGGAAAGGATAGTTTTATGTTTGCTGAGAATGGGCGTATCGGACACTGACAGGTGTAGATTCTGTGGGAAGGAGGAAGGAACTCCTATTCACCTGGTCACAGAATGTTTTGGCATTGTAAGTCAAAGGAAACAATACTTAGGTCAAGAGACCTGTAGGAGTTAGGAATTAGCCTCACTGAAGCCTTCCGAGATATTGGATTTCATAAGATCTCTGGGACTGGAAGGCGAGCTGTAAAGCTTTGTCAGGGGACACAATAGACCATAAGATCACAGTGGACTGTAACCCCTTTTGAACTATCACTTTCAAGTATGTTGTGTATCTGGTTGCAATATCTTCAGTGAAAATTCGTTTGCAAATGGATTCACAACTTGAAATTCACTGGACAGTTTCTTTCAATCGGATAAAAATCTCCTAATGGGAGTTTCATTTAATTTTGATTGACAGATCGAGTATTATCACGTTAGATTCTTCGAAAACACAAATTCACATGAGCCTTTCTGATCAGACATTTAGAATTCTATGAAACATACAGAAATCTCATAATTATGACGTCTGTGTGTTATATAGGTGTTTCAAAAACAGGTGACCCCCTCTCCAGGAAACTTGAAAACAATAGGGGTTTGTTCAGTAAAAAATTTTCGTAACCCCATCCGTATTCAAGATACAGGGCGTTGAAAATGAAAAAAAAATATATATACAAATTTTTTGCGATTTTGCCGAAACCACTGCCAACATAGTAATGAAATTTTATACGAATATGTTTTGGAAGCTGATACACCTAATTGATGTGTTTTGATGTCTGACTCTCATAGAAGGCGCTTGTTACAAGGTTCGTACCAAGTTGTTTTGAACATAACTTTTTTCATACTAGATTTATAAAGCTTAATTTTGAGCAATCTCAAACATCATTCAATTTAAAATCAAAAAGTTACTCCTGATGAAATTAGATACTGTGCCCTGTTTTCGAAACATTTTGAATTGAAAATTATGTAGTAATAATCAATGCTGGTATAAAGTAAAAATGAATGTATTAGTTGAGCAAAAAATCACAAGGAAATCATAAAAAGGCTAGAAACATAAAAAAACAATAAGAGAAGGTGTTGAAAATGTTCGCCGTTTTCACAAATACAAAAATCTATCCTTTTTTCTAAAAAATCTATTGATCTTCTTGAAGCTTGGAAGTCAGCTATGTGCTCATTGAAGTGACGTTGAATTCTGTTCTTCAATTCTTGAGGTGAATTTACCCCTGTTGCATAAATTTTCTCTTCAAGGTACTACCAAAGTGTGTAAACCAACGGATTGAAATCGCATGACCAAGGAGGTCAATGAATGAGAGCTTCTGCACCTCTACCAATCCATCGATTCGGAAAATGGTTACTCAACCGATTACGACACCTTCTATCGATGCGGCATGGAGCTCCATAATGCTTAATAATCAATAATGATAATAACCAATGACTTTATCAATTTTTTATACCAGCCTCAGTTATTTCTTCATCATTTTCAAATCAAAATATTCCGAAAACGGTGCACAGTATCGAGTTTCATAAAGAGTACCTTTTTGGTGCAAAATTGAATGATGTTTCATATCGCATAAAATTTAGCTTAATCAATCTGATATTAAAAAAGTTATGTTCGAAACAACTTGGTACGAACCGTGTTACTAGCGCCCCCTATGAGAGTCAGACATCAAAGCAGATTTATTATTTGTATAAGCTTTCAAAACATATTCGTATAAAATTTCATTACAATGTTGCCAGTAGTTTCGGCAAAATTTGAAAAAAATGTGTATATTTTTTTCTTTTTTCACTCCTTATATCTTGAATGAGGATGGCGTCACGAAAATGCTTCACTAAACAAACCCCTATTATTTTTCAATTTTCTATCTATTCCAGATAGAAGGGTCACCTCTTTTTGAAAAACCCTGTATATTCTCCACATAACATAATTTGAACTCAAGGCCAAAAGGATCTGGAATAATCCGAAAACATTTTTCTTTAATAGGCAAGAGATTGCGGATGTATTTAGTAAAAGAGCTTTTGTGTTCTTTGGACTTCGCAGATACGCTATCTCTTTCCTATCGAAATACAATTGGGCGTATTGCCACCCCTGAGGAGTTTTTTCGGAACAATCAATCTTTTTTTTTCAAATACAGACCTTTCAACCTAACCAAAACTCAAAATCTTTCTTCAACTCGAATAATGTTGGGTTTTCAAGCTACCTTCACGGTTTTTTTCGGAACAAATTCAAGGTGAAAATTCATAAACCTTGAAACAGAACAGTTGACCTATTTCTTTGAAACCTTCAGAAATTCTTCGTTTCTGAGTTCTAGCAAAGAGGGCTAAATTATCATTTGGACACTCAATACACCATTTCTCATACCTGAACTTGAAGAAAAATGTCAGTTCCCGAGAAACCTCCCCCATCCGCTACAGTTCTTATCCCGAAAACCCAACTCACTCCAAGTTCCCATCGACGCGGCAACGCCGCACCATCTCCGGCAACGTCGCACTTCCCCAAAAAGGGGTCCGTCGCTAGCGCGGTGCAAGAAACGAACTCGGCGGAAGAAAATCCCGCGTGTTATTATTCCAGAAATGTTGCCCGAGGCGTTTTCCCGTTTCCACGGCGTCGCCGACTATCGGGCAGACGGCGCGGTCGACTGGCGACCTTCGCCTTAGCCCCGGCACGCACACCGACCGCCGCACACACCCCCGCCGCCGCCCCCGGAGACGGGACGGTGGCGGCTTTCGTACGGTTTTCGCGATCGTAGGCACGAAAAGGGAAAGTGCGGAACTCGCATCCAGATGACGGCGGATCGATGGGAACGAGCGAGGTCGAGTTTCGGATTGTCCGCCCTCTCGCGGCGTTTCTGCGTTGTTGAGAGAGATAAGTTCCAGAGAACTTTGGTGATTTTCCAATTTCGAGAAGGAAATGCGTCTGAAACGATCAGGTTTACCCCTTCGACCTTGCTCTGGTCCATGCCCCTGCCTGATTCAAATCCATCTCCATGCTCCTTAAGTGTTAGTTAATAGTTTAAAAGTGGTTACAGTCCACTGCGACCTGCTGGTCTATTGTGCTCCCTGACAAAGCTCTACAGCTCGCCTTCCAGTCCCAGAAATCTTATGAAATCCAATATCTCGGAAGGCTTCAGTGAGGCTGATTCCTCACTCCTGCAGGTCTCTTGACCAAAGCATTGTTTCCTTTGGCTTACAATGCCAAAACATTCTGTGACTAGGTGAATAGGAGTTTCTTCCTTTTCCCCACAGAATCTATACTCGTCAGTGTCCGATACGCTCTTTTTCAGCAAGTGCTTTCTGAGGCGACAATGCCCTGTAAGAAAGCCAGTGAGGAGGTGTAGTTGGTTCTTACTGAGATCCAAATATTTTTTGGATCTTGCAGTTTCAAAATTCCGATGGAACTTTTTGGAGTGATCCAACCCTGGAAATCACCTGCTTTATTGACCGCGCTAACCTCACTATTTGATATGTGTCAGATATCTCAAGTTTCCGGAATGTCATTTTCCTGCTTTTCATTATGTATAAAATATGTGCACGTGGTAGATCATAAAGCACAACAGATCTCACACCCCTACATATGATAATTGACAGGGTGGCCATCCTCAGAATATCTAGAGAAGGCGCAGGTAATGAAAGAATCTGCGAACCTTCCTAGTGATGCAATAGTCAAGAAAGTAAGTACTGAGAAAAACTTCAGTACGATGCTATGCAAAAAAAAATGGGAGCGGGAATACACCGACCAAAACTTCAAAGAAAATACTCTTAAATGGTATACAGCCAGTTCTAAAACTAACACGGGAGCTGGGGTTCACGGGGCCAAAGCCAAATGTGCACTATCGTTTGGCTCCTGTGCGAGTGTTCTTCAAGCAGAAATATTAGCAATCGAAAGATGTCTAGATATTAATCTAGAGAGAAGATCAGAATTGCGACATAGCTATTGCCTCAGATAGTTAAGCTGTTATTGAAGCACTGAACTTTTATGTCATCGACTCAAAATTGACATTTGAATGCCGTAGCAAACTCAATGAGGTAGGCAAAAAAATATGGTCTCTTCAATCTGGGTTCCTGATCATTCGGGAATCATAGGTAACGAAGAGGCCAATAAACTTGCCGGAAAGGGTGCTCGGAAACCACTCACTGTGGTATAGGAAAATGTACATATAAGACGGAGTTTCTGCAGAAAGAGAAAACTGAAAGAGAAATACTCTGGCTGAATCTCCCAGGGTTGGATCACTCCAAAAAGTTCCTTCGGAATTTTAAAACTGCAAGATCCAACAGATATTTGGATCTCAGTAAGAACCAACTACACCCCCTCACAGGCTTTCTTCCAAGGCATTGTCGCCTCAGAAAGCACTTGCTGAGAATGGGCGTATCGAACACTGACGAGTGTAGACTCTGTGGGGAGGAGGAAGAAACTTCTATTCACTCAGTCACAGACTGCTTTGGCATTGTAAGCCAGAGGAAACAATACTTTGGTCCAGAGACCTGTAGGAGTGAGGAATTAGCCTCACTGAAACCTTCCGAGATATTGGATTCCATAAGATCTCTTGGACTGAAAGGCGAGCTGTAAAGCTTTGTCAGGGGGCGTAATAGACCATGAGGTCGCAGTAGACTGTAACCCCTTTTAAACTATTATTAGATCATAAAGAAACTACAAAAATATTGGTAATCCTCATTATTTCCACTCAATTTACAGATTATTTGACTTCACATCATTCATGTGCATTCTCATAAATGTATATTTTATGATATTTTTTATTTCACATAGATTTTGAGAGATATCTAGATTTCTCAAATGGAGATGATGATGTCGCACCAGAAATAAATATTCTCATGTCTCTGGTAATGAATACATATATATGTATACTCATTATCATCTCATTATTTTAATAAGTTAATTTCATTTCCGAATCCTCCAGGGTGAACCCAGGATTTAGTGGATCTCTTACAGAACACGATGTGAATTTGTCTGATATGATTCAACAGTCAATTGTAATACACATGAAACGGGTTGACAGCCTCTCATCCTGGTTCCACCATGGAAGGTCTCCTCTTCTCTGCAGAACAGTCACTGTTCTGCAGTACTGTTCAACAGTACCACTCATCTCACTACGTTGCAACTTGTCCAAAAGATTATCTCTTTCGGCAAGATCGAAGGTCTCTCGGGTAGCAGGCCAAGATTTCGGAGTAATTCTACAAGAATCTTCGATATTGCTGGTCGAATCGGAATAGGTTTATAGTTACTAACATCATTTATGTCTTCACTCTTGTATATGGGAATGTCTTAAGCAATTTTAAGCTTCCATGCTCTTCTCGATTCATGATGGTGCTGAGGTGTTGGAGTGTTGCGAAATAAAATGAAAAACTCTTCAATGAGTTGGTGTTCATTCCATATACTCGTATGAGAGATGTTTTCTTTCAATCATTGGTTATTCAGGAAATCATTTGAAAATACTTGTTCGCACTTCAAATTGAAACTTAATTTCCCCCCATCCAATTCACCACAGGGTGTTTAAAAATGGAGGGTATAAAACAAGGTTTTGTTTTTCCCTGTATAACGGATAAACTACAGGAATTTTTCTAAAGTAAAATTCAGGGGAGTGTATTTCACGTTTTATAGTAAAAAAATGTGTTTTTTCAGAAAGTGCGAGAATTTGCTACATTCCAACCTATGATTTCTTTGAAACTACTTCTTCAAAATATAATGACGTAGTACTTTTAAAAAGCAGAATTGAATGTTGAACACTTTTGAATATAAATAAAGTAGATATTGGGATTTTTGGACTGTTTTTATTTAATGTTCTTAAAACAACGCCGACGTTTCTAAACTAAGTCGTTTATTTTTCAAGGCTAGATTTTAAACTACTAACTAACTAAACCTTTATTCTTCAAAGAGATCGAATTTGTGTACATTAATCAGCGGGCACACTTTTGAATACAACGAAGTTTCTGGTAGAGGGCTTAGTTTAGGAGCTATTCGAGAAAAACTTGAAATAGTCTGAAAATTTAGAGGTTTTTCAAAAGTCACGATATACGCTCCACTAGGAAATAGGGCATTACCCAAATAACTCATATTAGAGACCTGAATAAATGATTGAAAGAACTTCTAGAACTCCACCAATCATTCCCAAGCAAAAGTCAAATTTGCTAGGCCTGAATATATATAATTTGAATCTACATGCGAAACTCTTCACAGATGCACCAAAAATTACATGAGCGAAATAAAGAAGAGTACGTATCTTCCTCAAGTTTTTCGAACAAGACACAGTTGGTATAGGGTGGAAGGGATTGCTCTGGTGAGAATTCGATGTTGCAATGCATTCAATCGTTCGTCCATTTTATTGTTATGGCTAGTATGGCAATCAACCCTGGATACAACCATACCAAGTCTTCTTTCAGGATTGACTTGCTTCTTTGGGTATCTTAACATAGTATAATAACTCATCGTTGTTGTATTTTTGATCCATTATGAGTGCTTCTTGTAGACTTCTCCATGAACAGTTTGAACTGTACACGACCGTAATGGATACTACTACACATGCATAAAGGTTTATACAGAACATGGGTAGCAGAAATGCTGCATTTGATCTTCGTTCCCTAGTGAAACGTTCAGCAACTGCTGGAGGATGCTCGGAATCATAAACGTTGAAACGAAGGACCAATCAAGGAAATATGTTCGATTTGAAACTGAAACTGATCAATATCCTACAGCTCCTAGTGCCCACTTGCTTCGTCAAATATATGTCTGACTTACGTCCAACTTAAATTTTAAGTTAGGTTTGAGACACCGATTCTCTTGCACCGCAGTTTAAGTGCCGCATAAGTTATGACTATTTTGGGCCGTGAATATTCATGGCATAAACAAGACTTTAGCCCGTCTCAAATAATCAAACGTCAAAAACGAACTTCAGGTTTGACGTAATGCTTTTGATTACTTGAATTTAATAATTATTATGGATATATTTTTATTAAATGAAATTGATGATCTATATATGAGAGTGATTTCGACATATTAGATATCATTGACTATGGTTTTCCTAGAAGTCTAGAATTTAATAGGGCTGATCACTACCGATATGAACGAATTCGCATTTTTTCGGCGATTTCGTTTGACCAAAAAAAAAACTACTCTGCAACTGCTGAGATCAATTGAGGATGATTCAGAATTGCCAAGTGATATGTAAGTACATATCTTATTATATCTTATGTATGATGATGTCAAACCTCAAAGAAGGGAGTTTAAGCCTTGATGATTGTAGATATCAGAGTGTATCACAGACTCTACGCATCAGCAGGACATTTATTGGCTGCAGCCGATGTGATGAAAATCCACGAATCTACAGTATCCAGAATAGTTGTTCGAGTTTCAGTATTTATGAAAATGCCTCAGACAGAAGTAGAATTGCGTTCCACTCTAACCCAATTTCACCAAATTGCTGGATTTCCTCGTGTTATTGAAGCAATTGATTGAACCCATGTAATTATTAATTCTGCAGGTACTATTTACTCTTGTGAATGTGAAAAGTACTACTTCGATGATATTCCACAGGTGGAGAACTATGTCATTCAAGTAACAAATAAAGAATTGTTGGAATCAAATCAAATAATTTGCTTCAAAAAAAAAAGGTTGTACTGTGCCTATTCGCCAGCGGCCCAGAGTATATGTCGTTCTGTGAATCAGAATACTGAAAAGGGAATTGCATAGACAAAATATCTTCTGTTCTTCTTACATCGCTGTGCTTAGTGCCGACATGAAACCATATGGTTATATCGCATATCTTTGTCAAAACGAACAAATTCACTGATTTATACAGTGTTGCCGGGTTTGGAATTGCTTAGCGCGTGCTTAACAAAGTCGTTTCTATTAGATATGCGGTGCAAGATCTGATCTGTCAAGGCGGGGAAAAGCCTGACTCAGAATTTAAGGGCGCCTTAGATAAGTCTGTCTTAACGAGAAAACGCTGCAAGTAGGCATAAGACAGTTTCTCGAACTCGACTAATTATTTCCAGGCAAAAGTCTGATTTGCTTGGCCTAAATATGTTTAATATGAATCTACCTGCGAAACTATCCACAGATGCACCAAAAATCACATGAGCGAAAAAAAGAAGACAACGTATCTTTCTCAAGTTTTTCCAAACAGACAGAGTTGGTACAGGAGAGATTTCTTTGGTGGTATTACGAAGTTGAAAAGCATTGAATCGTTCGTCCATTTTATTGTTATGGCTAGTGTGGCAATCAGCCCTTGATACAACCATACCAGGTATTCTTTCAGGTTTGACTTCCTTCTTTGGGTATCCCAACATAGTATAATAATTTTTGAAACATATATGAATTCAAAATAGAAATCATCGAAATGAAAACCATTTTCAATTTCCAGGCTCACAGATCTTTTATCATGAGGTTGGAGAAATTATATTACATTTTGTCACTGAGATGAGAGATATACCGGTTTCGGCCTTGTTGGGCCTCATCAGTATCCCGCACATTGGTTGTGAAGTAATGAGTAAAATATTACAAAGTACTAGGGTGGTGACATCCAATTGCGTCAAAATGAAGTTTCACATCTCCAATCAAATGCAAAAAAAGAAATCTGTACTTCCTCTTTCACTGAATGAGATTTTAGCAGTGGCTCTATTCAGGGCCGGCTCGCTAGTTTCTCAAAGTGATGGAAAACGCCCAATTCTCTTTGTGACTGTGAAGCCAGATGTTTTTAAGAAAAAGAAAATTCTTTGCCTTCACGGAGGCCACATCGAGAACATTTTTGAAACAAAGATGAATTCAAAATAGTAATCATCGAAATGAATACCATTTTCAATTCCCAGGCTCAGAGATCTTTTATCATGAGGTTGGAGAAATTATATTACATTTTGTCACTGAGATGAGAGATATACCGGTTTCGGCCTTGTTGGGCCTCATCAGTATCCCGCACATTGGTTGTGAAATAATGAGTAAAATATTACAAAGTACTAGGGTAGTGACATCCAATTGCGTCAAAATGAAGTTTCACATCTCCAATCAAATGCAAAAAAAGAAATCTGTACTTCCTCTTTCACTGAATGAGATTTTAGCAGTGGCTCTATTCAGGGCCCGCTTGCTAGTTTCTCAAAGTGATGGAAAACGCCCAATTCTTTTTGTGACTGTGAAACTAGATGTTTTTAAGAAAAAGAAAATTATTTGCCTTTACGGAAGCCACATCGAGAACATTTTTGAAACATAGCTGTAGTCGAAATAGTAATCATCGAAATGAATACCATTTTCAATTCCCAGGCTCAGAGATCTTTTATCATGAGGTTGGAGAAATGATATTAGATTTTGTTACTGAGATGAGAGATATACCGGTTTCGGCCTTGTTGGGCCTCATCAGTATCCCGCACATTGGTTGTGAAATAATGAGTAAAATATTACAAAGTACTAGGGTAGTGACATCCAATTGCGTCAAAATGAAGTTTCACATCTCCAATCAAATGCAAAAAAAGAAATCTGTACTTCCTCTTTCACTGAATGAGATTTTAGCAGTGGCTCTATTCAGGGCCCGCTTGCTAGTTTCTCAAAGTGATGGAAAACGCCCAATTCTTTTTGTGACTGTGAAACTAGATGTTTTTAAGAAAAAGAAAATTATTTGCCTTTACGGAGGCCACATCGAGAACATTTTTGAAACATAGCTGTAGTCGAAATAGTAATCATCGAAATGAATACCATTTTCAATTCCCAGGCTCAGAGATCTTTTATCATGAGGTTGGAGAAATGATATTAGATTTTGTTACTGAGATGAGAGATATACCGGTTTCGGCCTTGTTGGGCCTCATCTATGTTTCGAAAATGTTCTCGATATGGCCTCCGTGAAGGCAGAGAATTTTCTTTTTCTTATAGTATAATAACTCATGCTTCTGGATTAACAGTTTGAACTTTACACGACCACAATGGATACTACTACACATGCATAAAGGTTTATACAGAACACCATGGGTGGCAGAAATGCTGCCTTTGATTTCAGTTCTCCACTGAAACGTTCAGCAACTGCTGAAGGATTCTCGGAACCACAAGAGTTGAAACGAAGGACCAATCAAGAAAATATGATTTGAAACTGAAACCAGCGGAATCTGACCAATATTCTACAGCTCCTAAGACTTCCAATACTTGCAGGTCGGACATAAATCCGTCACCTGCAAACATCGGACGGATCCTGCATCCAGTAAGACCCCACCGGGCCTGGGTGGGAACCCAGGAAGCGGGCAATCGATGCCCGTTTCCGCTCAAATAAACATCTAGGAAGCCAGGTAGCTCGCCGCGAGGCAGGGGCATTATATCCGCGACATAATAAAATCGCCTTGTCTACACGACACCGCTGCCACTGGCTGGTTTCGTTGTTAGGACGACGAGGCCGCTTGGTCAGCCCCAGCCGACGGGGGTCGTCGACCTCGGCGAAGATCTCCTTGCCTCGCACCAGCGGCCGTCCTGCCGGGGCACTACAGTGAAAGTTATGAAAGGCCGATTGATAAGGGGACCCCGTGTTTTCCGTCGACGGGAATAGGGAACCACTGTGCGCGTCCTGGATGCCGAACAATCGCTGCGATTATGGTCGGGGCCGGCAGATGAAACAACATTGGTAGCTGTTGAATACGAGGGTTCTTTCTATGTGTTTGGACAATGTTTTTTTCAAACTTCGAGGTTTGTTGAAGTACAAAATTATTGGCCTGGTGAACTATGCAGTTAGTTTATTTCAACATTTTTCATGACACGAGCCTCATATCGGAAACCCATATTTTTTTTCATATATGTTATAAACACAAAGTCAACATAAGATGAACAACAAACTTTTTTGCTGATTTATTGTTTTCACTCAAGTTATAAGATAACAAAAAATTGTCACCAAGTTTAAAGTTGATAGCAAAGGCGGATATAGCTTTTTTTCGTGGGGGTGGGTGTAATGACCATTGAGAACGAATAACTAGAAACTTTTTGTTTTTTGAGCTTTAAATGTATCAGCTTGCCACATATTTAGGAAGTTTCCATTGCGAAACACTTCGCGAAACAATTAAAGGAACAGAAAATTTCCAATTTTTGTATCTCAGTATAAAAAATAAAAAACCAACTTCTGAAGCTTGAAGCCTTGAAGACTCTAGTTTCTGAAAAAATTGGTAAATAATTTACAGAATGCAATCATCGGATAAAGCACGAGGAAAAAATTTTTAAAATTTTTAGAATTTTGATTTTTTTGCTCTAGGCTCATTGGGAATGTTTTCGATCTAGACCGATGCAAATGTCGCATAACCTGTTCATTCAGTTCTGATAATCTTTCACGACTTTTGAAATATTAAGTATTGAATGCAAAAGGATACTTTTTCACTCAACTGCCGATATCTCCGGAAATACTACTCGCCTAGCGAGCCGAAAGGCGATTTTTTTTCTACAGAAAAATCTGTTTTGTTCAATTCAAAATAATTTGTCTTCACCTGTCACATAAACGTGGGAAAGGAGCACAAAATGTCATTTTGCCATTTTTTGGTTAATGCACTGTATCATCTTCAATATTGGGGGAAAGATTAGGTTATAAAAAATTTGGCAGCCTGATGTTTCCCAAAGTCCCCCCAAAATCGGTAGATCGATCGGTTCAGAGGTTTTCTTGGACCGATTGAATGAACATTTGAAAAAATTCTGAGAACAAGGTTTTTTTCATGAAAACTGTGTTTTAAAACATGGTGTCAGAAAATGGAAAAATTCTGTCGATCAGAATTTCGCTTAATGAGTACCATGGGCAAGTTAGGGGTATCAACTTTGAATGAAAGTTTAAACGTGACCATAGCTCCAGTGGAGGTGAGTCAGAAATGATCTCTTGTTTTTCTTCAATAATTTTTTTTATTCTTATTTCATTTTTGGAACGAAATATAACAAAATTCTTCGAATATTTTTTTCCAAAAATTTTTTTAAATTTTTAAAACAAAATTTGAATGAAAAATGAAGAAATAATCTAATTATTGGTTGATCAAGAAAATAAGGTCAAGTTTGAGGAACAAAAACCGTGTTTTCCTAATTTTTTCAAAATTTCAATCAGTCGGTTCAAGGAAACTGCTGAACCGATCGATCCGTCGATTTAGGGCGGAAACATCAGACTGTCAAATTTTTTCATAACCTGAGCTTTTCCGCCAATATTGACGAAGATACAGTCCATCAAACAAAAAATGTTAAAATTTCATTTTCTTGTTTTTTTTTCCACTTTTATGTGACAGGTGAAAAAAAATTTCTTTTGAATTGAACAAGAAAGATTTTTGTAGGAAAAGAGTATATATAAGTATATATTGACAATATTTGAGACATTACGAATTCAAAATTATTGTATGAAATTTTTTATGTGCATCACGTTGCATAGGTACTTTTTTTCAGGTTTTCGATATTCATGAGGAGGGGAGTAAATAGTATTCACGTTGTAGGAAAAACTTTGTAGCAAATATTGTTGAAAATTTGTGGATTCACTCCTGGAATCTAGAGGACATTTCATTCGTTTCGTTTTTTTTTTTAGCCGACCCAACGAAAGCCACCATCAGTAGGTACGATTTATAAATGCTTGAAAAAGGTAATAATCTAAAAATAATGAAGAAATTTCAAAATTTATCAAGCTGACAAAATTAATAATATATTGTTAAACCAGAATACAGAAGGTTTGAATAAGATTAGATGACGTGATTGTAGAAGAAATTTCTATAGTTCCCTAATTTTCCTTATCAATTTCTTGGGAAAAGATATAGCTGTGTAATTTGTAGGTTTCCTTAAATAAGGAGGCCTGTGAATAGACGAACTCATAAGGTTAGTATGTATTGTTATATGGTTGAGACTACATGATCAATAAACCGCTGTTTTCCTCTCAAACCTGTTCTGAATATGAAAATTTCCTGACCCGGAGTAGTCAGAAAATCTTTCGAAATAAAAAATGAACAACAAGTTCACCTGAGTTCAATATTGGAAATCATTCTGATAATACTCGTTTGTATCACGAAGACTTTCTAGAAGCCTACAGCATTACCTCATGAAAATTTTTTATTGGCTAAAACCTTATGTACAGAAATGAGTGACTGTCTATCTGAAGAACCTTCTCTTTAAAAATGCATAGTACTTACACTTCACTTTACCACAAGCCAATTTAATTTAATTTTTCTTCTACGACCAAGGTCATTGTTGATATGAAACAGATTTCATGAATTTGATTTCATGTACGACATGAAATCAGGAAATCCTCAATATCTCAAGGATTGTTAATTTCAGGAGCATTAACATGTTTGAACATCATCATTTGTCCTCCCAGAATTCAAAGCAATCATAAAAAAAATTCGGTTCTGATTCGAAAAACGAAAGTTATGAGCCAATCTTGTTCCCAATTTTTGACCCATTATTTGGAACACCCTGTGACAAATTTTTCGAAATTCTAGGAATGTACAATATTTTCATAGTCTTCGACTTGAAAAATGTCAAAACGGTTCGTGCTTAAGATATTCAGAATAGGAATAACAAACACAATACCGAATACTCTTATCTCCCCTTTTTCTCGATATTTTGAAAAGCATTTCGACGAATGCAACGATATTAATGCGAATTTATTCAGAATTGAACACACCATAAAAATTGGAAACAAAAAAATAAAAAAAATCATTTTTTCATCTCTGTATAATTGATGTCATAATCCCAATTTTCAGATTCGCTTTATAGGCCGACGAGCTTGGTACACCCTGTATACAACAAGCAACTTCAAAACTTGAGGATTGAACATGAAATTTAATTATTTCTAATGAAAAAGTTTGAGAGACATTTCAAAAACCAGATAGGAATGTGATTTTTCGAATTTTAATTCATTATTTATTTTAGTATGGAATTGTGAGTTATAGTAATACTATTCATATAAATTTCTAAAATCTATTAGTGGAGACGTCAGACCTCCTGTACACATTCAAATTCAAATTTGGAAATTTCAAACTTAATTCGATAAATTGTAACAGTTGTAACACCCCAAATAGGGGAAAGCAATTGTCCACATTTTCATATTAAAAACGGAAATTCGGGATATTAAGTTTTCATTGGAGCACACTGTATAAAATAGAGATGAACAAATCTGAAAACTGGCATTTTTGTTGAAATCTGACACTTCGGAACAACTATTCGACTCTGTAAAAAATAATAAAACTTTTTCGGAATTTTCAATGGTGAAGAATCAATTTCTGAACGAATTCTAGGTTCAGTTTTGTCGTAGTTGAAGTGGCAACAGTGAGAATTTAGCGAAATGGTATGTACAGCTCGATCGCTAAAAGTGTTGTGTCATCTTTCACCATCTCGGATTAGCATTTGGCCGGCTCAGCTTCGACCTTCGAAAGAAAACACTCTGCCACCGAAAAAAATCGGTTAAAAGGTGACTGACATAATGGATACTCCCAGAATCTAGGCGACCAGTTCTAGTGGTCCGAGAGACGTCATGCAAGGTTGTTAGAACGGGTATTATATGAATGTTGGCGCCAAAAACTTCGAACCATATGAGTGCCACTCACCTAACCGGATATTGTAATTAGATCTTTAAAACAGGATCGTGCAGATTAACATCGGATCTGATTTGAGAGATTGCAAGCGTGGAGAATTGGAAGACGGATTGGTTTATCATTACAATGGTTGGAAAGCATGATACTTTTCTTTGTATCAGGGCTATGCATATTTCACCTTGTTTGAGTTTGTTCTTTTGCATATTTTTTCAGTTTCGTCTAATGCCCTGAGTGGTATGGGATACTGATAATGCCAAATAAGTCTGAAACCGGTATATTTCTCCTCTCAGTGACAAAATCTAGTATCATTTCTCCAACATCATGTTAAAAAATCTGTGAGCCTAAGAATTGAAAATGGTTTTCATTTCGATTTTTTCTATTTTGAAATCGTCCATGTTTCAAAAATGATTTCGGTGTGGCCTCCGTGAAGGCAAAGAATTTTATGTTTTTCGTTTTATTCTTTTTCTTAAAAATGTTTCAGGTTGACTGACAAAGTGTGGAACTCACCCTGAGTTGTAGAAACTTAAATTTGAATTTAATAGTCCATTACAATTTGAAACATTCAATAAAATGGAATATACCATAGACGGTAGCCATGGATACTCCGTTTGGAGGAGGATTTAACTTTTAAAGGATCTTTAAATTTTCATTGACATTGCTGCAACTCAAGGTCAAAATCGATTGGACAATTGTTGGGAAAAACGTATAAGGGGTTTCTATTTTAATTAGGTTATGAGATCGAAAAAAAATGTTTGTGAAACATCCAATCAGCACTTCATATTCAATGAATCGGTGTTTTCTAGAATCAATAAAAAAAAAGAATTGACAATGGCAATGGCTTCTTAAGGCTGTATCTCGAATGGAAGTTGGATCTCGACTTCTTTCATTAACTATCCCTACTCAGGGAAATGTCCTGAAGTCCTTGGCAATCATCCACAGATCCCCTGTATATTCGAAATATTCACATTGTTTGAATGTCACAAAATTTTTATTATTAATGTCAGTATCGAATACCTTTAAACTAGGGTTAAAATAAAGGATCTGTTGATATTCCATCAGAAGATAAAAATAGATTCCGAACGAACGATGCGTGAAAATTAATCTCTCATAATATCATTTTCTAATGGCCACAAAGTTGGACAATTCCTTTAATTTTTCCCACATTGCAAAGATATGAATGACCCACTTTTATAATTATCCCAATTCTAAATATAGTGGGATCAAAGCGCATTTTGAAGATATTATCCGATCAATTTCGAATGTGAGCGAGAAACGATCGCTTCTTCATTGCTTACAGGTGCTGCATAAGTAAATATTTTGTCATTTTGATTATGTGAAGGCGGATGAAGCGGCCAAGAACGTCTGGTCATCGATATCTTGTCATTTGTGCCAATAAATCAACACGATTTAGCTGTATGGATATCAATTTTTCTTTCATATCTAGTCAGCCAATTGATTACATCTGTCTATATCTTAGCATTGCATGCTCACTACAGATTTCAATAATTCCCAATTCGTTTTAAATAGTATATTCTGAAACAAGTTGCAGAATGAGCTCCTATTCCAACACGAATGCGAAATTCGAACACGAGCGACGAAGGAGCGAGTTTTCGAGAGCATGAGTGTTGGAATTGCCTTCTGTAACGAGTATTAGACGATATTTTCTCTATTTCAGTAAAGTTTTGTGAAATACTCTCGAAATTCAAATGAAAATTCAGATTAGTGACTACTTTTGGTACTGTAATAAACTCATTACGATACTGAAATAGAAAAACATATATTTCCTGTGACGTTTGACATCTCCTTTCTTTTGATTAGAAACAATATGTCACTTCAGTTTATTGTCAACCAGAATTTATACACGTTCGGATTCTTTTCATTTTGAAAACAGTATTCCGCTGGGCTTTATACTTGGGCCCTAGCATATTTAATATATTTTCATTTGTTGATGTAGCAAGTCTTTCGAACCTCTGGGAACTCCAACAGAGTGTTGAGTTTGCAATATCAGAATTAGCAAATTGGTGTAGATATATTCGATTGACCGTCAATTAGAGAAAGACAGCACTTCTTGATGTAGATTTGGGAAATTGAATACCATCTGATATTGCAAATTCTTGGGTATTCACTTGAACCCTACGTACGACATAAAATCAGAAAATCCTAAATAACTCAAGAATTATTCATTTCAATAGCATTAACATGTTAAAACACTATTATATCATTTTTCTTTGCAGAATCCAACGCAATCATAAAAAATAGGGTTCCAATTTGAAAAACGAAAGTTATGAACCAATCTTGATCCCAATTTTCGACTCAACATTTGGAAGACCCTGTGACGAGTTTTTCAATATTCTAGAAATGTAAAATATTTCCACAATCTTCGACTTCAAAAATAAGAAAACGGTTCAGGCTTAACATATTCAGAATAAGAATCACAAACATAATACCAAATACTCTTATCTTTGCAACGATTTGAAAACGAGTATATTCAGAATTAAATGCTCTAAGGAAATTGAAAACAAAAAATAGAAAAAAAAATTTCAGAATTTTTTTTCATCCCCTGTATAACTGAAAGTGGCCAGGTTTCAAGAATATTTTAGCTCGGTAGATAATGTCGAACAATATCATAATCACAATTTTCAAATTTCAAATAGGTCTAGTTCTCCTGAAACGCCTAATATGCCGTCGAACTTGGTACACCTTGTATATTTCACCGTGAACCTTATTTTAATACATTTTCTCGAATTGTGTGACATTGTTGATTAATCCGTGTCCTATGCATGTTATTAGGAGTATTTCTGATTGAACCAATAAAAAATTATTAATTCATGTCATTCCTCTCGATGTTCTTTCGGAATATAATATGAAGTAGATCAATGAAAAGTGGGATGTATGAATGTTAATTATTCATCTATTTTTATATTTTGTTTCTATAACATTGGTGGAACAATATCATTTCTATATAATAATGATATATAGGGTGTTTGTCCTCAGACGGACCAATTCGTATATTTCTTATTCCATGGTGATTGTAAAATTTTCTGAGGCATGAACGAGCAAACCCCTGAGTGGGGGCGCTTCAACTCCCCAGAATTTAATAGGAGAGAGGGGTTGAGTAATACTTCATTTGAAAGGTCTTAGAAGCCTCGTTACAACGGTGTATGAAAAACGTGATTTCGAAGAACCATTTTTGCCAAAAGTTAATTAATTAACTCAAATTTGTGTGACTCAGCTAGAAAATTATTAACTTCTTCAACGAATTGTGAATGGGTCGTCAAATAACTCCAATTATGCTGAACCATAGTCGAGACGGTTTTCAGTCAAGATTTTTCATGGAAATCAATGAAAAAATATTCGAATATTCAATTTGAAAATGCAGATCTAATGTTTTTGATTGTGAGCATGATGAAATAATTGAATTTTTTCAAAAATCTGATTTCTTGAAGATTTTTCAAGTTTATAAAAAGGCCTCAGTAAAAATAGGCTCATACATTTTTAAAATAACCAAGATAATCGAGGTGACACAATTGAACTTCTGCTGAAACGGTTCATTAAAATTATGTTTTTCATACACCGTTTTGAAAAGGCTTGAAATATAGCGGGTGACACAATGTATAATGAAGCAATGAAATAACATCCATAGGGAGAAGAAACAATCAAGGAAAAATAACAAGAATTCAAATAAGAACTACATTCATAAAATCCTGAACACATGACAATCACCAATAGAGTATTAAAATGAATCCATCGAGAAGTGAGCCAATTTTTTTTTGTACTGCCCATGGCTGAAACTGCAAACATCTAAATCTGCACCAACTTCATTAACGAAAGTGGAAAACCTGACACGTATGAATTTTTCCTATAGTTCGAAAAACATCTTGAAACAATAAAGAATAACAAATATGTATTACTTGTTCTTTTCACAGGTAAGTATGTGACGCTCAACTCGCTCGAAGTTTATGATGATCAAGTTCAAAAAGATGATGAATTGATAATAAAAAAAAAAAACAGAAAACCAATCCAAATTTCAAAAACAAGGTCTGATAGCTGGTATACGAAAAAAGTACACTTGCCCCATGTCCCTTATTTCGAAGAATAATCAAACTCACTGATGAATTTCACGTCTGGAACAAGACGAAGAAGAACTTCTCCGTTCTCTCGTCTTTACAAAAAAAAACATTAAAACCACGATTGGAAAAAAAATCGGTTAGACATAACATTGAGATTCCTCCAACAACAAACTACCGAACTTTGTAACTCGATAGTCTTGTGAACTAAAGTGTTCTTGCAGAACCACCAGCTTCAAACTTCCAGTTGTTGTTCGGAGTTGTCGAAAGATTTCGAAATAACAAAACAGCGATGACGGCAGTGGCATCGGCTCTCTTAATTCATCCTCCGCCCGGCCGGAGCGCTAACGTCAGATTGTCTTCGGATCTAGAAAAAGATGTTAACGATCTTTCGTTTTTCCCTTTTAAAACGCCGCTCTCTTTGATACAGTATAATCTTACGGATGATGAATTTATTTCTAACCAGCACCATCGTAATAGAGAACAGAAGGAGGAATAGGAACGAGTAATATTAGACGAAACCGCAACGGCATTTCGACATCGTTTTCTTTCAGTCCCGTTTTTTGTCAGTGGAAAAGAGTTCGGGAATGAAATGAGATTTCCTCGGTCACTATTTGATCTGGGAGTACTGCGCCTTGATTCTCGTTGATGCGATAATATACAATAAAAAATAAGCAGTTTGTTCTGTATCTGATGATGACTTTTTTGAGATTTCACTCTCTTTAAGTCTCTGAAATAAAATTTAGTAGTTGAAAAGTACTCTCAGGTGAATTTGCCATGAGTAAATCATTGGAAATCACCTTTTCATATCTACTTCAATTTAATAAGAAGTACAATACTCTATATTATTGTGAAGGGGATATTCTTGACGATGGTATATTTGTTGAAACATCATCTTCTGGACTAGAGCATATCTTGGTTGCTCTGTCATATAAGCATCTGCAGACTCCCAATTTGAAATTCAGATTAAGGTTAGATTCGAAGTGGGGATATTGATCTACAAAAAACCAACAAACACTTCGAATCTAACCATAATCTGAACACCAAATTTGGAGTAGCCAGATGCTTATATCACAGAGCAACCAAGATATGCTCTAGTCCAGAATATCGCGATGAGGAGTTCAATAACATAACAGATACCCTAAAGAGAAACGGCTTCTCCAAGAAGATAATTCAGAAGGCCAGTTGACCAAGAGAAGCGGCAACAGAACAACAACCAACAGATAATGAGCCGACAGAAACCATAACCTCTGTCATACCATATGTTATGCCATGTTAATGGGTTATCCGGGAAAATGAGAACAATTGAAATACAACGAAAGATTTTTGATGAGCGATATTCTGGATGGCAACCCATGCGTCAAATTAAAATTCGGAATGAAAAATATTATGCTATTTTTCACGACTCTCAGAGGTATATAGGGTGAGTTATTGAAATAAAGGAAGGAAAGCATAGAGTTAAATTTTTAGAGAGCAACCTGAATGGATTCAGCTGAATAATATTTGTGTTTAGGAGATGTTCAGTCACTAAAATTTGTCCAACCAATGAAATATAATTTGATAGTTACCTCAATAACATATTTAAAAATCAGAAATGTGAAAATGAGATTATTAATTTTTTTTTTTTGGGCTTTAAAGCGTCTGACAAAGTTTTGTTCCATGAAAAGTGTCTGACACTTATGAAACTATTTTAGAAATAATATTTTACAAATCACATATAAGAATCAGCCATGAGAAAACAAGTTACAAGTTACTATAGGTGTCAAAGACAGGAATGGACAAGGCAACATATCAATTGGAACGATCAATGGCCTTGTGTCCTTTTCACTTATGAATCCAGATATGGACGTATTCAGATTCTTGAAGAATAAGGGTATAGACAAACCCACGCATACCTCGTCATCGCGACTATGTTCAAGAAGTCCATCCATTCCGAGGGGGTAGTGTTATGGTATGGGCCGGGATATGTTTCAACGGGCGCACAGATTTGTCCTGGGAATATGACCGCCTTACACCATACGGAGCATGTCATTGACAAGGTTTTGCCAAATTTTCACGCTGGTAAAATTTTCAATTTCTGGAGGATAACGCTAGATCGCACCGTGCAGCCATAGTTGAGAAGGCGCGCGAGGAGCTTGGTGTTCCATATTTGATATGAATTGCATAGAACATGCATTGGATATGCTCCAACGAAGATAAGATAATCATCAACCTACCCCAGAATCCTTAAATGATCTGAGAGAGCTTCTGCCCCGTTTATTGAACCAAATTTCTGAAGAAATGTTCAACAATCTCGTGTGTACATACTATGCAATGAAGATGTCAAGCTGTTATTGATGCCTCTGGAGGCCATACATTGTATTGGAAGTCTTGAAATGCTTGAATTCTGCGGGAATAAAATTTCGTTATTTTACTTGATTTTTCTTAACCACCCTGTATACGCTGCATACCTACAGGCTAAAATTAATTTCATTTCCTGCAAGTTGATATCGTTTTAATATGAATTCCTTCACAAAATCGCATTTTAACTTTTTATTTGTAATTTATATAAATAAATAAATAAATATCCCCATTTCATGTGAATCCTTTAGATCAAATTGTAGTAGACATGAAGAAGTGACTTCATTCTTTATTTAACACCAATTAATAAGATTGAAAACATATTGAGTAAATGTTGTATTTCATTAGGCAAAAAAATATTTGCAAGAACGATGATATACCGAGTGCCCTCTCTTCTGGCAGGATTATGCATTATCTGATTTATTATTAGGTTTCCACTTCCTCTACTAATTCAATTCCAAAATTTCAAATAATAAATATACTTCAACGTAAATTCTTGCACAGATTTGTTAGAAGGAAATCAAGAAAAATTGTTGATTCCTAATTTGCAGGGTTAAATTTATTTCGAAATCTTGTCACAGATACGTGACGTAACCTTTTGAAGGCGTTAATGATGTGATGGTTTCCAATTTTCTTCAGGGTTCTGAAAACTTCTGGGTCATGAATAACTACATGACGAACTGAGTAGCACACAATTTTCTTTGATCTCATAACATCATTATTATGGGTTGGAAATGACAATCACTTCTGATTTTCCTATGGTCACTAACAAATGCTTGTTAACAAATAAAAAAGAACTGCCATTTAAATTTCATTTTTTTATCCCATTCTTAACTACTTTATATACAATACTAGCTGGCCCGCGCAACTTCGTCTGCCCAACTCAGCTATTGAAATTATTGTCATTATTATAAGTTCAATGTTATCTTTAAACACGAAAAATTTTGAAGAAGCCTAGATCCTGATAGCTACACAGCCTACCAGATCCAAGTTGACAATAAAGTTCTCGCACACTTTGAGGTGAGTTGTATCTATCACAAAAGATCAACTCCAAAAAGAGGACGTAACTTGCAATGAAGCGTCTACATGCAAAACCAGACATTTGACGTTTTCCGAAAAAATTATTTAAGGAAGGATTACAATAGAGAAAGTTGCTGGCAATCTGATTCTTATACCCTTAGGTTAATGAGTAGACTTTTGAAAGCCTCTTTTCGTAATTCAAATGGTCAATACTAGGAGTTTTTCAATTCAAAACTATTATTTTGGCAGGTTTTTCTCGTTTTGATCGGAACGGCTCATACATCAAATGTCTGGTTTTGCATTTAGACGCTTCAAATGTCACTTTCACGAATTATCACCGAAGCCGATATTAACATAGATAACCGAACATGATACCTACCCGATGTTCATCGGAATATCAATTAATTATTTATGTATTATCAATTGATAACATTGGTTTTTTGTGCAAACTTTGCGTCGTCCTCACTTTAAGAAATTATTGAAATCGAGAAATAGATGTAACGATGTTATTAATAATGCAAAATCAATTTTAAAACTTCGATGTTTAATTTTCAAACATCAATGATCACCATATTGAATTCCTTGCATTTTCATATTTTCTCATCTTATAAACCTTCCCTGGAATTCCACAAATAAGTCAAGACCAAAATTTGCCAAATTGGTCCAGCCGTTTTCAAGTTTTAACGAACAGCAATTCATTTTTGTATATGCAGACAATACAATTCTTCTTCATATATTTTTACAATTATCCTCATCGACTCTTGGGCATTATAAAAAAACGAGTAGTTCAACCAACTTCTCTCTTTCTGCAATAATTCGTGTCAAAATAAATCGACCTTTGTGTCCCCTTTTGACAAGAGCAATGACGCAGGTGAGTTCACCTGAAACTCTGCGTCCTTCGCCGTTGTACTCTGAGCACGGTGCGGATGTATAAATTTCGAGATAATGGACCTCTTGGTCCGATCCAGCTCGAGACAACGACGATGTTGCGGACCTCAAACGCGGCCAAAACGTTGCAGAATCCGAGGCTGATAGCGTCTCGGTATACGAATTAAGATCGTATCTGCTGGACCCGTTCGGGAAAAATCACGCTAAATTACACGAATCAACGGAGTTGTCTCTCAAGAGATGCTAGGAATGAGGAGGTAACGACCGTGCTGCTCCAAGTGGTTAAAGGTTGAGGTTGCCTCGTTTTGCTGGCTTGATGTTGTGGACGGCGATTTATTCAACGACATGTTTTGACCGATGGAAGCAGTAACGTGATTCTTGTGCAATGCGGATTCAACTCGACTTGAGAATCCTAAATATACATATTAGATAAAATTGGGAGCCACTGGAAAAATATAGTATATATATATTAGTAACATTGGTAGGTTCTGGCAAAATAAAAGATTTTTCGTAAGACTATCATTGAGAGTGACATTTGTTATGACAGCCAATACTGCTGAATCTGATTGTTCACGTGAAAGCGTGTTGAAAAACATAGTATATTCTTAAACAAGTTGCCGAATGAGCTCCTATTCTAACAAGAATGCGAAGGTCGATGACGGAGGAGCGAGTTTTCGAAAGAATGAGTGTTGGAATTGCCTTTTGCCACGAGAAGTGAACGATATACTCTATTTCAGTCAATTTTTGTGAAATACTATCGAAATTCAAATAAATATTCAGATTCTACATTCTAGTGATTTTTGTATTGTATCTTGGCTGCTGGTGTGACTTACGAAAATTGACATATTACGAAAATTGATGAACTGGTTGTGAGTTTCGCGGCAATCGTTCACGGTCACTTGTTTCTCGAACATTTCGGCCGTCGTCGTGGATAATCAAGCGGCTCAATTCAACGAGAACATCTTCTGAATGTATAAGAAGAATATGAAGATTCGAACTGGTGTAAAGTCGAGAATTAATCCACGAGAAAAGTGCTTCATTGAAGTCCCTATCAAGCTTATGGTGTGAATATTTGATGTTGAAGTCCAACTTTTTCATAGAGGAAAACATAGATTTTTCTAAGTATCCCCAAAAAAGAGGTTTCTGAAACTGCAGTAGCCGTATTGTGTTGGCACAATTCATGAGGGATTTATATCTTGCTTCATCCTTTTATTCGACTTTTCCGGTGGAACGGATGAACAAGCAATATTCGCTGATTCTTTTATATCTGAAACATCCATTTTGTTCACATGGAATCAAACAACTCGACTTCTTCAAACTTTCCGCTACGAATTCTTAACTTGACGTTGCTGATGAAATAAAAAGTGCGTATGTTGCTCTAGCAACAGATCACAGCTGCCGCGGATACCATAATTCAATGAGATTTCTTTCGAATGTAATGATAATGAAAATCCAAAAACATATCCAGCATTTTCTTGTAAACAAACAATACAGTGAGGGGAAAACACGTTATACAGGGTGTTTCCTTAACATGCGGCAAAAATTCAGGGGGCTGTTCCTTGGACTATTCTAAGAATATTTTGTCCTTTGATGGTTTTTGAAAAACCTCTTTGTTTCGAAGATACAGGGCAAACAAAATTTTAGATAATAACATTTTATTATGAAAAATTACATGAAAATTTAACTTAACCTACAAAAACTGTTGAAAATGACCACCTCCAGCCAGCATACAAGCATCCAATCTTCTCCTCATTGACTGCCGAACCCTTTCAAAAACACCAGGATCATTTCTTATTAAGTTACACCCAGCAATGATCCGATTTCGCAAGTCTTCCACATTTTCTACTGGAGTGGTATAAGTCAAAAAACTGGCCGTTTTTTATAGTTGTCAAACACATTTTAAAATAAATTGTACCTACTTAGTAAACACAGTGCGGTACGCATTTTTATTTATACTATTATCAATTTTAAAAATATGAAAAATGTTGTTCGCCCTGTATCTTCGAAACAAAGAGGTTTTTCCAAAAACATCAAAGGACAAAATATTCTTAGAATAGTCCAAGTAACAGCTCCCTGAATTTTTGCCGCATGTTTAGGAAACACCCTGTATACTATATTATGGGATGTAAGTACATCAATGTACTTACATCCCTTATATCTAGAATAAATAACTAGATTTTTTTATCAATGTAATAGCATAGGGTTGGAAAGGTCATTAACTTGTGACTTTTCTACATTTGAATGAAGATTTTAATTCTTGTTGTTTTTTTTATTCAATCTGGAAGTTGATTTTTTTCGAAGAGTAACTAATTTTGCAAACCAGAAACAACCTCGTTAATCCCTCTTGGACCGTCAATTGAAATGAACACTATGAATTATTTGAATAGCATAGATAAGAGGATAGTATTAAAAAAAAAGAGCTTTTTTACAGGTAAAAATGAAATTTCAAGTAGGTTGAAAAATGATACATATTTTAAGGGTTTTGAGAAAAAACATTGAAAAATCATATAACCTCACCGTAGCTCTTAGGACTAAGGTGAAGTTTTCAAAGTTTGCGAATTACAGCAAGAATATTCCCAGAAGATCTCACGGATCATGTGCCGAATACTCTGTGTATAGGGTTCCCTTATCTACAGGGTGTTTCAAAAAAAGGAGACTCTTTGATAGATAGAAAACTGAAAAATATTAGAGGTTTGTTCATTAAAAAGTTTTCGTAACGCCATCCGCATTCAAGATACAGGGCGTTGAAAAAGAAAAAAATATACACTTTTTTTTACAATTTTGCCGAACCTACTGGCAACATTCTAATGAAATTTTATACGAATATGTTCTGAAAGCTGATACATCAAATGAACGTGTTTTTATGTCGCTATTCACACGGTTCGTACCAAGTTGTTTTGAACATAATATTTTTGATATTAGATTTATTGAACTTAATTTTGAGCGATATTAAACATCATTCAATTTTACACAAGAAAGGAACTTTTGATGAAACTCGATACTATACATCATTTTCGGAATACTTTGATTTGAAAATTATGAAGTATTAATCGATGCTGTTATGAAGTATGATGTATATATTCATTGAACAAAAAATCAAAATAAAATAAAAAACAAATTACTACATAAAATAGAATCAAAGTAGAAGGGGTGTCGTCCGTTTTAACGAATACACAATTCTATATTTTTTTCTAAGGAATCCATTAATCTTCTTGATAGTTGGGAGTCAGTAGTTAGGTCATTGAAGAGACGATGAATTCTGTTCTTCAATTATTAAGGTAAATTTACCTCTGTTGCATAAATTTTTCCTTCAAGATTCGACAAAACTGTTTAATCCAAGGAATTGAAATCTCATGACCGAGGTTGCCAAAGAATCGGAACTTCTGCAACTCTTCCAACTCATCGATTCGAAAAATGGTTAAACAACCGATTACGACACCTTCTATCAGTGTGGGGTACAGCTCCATCGTGCATGATGATAATAATAACAATAATAATAATAGTAATTAATAACTTTATCAATACCAGCATAGGTAAGGATTTCATAATTTTCAAAGCAAAATTTTTCGAAAACGGCGCACAGTATCGAGTTTCATCAAGAGTGCCCTTTTGTGTAAAATTGAATGATGTTTTATATCGCTCAAAATTTAGTTTGATAAATTTAATATAAAAAAGGTTATGTTCAAAACAACTTGGTACGAACCGTGTAACTAGCTCCCTCTATGAGAGTCACACATCGAAACACATTCATTAGATATATCAGCTTCTAAAGCATATTCGTATGTTGCCACTAGTTTCGGCAAAATCGTGAAAAATGTTTATATTTTTCTCATTTTCAACGCCCTGTATCTTGAATACGGATGGCGTAACGAAAAATTATCACTGAACAAACCCCTATTATTTTTCAGTTTTCTATCTCTTTTTGAAACATACTGTATATCTGTCCCAGACAACCAATTATATCTGTACGCCGCTGTGAAAAAGTAATATAAAAATCAAAACTTCCAATTTTCAGAGCCATAATCCGTCAAAGTAACTAGAGACAGTTCACTAGATCAGGAACATCGCATAAATCAAATAAAGATCACTTCGCAACTATGCGTAGCAGGTTATTCTGAGTTTTAAACATGCAGACGCCATTCGCGTCTTCAAGGCTCACCTCATATCGAAAGCCCAACATATTCCGCTCCTCTCACGCATCTCCACCCTTCAATCAACCCGATCCGACATGAAATACCCACCAGCGATTCCGTGGAGTTCGTTAATTGCCTGAAATAAAGGACAAGCCAGCACTTATGCCAGGGATATTAATAACACCGCTACAATGTATCTGTGAGGCTTCCATGTTAATGGCGAACTACGGCGTTAAATTATACATTCAGCACCTGGAGGATGTGTTTAAGATTGTGGCAAATCCTGCGGGATGAAACAGTCTTGGGCCACGTGAAGCCGTTATACAATCTGGGTAAGACCTTCGATTACATATTTTTGGCGTTTACCTTATGAAATATTAAACAAACTAGGTCCCTTTGTTTCAAATCGAATAAAAACTCAAGAAACCTAAGCAAATGAAACCTGATATTCAGGGAAGTGTCTATTTACAAAAATAAGCTGCATCATTCGCAAAATGAAGGTCACCTCTTCTTTCCATGAGAACCCGTCGACAAAACACAATGAGATTCCCTCAGGATTCTCCAAATTAAATTTCACTGCAATGACATCCGATTATGTTCGCTTGTCTTACGGGACCAAAATCGAAATCGAAAAAAAGCAAGTAGTGATTATGGGATGACATTATGTGATGTGTGAAGTTGGCACTTTTGGATTTTCGAGAAATTTTTCGTTGTGCTGAATTGTGCTAGGTTTGTGTTGCTTTTCTTAATTCCATTTAGTTCTCGAGATACTTCAAACACCGTAAACATAGGCCAGCACAGCACTTTTCAGAAAACCGGCGTCCAATGACATAATTGTAATTGTGCTATACATGTAAATTGCTCCACATGAGTTAGGAATATTGACTCAAATTGCGGAAAAATATAGTTTAAATGTGATGAAAAATATTAATATGATTTCGAGTTGCAGGAAATAAAAGTTATTTCAGACTGTAAGTCTGCAGCGTATACAGGGTTGTTCAGAAAAATTGAGGGAAATACCGAAATTTTATTCCTAGAGAATGCAAGCATTTTAAGACTACCAATACAATGTATGGCCTCCACGTTCATCAATAACAGCTTGACATCTTCTTTGTACACGAGGTTGTTGAACATTTCTTGAGGAATTTGGTTCCATAAACGAGGCAGAAGCTTTCTCAGATCATTTAAGGATTCTGGGGTAGGTTAATGTTTATCTTATATTCGTTGGAGCACATACCATGCATGTTCTATGCAATTCAAGCTCCTCGCGCGTATTCTCTACTAAGGATGCACTGTGCGGTATAGCGTTATCGTCTAGAAATTGAAAAGTTTCACCAATAGCAGTGTGGAAATTTGGCAAAACATTGTCAATGACATGCTGATGGTTTCGATGAAAACTTGGTTCCCATCTACATTATGAGGAGTACTCCGTAGCATTCTAGACGTAGATGCAGGCTTTTGTCTCCTCGAAACGGTGATGAAACGATTCTGAGCAGGTGTTGTTTTTCGTCGCCCACCAAGCCTTGGTCTTTCCAACACGGAACCTGCCTCCTTGAACCTATTCCAAAGTCGAGATATTATACTTTGGCTGCCTTGGAGCCTTTCCGCTACTACAACCTGAGGTAGGCCACCCTGCAGCATTCCGATAGGCCTATTAGCCTCAGCGTTTGTTAATTTACGTCTTGGCATTTTCAGAAAACTCGATTCAAATCGAAGCCGTTGATAATTTGATTCCATTTGAAAATGAGAACATCCATGAAGCATATGCAAAGATTCAAACTTCAGAAAAAAGGCGGTCAGATTGACAAAATGTCTCATACTGATTTTTATTGGATCGATTCAAGTTGTTATTGAGTTTTGAATGATTTTACAGTGATTTTCTAGAAGATTACATACTTTTCAGACCGAATGAATACGATATCCTTTACTCTTGTGAATCAATTTATTTGATTGTGGCGGTCGAATTTTTCCAAAATTTTGTATGAGTTCTTGATAAATCGAAATGAAAAAAAAAGAAAAACCCACCACTTCGTTTTTTCTTCTCACGAACGAATGAAATAATTTATACTACGTTTGTGTTGACTTGTGACTCTAAATTTTCAAGAAAAGTCTCCGGATTTTTCGGCAAATCACGAAAACAATAAAAAAGACAGTCCACATAGTTTTTCATCGAAAACATGTTCAAAAGCTCATGCTACTCGTAGGCAATCTTGTGGCGTTGCAATTTTAACGAATATTTCCCTCCTGTCAAAAACTTCATGTGAATAGAATGCAATTATCGAAAATTACAGCGATAATTGCATTGTAGAGAGCGAAAGATCCCTGCGATAATTGCACTGCTCGTACCCATAGCAATTTCGGCAAATATTCACCCGAATTACACTCGTGCATCAAAATGACCTGATAATTTTCTGCATTCCAGCCCTCCACCTTCGGTGTCGGGCTCTTTCTCCAAAAATGAGAATGAACTCATGCAGTTTTTAGACAACACGCTGTCATGCAAAATTATCGGTAACTTTGATGCACTTGTGCAATTACTTCCGATAATTTCACTAATGAAGAAATTAGAAAAATACTTTTTTTTTGTCCACGAAAATTGTTTCTGATGATTGTGCCACAACTCTGACAACTTGAACCCGTTTTCAAGAAAAATTTACAGTTTTTCCCTCATATGAATGAGAAGAATCAGTAGATTGTAGGAAATTCAGTATACCTGACAACAGTGTTAACTACCAAGTTGTTTTGCTGATATATGTATATGTTTTTCATGAAAAATTACTCGAAAACGGCGCATTTATTAAGATCTTGTGAAACATTAATTCGTTTTTCAAAATTTCCAAATATTCATTAAATAGCATTTCAAGAGTTGGGTCCCTTACCCTGAGTTGAAGGACCGTCCATTTAAATTTAATTCTCCGAGTAATGCTCCCTTAATCCTCCCTTAAACGGAGTAACCATAGGTGGTAGCCATAGTGTAGTAGTCACATTCCTATTGGAATAGGAGTCCATACTGCAACTTGTAGAATGTACTACATAGTTTGAGATGTTTTGAAAATTAAATTTTTCATAGAATTTGGGAAAGACAAAAAGTCAGGAATCTGATATATCCGAATAAAACAAGCTCTCTTCAGTATCAGTCAGTATACAAAATTTCAAAGTAGAAATTTTAATAAAGGAGAAATGTTTTCAAATCCACAGGATTGGTGCTTTTGGTAATTTTGTACTGGGGAAATGGTTAAAATCTGACGAAATTGATAGGAGTCAGCGGATAAGCTTATGAATTCTGATTTCGAAATACCTCATTCGTCCTCATTTATCTGTGATGGTACTTTTGACGCAGGCTTCGTTCAGAAAATTTCAGGTTTATAATGATTAAAACTATAGATCATTTTTCGAATAAATCGTAAGAGATGATTGTTTAATTTTTTTATTGAATTCCCGAATAGTTTTCAAGTCCTCTTCGAGTTTACGGATTACTCACAGGTGGTCCAATTTTTCATAAATGACCTTCAAAAAGTCCATTTATTCAAATGACATGCCCTGAATTTTCTTTATGTTGGATAACGTAGTAGGTATTTGGAAACACGATCAATTCTATTTGAGGGTTAAACTGGGCAAATCTGAACTCGAATCGACAAAATCAAGATACTTCATGAGTTCCTGAAAATGTATCCATCACCGATAGACACGCTCTAGCCACGATAATGAAAAACCGATGAGAACAGAAAAAATAATGAAACTTTATGAGTTTTATTCCAAATGACTGTAATTATAGTCATCATTGAATAACTCCACAGTGTTTTTCAGAGTTTATTTATAGTTTTTATTCCAATACCTACATTTTATTATCATTATTCTTCATTGGAACGAAATTAAAGATCACATTTTGAAAGTTCAAAACTTGTGTTTGATTTCGTTGAAATTACGAAGAATCCGAGAAGTGTCCATTCAAGAATCTCCAAAATTGTCAAACTCCCCTCGTTTCGAGTGTCGAAAGAGCAACGTTCCGTATTCCCTATTTTTTAAGGCTAAAAATAGGCGGGACAATTGCCGATAAAGTACCAACGTGTTTTGATTTGAGGAATTCGCGGTGAACAAATATAGTACCTACGCAGCCCGTATTTTGAACTGTACGTTATTAAAAGAGAGTTATAATTATATCTTCGCGTAAGCTCACCACGCTAGCAGAATGGGAAGCGAGTGCTACTTTGCTTATTGTTTTGGGTCGCCACACCCGAGGAATTATTAAAAACGCGGGGTTAAACTCTTGGAATTCCTACGCGAAACTTTTCGAATCGGAGGTTAAATTCCAAGAAAAAAAGACGACTCATTATAATTATTGTTCAATTCACAGCATAGCTTATTTATTTTTTAGGTACAGACAGAAAAAAAACAGGTAAAACACAATACAGTATTCACAGTTTGACACCTAGTATATCATACAATATGGAATAATACAAACAAATGAAAAAAATTCAATTGGAACAAAATCCTGGAAATGTTGGTTACTGATATATTTCGAATCATTGAGATGAGAAGAATGAAATAATTTCATGGTAGGTTAAAATTGTTTCAACCGCGTGGCTTACGCATGAACAGGAATGCATGATGATACATAATTATCTGAGAATCGAAGTTTAAAGGGGTCAAGGTTAGAGGTGTGCATAACAGCTTTGTTTCGTTCTGAATTTCAATTACTTGCATGCAACATATACCTACAAGTAGATCGATATGCACCAGCCACGCTCCGAGTTATTTCATGATTTACATATCGAATTTATAACTCAAGGATCAAGTTGAAGGAAAGCATAATTCATAGTGAAGGTGAGAATTGAATTAGAAATGGATTGGAAAATATTGAGGCAGAAAACATTCGACGCGAATCAAGTTTTTCGTACAACTGCCATTGAAATTGACACTTTTAATGACAACCAAGAGTGTTAGAAGTAATTGTTTTTGTGAAAGCGTCTTGAAAACATTTTCAACGCAGTATTGAGAATACGAGTGAAAATATCTCATACACAACATTTCCTCATGATGATAAAACTGAAATTATAACTTGGGGAACTGCAATAGGTATTAACTCCATACAACGTTGAGAAGCTTCGCAATTGCAACACATTAATAGAATCAAGTATGGACATAATAAGTAGAAGAAAGTCAAGAATCAAAGAGAAAACTTGGACAAGAACGAAATTTGAATGACAGCTTCTTTATATTTGTTAACAATCATATGTCAGTAACCATAGCGTTATCAATATTAGACATTCATAACAACCTTTTGATCATTTGAATATCAAAATGCATTTTGGAGTTCAACGTCATTCCAAAAAAGTCTACTTCATTATCAAAGCAGGACAGTTATACAACAAACGATGTAGGATATTTATATTAAAAGTTAAAAGTGCTCGCTCTGTTAATTTAAGACTTTTAACTCACAAAATAAAACATTACTCTTACCACTCACGTGATAAGTAACTATTTTCTATCATCGTTTATTAGAAATGGTCATTATCCGGGCAGAATGTGGAAAAAGAGATCTAAATGAACCGTAAAAGTCATGTTATCATTCGTACAAACATTCTAGAATGATACTCCATGCTCGATTCACTTTTGACATCATGTTTATTATTGTAGTTCCTCATGAAGGTTCATCTGAGGTCATAACTAAACGAGTAAACCTGACAATATATATTTATCTGAAGACTTTTTCTTTTTTTAGCATTTAATGCAACAAATAAATTGAATAGATATCAGTAAATACTCCAGGATATTTATTTCGATCGTATATCTCACGAACAAAGTTCAAGTTGTAATGATAATATGCTTCAACTTTGACTGTATGTGGGGATAGGGCATGGACAGATAAGACACATAAACCAATAGCGCATCCAAACAGGTAATGAGGCCTGATTGCATTTCTTCTTGGGCTACTAATAACCATGCTATATAGGAGGGTTGAGATAAAATATGGAATGAAGTAAATATTTTTTGAACGAAAAGGATAATTTTAATGAAACTTCGTGGTTAAGTGCAATGCCATGAACTTTTTCAATTTCTATGGGAACTCCTGCAAATATTTGCAATGTTGAAAGAGCATGTGATTTCGAATTCGTACATACTGGGTTTGGTGCAAAAAAATTGATTTTACCCATGTGATTGTTAATATTTACTCTTGGAAATGTGAGTATTACTTCTATGATATTCCACAGGTGGAGAATTATGTCATTCAAGTTACAAATGAAGAATTGTTGAAATCAAATCGAATCATTTGCCTCAAATGAAAAATAGATTGTACTGTGCCTATTCGTCAGCGGCCCGAAGTATATGTCGTTTTGTGAATCAGAATACTGAAAAGGTAAATGCATAGACGAATACTCTTGTTTGTCTATGAATTCGCGTGTTCTTCTTACTTCGCTGTGCTTAGTGCCGACACAATACCATATGGTCATATCGCATTTTTACATCAAAACAAACAAATTCACTGATTTGTACAGTGTTGCCAGATTTTACATTGCTTCGCGCGTGCTTGAACAAGCGATGCGATGCAAGATCTGATTCGTTAAGGCGGGGAAAAACATGACTCAAAAATCAAGGCCGCCTCAGATAAGACTGTCTTAACCAGAAAACGGTGCAAGTGGGCATTACTCCTTTCTATACTATATATGTTTTACCAAAAAATATACGTGTGGCACTCGAGGACTGCCGCGGTAGAGCTATTGCATACATCTATTCAAAAATAAAAAGATAATATTGTTGATTTAAAATATTTATTTATCTTACAATACATCTAGGTTATTCAGAAATGTTTATCTTTGAAACTATAGGTTTATGGTAACTGAAATAAGAAACATAAGTTCGAGACTTAATGTCTTTTAAATATCTAGAAAATACTGCTTCAATAGTGGTCTCATATTTTGTTATGGATTCTTGTGGATCATTTCAAATTCAAATTTTCCGAAAAAAAAGTTGCCAAGATAACTGTAAATTTATCACTATTTGTACCAGGTATTTTCGACCCTTCTTCAGTGTACTCCAGTAAAGTGCGATAAATAAAACGCTCTACCTCGTACAATTTTGGATAAGGAGAAATGTAAATTGCTACCATGACTATGTGTAGGCCATTTCTAAGTTTGGATAAGCATGCACAAATATTTATTTCAATATTCGGAGTCATAATATTAGTAACATTATTACTATTTTGGTGAATAGCTACCCCCCTTTTGGAATAGTATCTCGATTTAATTGAACAATACAATTGAAATAAGATATTTCAATTGGATTATCACGCGTCATGCATGTTTCGGTAAGAAGTAACACATTGGTTTGTCTCGTAATTTAATCTTGTAAATCGTATTTGTGACTCTGTGAACTTCGGCAATAGAAAGTCATTATTAAAATTCCATTTCTATTACTAATGAAATCTAAGACCCTTTGAGCTATCGTCTGAACACAGTATTTTGAATTCGTGCAACGAAGATGCAGTCAATGCAGCTTGCCTTCGATTATGATAAAACTTGAATGCAGAATTATCATTTTTAGTCGTAATATACAATTTTTCAATATTAGTCACCCGAGAGAGTGCAACATAGACGAGTTCCTCAGAATGTGATTTACTATACTCATATACTTTTTCGTCAAAAGTTCCACCTTGCGACTTATGTATAGTTAGAGCAAGAGCTGAAGTTAATAGAAAATGTTTGCGTTCGGCTATACATCTTCTATCCGATGTTAATGAAATATTTGCCATCCGTGTTCAATGGGAACAGCGAGATGGCCGACTCACTTTTGCACTGCTAGAGTGGCTGCACGCATCCGTCTAGTCGCAAGCACCCAAACGCCGTGCCGAAGTCTGCCGAACTGAACCGACGATACTCGGTTGTGTTAGGTTTTTTCGTTACGGAATTTTAACATTCGGTCGCCGCGCTCAAAGCCTGAGATAAAAGCTATGCAATTGCTTGAAAAAGTTTTAAATTTAAACAGCTCCTTCTGGGCAGTTTCTTCGTCAGTAAGTATCATCTGTTAGGAAACTGTGTTTCCGCAGCTTCCACTTCTGCCACTACTGAATCACCTGATTGAACATTCGATGCAACTACCTCTTAAATAATCCAACGAGGGACACAGTTCTATCTGGAGACTCTTGAATCCTAGATTATCATGACAACAACAAACTAACCAGAGCGAATATCGATTTTTCGCCTTATCCCTCCCGCCACGCCCCCAAACAAATCACACTGCGAAATTACCGCTAGTCCTAATCTCCAGAAACATCAGTCGCCTCACGCCGCCATTGCGGCAACGATCTGTAGATCCGACGACAGAAGCTGTGCATCGACCTTGCCCTCTCGCACCAGCGGCGTAGCTACGTGGGTGCAAGAGTGTGCAGTGCAACAGTAGTCCACTGTATTTGGGTCGAAATAGGCCCAAACTTCGGACCAATTCATACAAGAACAAATGAAGGTTTTTCGGGTAGGTCTTGGTGTCTCAAATGATATCTCAAAAGTCCCCTAGGCGGGAGTGACCGCATAACATTTGGCAACGCTGTGAAGGGCTAAAATCCTGCGCCAATGTGAATTCTCGTGAATATCTCGGTCCCTATCCAACTTACGACAAAAATCCAGAGAGCAAAAAGAAAGCTGATGAAATGTCCTAGAAAAAAGGCTCTGAGTTTGATATGTGATATTCTGTATAATTGAGGAACTCCATTCCACACCACCTTCGAGGATGACTACAGGGCGCGTTTTTCTCAAAGTGGTATCCCCTAATAGGGGATACCAATTGAAACAAATTTGATGATATTTAGATTCAGCTGAAACTATATCTGTGTCAATCGTTACACGGTTTTAAACAGATTTTGCCCAATCATCTCCGGCAAGTGCTATAATATTTTCTTTGAAAATAAGGATTGAAACATGACAAAGTATTTTACGCTTGTCCTTTTTTGCTATTTTCTCTTCCTCTTCGTCAACCTCGTTGCCGTATCAATAAATACCGATATTCTTGCTTGATTAGAGCTGTGAGCAGAAGCAGACCAGTGAGATTGAATCTTTTACCTCCAACCCAGGACGCAGCACAACAACATCTGTGAACATCTGTTTCGGGTGTACTATGAAGTACAACAATGGCTTGGTAACAATTTGAAATTTGAGGAGTGGGAATGCATGTTGAAAGACAATATATTGTAATCAAAAACGAAATCCTAACTTCCTGAGCCTGATTGTCTTTCCAAAATGATATTTTGCAACTGTACGAAAGGTTGTCGTCCAATGTGTGGCCGTCGGAGTTTGGGAATTCGTTGCTCACTGGTTTTTGGCAATTGTCATGGGAAATCCTGCCTGAATGCCGAACCATTTGAAGATTCCTCAGAAAAATAGAATGTAACCAATGCAGGAATCCGAAACTCTGAGATTGGCTCCACGGATGTCATCGAAGAAAATATACATGCATTCATAGAAGGAGAAGACGAAGGAGAAGAAAATTAGCGTTCGAACACCTTTCCAAAAACCAAAGAAGTCGTGGATTAGGTCTATTAGGGGATACCACTTTGAGAAAAACGCACCCTGTAGTCATCCTCAAAGGTGGTGTGGAAAAGAGTACCTCCATTATCCAAACTATCACATACGTTCAAATTGAAGGCAAGATTGTGACGAAACCGTTGGTCATATCAAAAAACGACCCATAACATTTTTTCTAGGAAATTTCATCAGCTTCCTTTTTGCTAAAATGTATTTTTGTCGTTAGTTGGATAGGGACCGAGATATTTACGAAAATTCACATTGGGGCAGGATTTTAGCCCTTTACAGCGTTGCCAAATATTATGCGGTCACTCCCATCTGGGGGACTTCTGAGATATCATTTGGGACACCGAGACCTACACGAAAAGCCTTCATTTGCTTTTGTATGAATTGGTCCGAAGCAAAAGTCTAATTTCAGTGGACTATCCTTGATTTTTGCACCAGGGCCCCTGAGCACCTAGCTACGCCACTGGCTCGCACATCACAGGACAGATCGTTCCTTCCCACGGGTATTCTCCTCTACGTCCACGACGCTCATTATGCACGCCAGGACGCGATCACTGCTCGAATCACTAATTAAATATGCTCGGAAATAGATTCATCCAGATTCGCTGATGGACGCCAGGAGGGCGAGAATATCGAAAGCCATTAGATTTCATTACACCTCCTTATTAGCTGCTAATTGGAGGTCTCGACGGTGAAATCGCTCGAAAAACGGGACGCGGAGCTGATCGCGATTGAAGTTCGCGTCATCGATGTCTAGCGGACGAACGATGTCAGATATCGATGAAACAAAGAGGGAGATAGCTTCAACGGAGGGAAATTTAACAGTAGTTCGATGCACAGGCTGCAATCCACCAGAAGATTCCAATAAGTTAGCCACACAATCCAAAAAAGGGTCAATGTTCTTCGTTGGTTCACACGAGAAACTAACCTCGGAGTTCCCCAGGTCTCAGTCCTAGGTACTCGAATGTTTTAGCCCTCTGTTTCGGTTCTTCTTGCTCATCAACATAAGTCATTCAAACCATGTCAATATGTTGCCTACAGAGGCTGGTATTGGAATCTGGTTTTAAACTGTCCGTCCCCTTTGGAAAGGTCTGTTCTATAATAGAGCTAGATGAATCAAATGCTGTTCTTCTTACTCTGGAAATCACACGAACATATGTGGTGGCATTCAGGAAACACTAGAATTCTTCGCTGAGACAAGAGTCAAGAGTTGGTAGGAGAATGCTGGAACTAGCATCATTGGTCATCACCTCGTCGTGGTGTGCGAGCTTGAGTGGTTGTGATGCATCCTGAGAACCACATTCGTAGGACGAGTAACGAAACTATGAATGACCAGATCCATTTTCCAATGTTCCCCTAACAACATAGGTTAGGTGTGTTTTAGAAAAATTCTAAGGCATCAAGAAGCAACGAAGAACGAAGAATAAATTGAGAGAATGTTGTGATGACTATGACTCTATTGACCACTCGAGTCCTTGGACACGCGGCAGACTCGAAAAACTGTTAGTAACACATGCAAGCTAGAACTGCTAGAACGAAAAGTAGTGAATATAGCTGACTTTGCCTTCTTCGTGAGACTAAAACAGTCCAGGGGCTGCAAGTGAGGACTCCACCTAGTGTACAAGGACTTTATTGGAAACGTTAAATCTTTCCATGGGAAGACCCAATGAAATTTTTAGTACTCTGCCGATAACGAACTCTTAAAGCTCTATGCTCGAAGAAGCCTGGGGCTCTCTACCTTAATTTGTTCGGTGATGGGTAGTAGAGTCGTCCAAGACTTTCCCTGAGGATCTACATACGACCCTTTTTGCGTAACCAGGACGTAGGGAGTTAAACATGTGAACAGTCCCTCCCCACGACGAAAACTGTGCACTGGATGATTCGAGACTAGTGGGCAAGCTCCGAATGTTTGCAAATACTTTTATCGTCTTTATGCAATCTCATTTAAGGCTTAAGTCCATTTAGTGAGGGTATCAAAGCACTGAGCTCCTATGTCATTAAATCAAAGTAGACTAGGCACTGCCGAAGCAAACTCCATGAGGTAGATAGGAAAAATAAGGTCTCTTTGATCTGGTTTCTCAGTCATTCGTGAATCAAAGGAAAATAAGGGGCCAATAAACTTCCTAGAAAGCGTGCACCGAAGCAGCTCACTGCGATATGGAAAAATGTACATATCAGAAGAAGTTTCTTCAGAAGGAGAATGCAGAAAGGGAAAAGCTTCCAAAAGTTCCTTTGGAACACCAAAACTTCAACATCCAAAAAGTATCTGTATCTCAATAAGAACCAACTTCACCTCCGCATTGGCTTTCTTTTGAAGCACTGTAACCTCAAAAAGCACCTGTTGAGATTGGGTTTGAGTTCCATCTCTGGATGCTTTGCCATTGAGAGCCGAAGGAAACAATGCCTCGGTGAAGAAACTTATATGAGAGAGGAATTAGCCTCGCTTAACCCTTTCTAGATATTGGATTTCATTAGATCTCTGGATTTGGAAGGCGAGCTGTGAAGGATGTGGTGCGAACTGCTTCGTCAGGGGCACACTAAACCAGAAGGTCGCAGTGGACTGTAACTTTAACTATAACTTAGTTCCATGGCTTCAATTTAATATGTTAATTGGAGACCTGAATATACGAATTTTCGATTCATGATATTTAAAAATATACAAAGGTGACATTTTTTGAAAATGTGACTCACAGAAATATGGTTTGAGAAGCTAGGTACCGAGGTAGTCACTTATGCGTTAGTACAAATATGAATTTATGGACTATTGTCTGTATGATGCGTTACTCAAAAATTTTCTTCAAAATGTCAATATTTTCGAACAAACCAAGTGATTCGAAATCTATCGGTAAAATGGAAAAAATACCATCACGATTCCAGAAAAAATATAGTTAGGTAGGGCATTCAATTTTCAATAACAAATTGATAGCCAATTCCTGGTAGGTCCGGAAGTTACACAAAAATGAATCACAAAAACAGTATAAAATAAAAGAGGATAAAAATATATAGAGTGTCCCGTAAGACCATGGGATACGAAAACAGAATGTAGATCAGGATGTGCGCTACGTTATTTGAAAAAATCGTTCATATGAAAGTCCCAGAGTTTTGCAGATTTTTGATATTTTGTGAAACTGTTGAAATTATTCACTTCAAATCGAGATTCAAATACTTTCTCTCATGCCAGCCATAGGTTGAATTAGATCCTTTTCGAATTAGTTTTTTTTGTGTGAATATAGTTGAATGATTTATTCAATGTATGAACTAAATCTCATGCAGGAGTTCTGAAAAAAAATTCGAAATTCCCGATTTGAAGAAAGTGATTTTTCGTACTTCGATCTGGGGAGGTGCAAAAAAAAAACAAATGATGTTGAAAAATCATGCAAATTATGTTGAAAAGTTGCGTTTCTATGAGGATTTCTTTTTTCAGAAAAAAAGATATTCGAATGTTTATCGAGAATGGGCCATTTCTGTGAAAAACTGATTTTGTAACCTGTTCTTTCGAGCATTTCGGCCGTCGTCGTGGATTAGTTCTCGACGTTTCGCCACTCAGGCAGTTCAGTCCAGTGAGAACATCTCCTGAAATATAACTCCTGAAGATGCCAGACACTCGAACAGGCGAAATGTCGAGAACTAATCCACGACGACGGCCGAAATGCTCGAAAGAACAGGTTCCATTGCACGATGGCCGCGCAAGCCTAAACCAATTCATAAAACTGAATTTGCCATTTTTTTCCCAGAAAACCTTTCTTTTTATACACCGCGTTGATATTCGATCAATCATTAATAAAATGTTATTTACCTGCCACTTCACTTACTGAGTTGATAATAGTTAGTTACTACTTTTGTGACGAGCTGTTTCACCAGACTTGAATCCTCTGATTTTTTTTTCATTGCGGTTGTGTGAAAAATGAAATTCATTTGAATACTATGAGAGATAAAGCAAAACCAAGGGATCGCATTCGTTTTTCTGCAGTCGAAATAGCGGAAAGAATTTGGATATTTTAAAAACATCATTCTTCAATATGTATTTGCGAAAAAAGAGATCATTTTAAACATTTGCTTGTGAAATATATTTTTCACCACATTGTTCATTGTTTTGATCTTTATTGAGTGACTTCACACTAGACTTGTTGATATTGAAGTTCCTTTGGGCATATCTTTGCAATTGATGAATATTTTCATTTTATGAGTAATTCAAGGACTAACATTTTTCAATAGATTTATTCAATAAGTTACAACAGAATGTTTAAAATGAAAGGTTTCTTGAAAAAGTTGACAAAATCAGTTTTTCATTGAAATGGTCCATTTCCGCTAAACATTAGAATATCCTTTTTTCTGAAGAAGGTTATGACCTGTATTTTACCTTTTCGAAATCCTCATAGAATAGGCAACTTTTCAAAATAAATTACAGAAAAGGTCCAGTGCTTTTTTTTTACATCACCCCAGATCGAATTCGTTACAAAAAAATACTTTCTTCGAAAAGAAAATTTTTTTCCAGATTCCCTGCTGGAGATTTCGTGCTTTTTTTGATTGCATGAATTGAAGAAATCTTTCAACCATATTCAAGCAATGAAAACTGTTTCGGAAAGTATCAAATTGTACCTATGGCATGAAAGAAAATATTTGAAGTGAAAAATTTCAACATTTTCATAAAACATAAAAAATCTCGAAAACTGTGGGACTTTCATATAAACGATTTTTCACATAAGGTAGAGCAGATTTTGAATACATTCCGTGGTCTCCTCTGGACTCCCTGTATAAACATGGAAGATCTGGCGTCAAAAGCATCTTATGGTTTTTGAGTTTTTATAATAGTTTCCAGGTGAATTAAGTATCTTTGGTCGAGATATAATAAAAATATAAAACGAATGAAGAAATCAACTCACATGAATAAGTATCGTGACTATCAACAGGCGGCATCAGCCGCCTGTCCTCCTCTTGAAACAGCTGCTTGTCAGGCCTTCCCACCTCAGGAATGCTGTAGTTCAGTTTCTCAGTGTCCACACGCGAAAAGTGACCAGTAACACTCACATCACTCAAATTCTCACCGACCCGAATATCTAACGGATCTCCTTCACCATCCTCAACAGTCGATCCGGGATCGCGGTATCTCTTACCAGCAACAATATTCTTGAGCTGCACTTCCACGAGAGGCTGCTTGGGATACGGACCAACGGGTATAAGATTGGAGGTGGTCCTTCCGATATCTCTTTTGATTGCAAAATGCTGATGAATTAACCTACTTAACGCTAAATTGGAAGAGTGTAACTTGGAATTACGAATTGGACTAAGAGTGGATGCGGAGCTATCTAGCTTAGGATGGATGGCGTTGGCAGATGCATAGCAACGCGTCGTTATGGCTAGCGTACAGAGGAGGAGCAACAGGGAGGCCAGCTGAGCTTTGGAGCTCCTGAGGAGGGGAATCCTGAAGGCCGTGGTCCAGTTTGCGACCAACGTCCCCGCATGCAAAAATCTCACCTCCAACCGACCTTTTATACTAAAGCAGCAATTACTGTGGTTTTCCAAAAACAGCGCCCAAACTGGAGAAAGGACGATCTTACAATTCGAGATTAAAACAGAAGATTCACTGGCGTTTTGGGGCGATAGCAAGAGATCCAAATATACGAGGAGAATCACACCGAAGCGCACTCCAAGCGAAAATGCACATAAACTGTTCTCAGACTTGTTCGGACTTGCTCGGTTAACTTTATTGGATGCGGAAAGGATCAGAGTTCCATACGTGGGTTTATCTGATTCGAGAAGCGCGCGTTGGGTCCCAATCTGATACGAAGTAGGCTTGGTAGATCTTCTTATGTTCATCGCATTGCACTTTTTCCCGAACAGACATCATCTTGTGGTTTCACTTCCTGGTGGTTCCAAACATCTGTTTAGTACGCATTCACTGAGTGGACGGTCTGCAAATGAGGAGTAGGAATTAGTGAAATGAGAGTGGATGGTGGGAGCTATTCAGATCAACCGAATTTAGCACTAGAGCAAAGATGGTCATATAAATTTTTTTTTTTGATCGTTTTTCTGGCCAAGAGTGTAACTAACTGAACCGTCGTGTTCTCAGACGATTTGTTTTGGCTAACTGATTAAAAATTCGTGGTCGAACAGAATTCCATTCATCAGACTAAGAGTATTCAATCTAAAGAAGGGTTCCTCCGAGGGTTCCTCGCATTTGGAGGTCCCCATCTTTCCTTAGTTTTTCCTGATACTGACTACCTATGGATATTTCGTGTATTTAATAGAAGAGTACCAAGTGGAGTCTCAACAACATAATCAGTAATATTTTCATCTTGGTATATGATTGCTTGGTTATTGTGATCAAGATCATCATTCATCTGTGAATGACAAGAGTTTTAAACCTGTCTAGAGTTGTTACCATCATACTAACTTAATTTCTGTATTATTCGGGATATGATATTATATCGGTACAATTTTCTTGTCATTTATCGACTCAGTGACGTTTCTCCATTTTCAGACTACACCATTTTTTTAGTTTAGTAGTACTAAGTAGTACTAGTTTAATACTTTTGTTAATTACAAATCGAAATTGCGAACAAATTATGAATTACTCAAGATATCAAAGATATCACCCAAAAAAAGATGAAAACACAACAAGAAAAAACTTAAGCAGATCTCCAATATCAAAGACAGTACAAAATGTAAAAGAATAAACACAAAAACTTCCTTTATAACATCCACCTCCTGAAATGAAATGTTTCATATTTTTTTGGAAGTATATTTCACCAGAATTGTCATTTCGTCTGATGTTCTTCATTCATGATACATTTTTATTTCTTTATGTAAAGTTAGAAGTATATTGTCCGTTTTTGATATATTAGTTATTCGTATGTTTCCATATGTATTTGGATCATCAATGTGCATGTAACTGAAAATAATCGTCGAAGGCTCTTACCCAAATATAAAGTAATGGACATCCTTATATTATAACGACTCTAAGCTGATTCGACCATCTTGAATGCTTTCTGAGGAATTGCGAAAAATTGCGTCAATATGGAACAAACAAATTGATAAATTTTAATAATAATCTTCACTACAGCACCGGTAAGTCTTAATATTCAATACTTTTTGAGATTAACCAGGTTTTAAAGAAAATCCCTGACAACTTTAGACACGTACTGACGTTACCATGCCATGTTGCAGTTTTTTCATCTCGATAAATAATTTTGTATATTTAATTATTTCTCTTATGAACGCGAAGAAGGAGAATCAGAATAAAAGGAAAATCTCAGTTTTCTACATATTGAGAAGATGCCGAATCTAATGAAACTTATCTTTTTTATTCTCATATCATTTCTTCCTTAAATAATCAATTAATATAAGTTACAAATTGAGTTGATGGTCATTCAAGATATCATGACAAAATGAAATATACAGGAGGGGACAATGACCCACAGTCACTATAATGGATTGTCCTTTGATTCTGAATAGAAAATATATAGCGATGACTATTTTATGATACGTTTTCACAGGTTCTTCTCCATATGATAGATTGTATTACCTACGTGTTTTTCCCGAATCGGTATCGATTCAATGTTTCATTTGTCGATAGATCGTTTTGATTGGCGATTTAAATGATATTCCCAAGTGTTTGAATAACTCCTCACAGCCACCACAATAAACGAATAATGACAAGAAAATGTTTCAATGTTGAAAATCAAAACGGAAAAAATACCTGAGTCTCGATCTGATATAAAAAAGAAGTCAATAACAAAAATATCGTCACTATTCAGAATTATTAGTTCTGAATTGTGACTACGGACTGGTGGAGATCCATACTGAGAGTAAACCACAGAGAACGACGACGGCACTATTTCTATGTGGTTTACTCTCAGAATGGATTTCCGCCAGTCCTTGGTTACAATTCGGAATTGAATTTTGTTGGAGGAAACTAATAATTGTTGCATGCGAGTGAATCGTATCAGGATTGGATTTGTTGAGAGAAGAACTGATATCAGGAGATCTTGATCAATCGAGATCAATGTCTCCATCAAAGCTATTATTACTTGGGTAACCATAATGTATTGACAAAGGAAAATTGATAAATTAAACAATTTTCTTGATTCTGAAGAATTTCATTAATTTGAGAATTTGTCTGATATAGACTCAGAAACGTTACTAAGTTCGAAATATGTAAATGTGATTTCTTTTTTCATTGTTAAGCAACAAGTTTTTGAAAGAAATAGGCCCCTTACAAATTAGTGCTCAAGCTTTATGTAGGGGCTATTCTCCTATTATTCAAAGAAGATTCTAATTAAAGTTTGTTTCAGACATTGGGGTTAATCTGAGTTCAATTCCTTTCATTTATTAAGATTTTTTCAATTTATTTGTATGTACATATATATTCTTGGAAATATAGAAAATTCAAGTCTGGGATTCGAGTATTTCTTCATTCGGGTCCCACTAAAAATGACTAGGAATCATCACCAGGCGAAGATAATAAATCACATGGGAATTAAGCTGATGGATAACTTCTTCTATATTGAATGCGTTTGTTCGAGAAAGAAAACAAGAAACATTAATCATAGGTTGGAAGATGGATTTAAGAACCACATCAAAGAATAGGACATCACTAAAAAGAGGATCAGCACAGTCCTAATTTTGAATATTCTGGATGAGTGAATGTTTTCCTTAGCGAAGAGTGTATAAACTGACTGAACTAGATTTGATTTCGAGCTTTATAAATCTGACGAAGACTGCAATTATATATTTTCTTCGTGGTGAAGAGGTTCAGTTTGATAACCACTATACATATTCATTACTTCGATCTGATGAAAAATTTCTGAGAAAAGATCTTCAAAATTTTTTAATTATTGACTCTCATCGAGCATTCATTCATTTAGGAGCATCATTCCTGAGCATTAATACTTTTTCAGGTTACATTAACATTCTGTGATGGACGAAAAGAAATTGTAAGTTACTTTTTGTAACTAGAAATCAAGCCACGACTGAACTTCAAGGCCTGCAGAAATGACAATAACTCCCTAACGGAATATATGTTTTGCAGTGCAATTCCATGCTTACATGAGGGTTCAAATTGATACCTGATCTAGCGAGACATGCAATTATTCAAGAGATAAATTGCCAGGGTTGCGTTCATAAACTTACTCAGAGTAAGCTCCCCTTACTCTGAAGCGTTCACAAACTTGCTTTGTCTTCCTCGGAGTATACTCTGTGAGCGTTCATAAACTTCCTTTGAGTAAGCTCTGCATACTCTGCTATTTGGGGGAGTAAACACATACTCTGACAGTTGTGACGTACGATTTTCATTCTGTCCTGCTCCCGCGTACTTTTTGAAACTTGAATATTATTCAAATAAGTATTTATTTCTGGTTTTGTTTCATTTCAATAACGAAATACGAAACAATTAATTTTTCAAGTGAAACAACTATTCTGTGAAATAAAGAAATATTGGAAAGAATTACTTTAATGATTAATAAATTTAATGAAATTGCTAGCAGTGAATTAACGAAGCTCAAAGTGAACTTTACCAAGAGATAATGGTAAAGAAAAAAAGAGTTTTTCCCTGTATTGCAGAACCTAGAGTGGTCCGTTCAAGTTCAAATAAATCGAGACATGAAAAGTCCCACAATAACTGTTTTTTGTACCTGATTTGGAATCTACGTTGATATTTTGTTATATTCGAGAGTTTAGATCTGTCAAGATTCATTCATATTTTGCTTTATCTTTCATACAATATTTTTTTAACTTCTTTTTGTTAGCTTCCTCAAATGAAACTATTTTTTGTTACGAAGTATTTAATTTTTTTTTGACGTAGAGTCAATAAAACAACAAAACATGTAATAACATTTTTAATTTTCTGCTTGCAAGAGAAGATTATAGACAATAATATCCTTTTTCATTCTTCCTGTCTCATTAAAAGTAATTCAAAGTCCTGAGAACATTTATCAGTTTTCTCACAATCATCAAAAAACACGTTTGTGCTCTGCTTTTCAAATAAAAGAAAAATTGACTATACTGCGAAGACACAACTGAAAATGTACGACTAGAGAGAATTTTTTTCTTAAACTTCTATTATTCATTCATGATAGCAACAATTCAATATAAAAATGATAAATAAAAAATGTATATGATGCAAAAGTATTATTCATAACCTATACACATGTTTGAATTCTGAATGACATTTGTCAGAGTAAGTTTGTGAACGACAAGTGTGGAGTAAAGACCGAAGTATATTTCTGATCATATGGCCATACTCTTACTCTACTCTCTGAGTAAGTTTGTGAACGCTGCCCAGGATAGAATCATTACTTATTGAGAATAACTCGTTTATTCCAAGCAAAACATTCCCATTCAGAAAAATAAATTCAGCCCAACCAAAGCAAGAAAAAGATTCCCAACGACTTCCGCATCGACCACAGAAACGGGACCTGTCCGCTGTCAAACGTGCCCACCGAAAACACAACGTTCGAAGAAACGCAGGAATTTCTATAGTAATCGAACCTGAACTATTTGCAATACTCCAAACATTTTGGCACCAAACTAACGAATAGTTCAGGAGTTAAAAATATCCAATTCGTAAGTCTCCGCTCAGAGAAAACACCGCCGAAGCCAACGTACTAGATTCGAATATAGTACACCGCGTTCTTTTCGAACTGAGCGGCTCCGAAGGCATCTCTTTCGTTCACGTCAACCTCTGTGGTTGACACCCCAGGAAAATGATTCCAGATAGTCCTGACAGTGGTCAGTGTCTTTTCGTCGATTAGGAGGGAATGACAGTGATGATTGTTGTAGTTTTTGACGTGTGGTTGTCCAGGGTTGTTTGGTTAATCATGCGGCATGCAGTGTGAACAACATGTGGTGTTGTGTTAGGCTGAGGGTGGTGGGAGATGTTTGAGTCAACATTGACATGTGAATCAAGATGCGGGACTTTGACGATTTCATTCATTCATTCCGAGCCTAGAGACGTCGAATGTCAATGAGGAGAGAATATTAAAGCGAGGCCTCGCATAGCACCGATGCAACGTGCATATTGTGAGGTTAGGAATCGTCAAGGTCACGTAAATAACTTAAGCCTATGCATATAAAGATCGCCGAAGCGTCAAGCATATTCTACTCGGACGTACTTCGTGGGTGAATATCCCAGATCCATGGATGCAGATGAAGGTCGCACAGGTTTTACGGCGATCACTGGGCAACATTTGACGTTTTAAATGAGCCGCTTTCACGTGGTAGCGAGCCAGAGAGCATCCCGGCCAAAGCGAAATTCGAGTCAAATATATATTTACACTGTTGCGAATGTCGCCGGTTGCGGACGTGTTGGTCCTTCGGGCCGGATCAATGGGGGCGGTATTGGGGAACCACATGCACTGCGAACGTTGCAATCGAATTATGGGGATCAAAATGGAACAGGTATGCCACAGCGTATTGCAACAACACACCACAAGGTGTCGTCACATACTGAATCGGCGGGTCGCGATACTCGTCTGAAGCGAACGACCAGGCCAGACGGAAAGCCGAACGCGCGTTCGGCTCGTCTCGTGCGGACGTCGGGGCCGAGGCATAGACGACTGCGACCGCGGGTTATGTCATATCCCTTCATTATTTACTATCACAATGGAAAATTTAAATATAGACGAAATGGGCGGCCGGTGAGTTCCGGCAACACGTGTGCGAGTCGCATGGACTGTCCAGCGGTGGTCATCGCGATAGATGCGGTCGGGTCCAGAGCTGGTCCTTCGAGGTGGATCGTGTTCCGGCCAACAGGTCGCTGAGGGGTGGCCTTGTCGATGGTGCGGACTTCTCTAGGATATCGAGTATCTGTTTTGAGAAAAAGAACAAATGAAAAACCAAAAAAATCTGTGCATACGGAGTCCACATAGGGTAAAACAGGGGACATGACGCACCCTTTTCGAAATGCGCCATGAATCCACTTTTTAGAACTGAACGTGGTCATAAAATCATTAATAATTCTTTAGGTATTAAACTTTTTTTGTATAACATCAACATGAAGAAAAACATTTTTTTTTGAATAAAATAAAATATAAATTCTTATTTAGGCATGGGGTATGGGAGAAATTGCTAATAGGAGTTCAACATACACTGTGCAAAAAAATTAACGCACATTATGAAAATCTCAAATTTATTCTACAACTGAAGGTGTTGTCAATGATAATTATTTTCATCAGAATTATGCATGCATATGTTAGCCGTTTTCAACTTTTTTCTTCAATACAGATGTTTTTTCCCCAGCAGGAATAGAATAGAATAGAATAGAATAGAATTTATTTGCTCTCAATATTACAAATAAATCAATTAACCTTCAAAAACTCACAAGGTGCGTCAAAATTAAGAAAATTGATTATTCATTATCCAAATCATTCACAATGAATAAAATGAATCACAATAAGTTACAATAAATCACAATAAGTTACAAGAAATAGCAATAAGCTACAATAAACATCTACGACACTTTCAATAGCAACTGGCATAAGAATAGTAGGGCATCAAAATTTAAAATTCAAAATCTAAAAATTCTTGTATAGAATAAAATATATTTTCAGTTAAAAACACCTTCATTCGGTGTTTGAAACAAACTTTGCTCAGTTCCATCCAGCATTGAGGGAGCTTATTCAAAAACTTAATACCCAGAAAGTTGAAGTTATCTTGGGTTCTTTTAATTCGGTGTTGTGAAAGTACCCATTTACTCCGGTTCCTAGTGGAATAATCATGCTGAAATGACTCGATTTTGCCACTTTTATACAGTGAACACATGCAGGCAAGTATGTAGATTGCTGGTAAGGTCAAAATTTTATACTTAGCGAAGAGTTCCCTGCAGCTGGTTCTCTGCGATACTCCAGCAATTGATCTTACCGCTCTCTTCTGTTGCAGGAATACCATTGAAGCATCTGGTGCAGCTCCCCACAGAATAACGCCATAAGATAAAACGCTATGGAATAGTGTGAAGTATGTAAGTAATGCTGCTTCTTCATTTAGAAAATTTTTAATTGTTCTTACATTATACAATAATAAAAAGAGATGATATCAGATTTTGAATGTATTGGCTCCATTCTAAAATCAGTTGTTCTCAATCAATTCTAGTGATCAATAGTTCTTCTTTCATTTGATTATCTACACTCGATCACTATGCAACGCGAAACACGCAATTTGACCCAAAAGGAATTTGAATCAAGATGAATGTGCCCAAGCGGTAATTTTGCGAGAAGAACGGTTGTCATATACAAGAATTGCAGAAAGGTTGGAGTTTCCCATACAAGTGTGTCCAGAATATTGCAGCGATTCAGGGAGACAGGTTTGAATGTTCGAAGACCAGGACAGGGTAGACCACGGGTAACAACTGCCATTCAAGAACGTTACTTGATAGTTTCTTCGTTGAGACAACGGTTTGCAACCCCGCTCGCTCCCTTCAAAATCAGCTTGAGCAAACTCATGGGGAGCAAATTAGTACTCAGACAATAAGAAATCGTCTCAGAGAATATGATTCAAGGCCTCGTGTCGAGGCAAGAGGCCCAGCTCTTACCCCAGCCCATCGAAGGACACGCTTGGATTTTGCGAGAGGGCATATCCATTGAGAAGACGCCGATTGGGAAAAAGTTCTCTTCACAGATGAGTCTAGATTCTACCTCTACCATTGTGATCGACGTTTTCTTGTATACAGACGTCCACATGAAAGATATGCTCAGTAAAATATCCTGAATACTACTTGTTTTGGGGGGAGGATCGATTATGGTATGGGGTGGAATATTTTTGACTACTCGCACAGACGTAATGGTCGTTGATGATGGAGCTGTGAATGCTGATTAGTATATAAGGAACATTCTTGAAGAGCATGTAGCGCCGTGAAAATATCATTTTTATGGATAATGCCAGACCCCATCGTGCGCGCATCGTTCAGGAGTACATTGAAGAGGTTGAAGGCTCTCGCATAGAATGCCCAGCAAGAAGTCCAGATCACAATCCGATTGAGCAGGTTTAAGACAACCTCAATAGGAGGCTGAGAAATTCAGAAAATCATCCCGCTACTTTTAATGATAATGATTTAGGAATCCAACTCGGAGAAATCTGGGAAGGATTAGATCAGAACATTTTAAGATCACTCATTTTGAGTATGAACCATCATTGGCGAGCTGTAATTAACGCAAGGGGTGGAAATACCAAGTTTTAAATCACTTATCAGCGTTTCAGTATTTTGAAAATTGTATATTTCTCTTCTTTTACATAAGATTCCTTGAAATCCTGAATTTTTCTTCCATTTAATGTGTCTTGTTCCATTCAAAACCTTCCTGAGAGAACATAAAAAATAAGTTATGAAGTCAATGTAGAGTGCGTTAATTTTTTCGGAGTGTATTATGTTAACTTTTGGGAAATTGTTCTCTTCCACAGGGCATACAGGATATTTTGAAGGATGTGCACGTGTCGAGAATCCACCTTAGACATTCCGCTATCGATTCGGTATTTTCGTATCGGTCCAAGCATCCTAGGCATTCATTTCTTCAAAAGTTTCGTCGCCTGTAGAATCGTCTGTGAAAAACGCACTTGTCAAGTCCTCCTGTGTCCATTTTTCCCTAGTACTCAAATTCAAATTCAAATAATTCAAATTCAAATATAGATTTATTTTCACAATGGTTGATTTCTCAACAAAGGGAAAGTATGTCAAAAAAAATTTCAAAACTAATTAATTCTACAGAAATTAACAAATTCAGTAACATCATATGGTTTCTATTTCACAATAAATTTTCTAACATCATATTTTAATAATTTCTCATTAGTCATAACCCTATACATTTTTGGCAGCTCAATATATGATCTAATACACATATATTCTGCTTGCTGTTAGGTAAGGCTCAATCTACACTTCGGAAAAACAAAATGGTGAATCCGTCGTATATTATTATGGTTAAGCTTACAATCAGAATATTCGCGATGGCAATTGGAAATATATAAACCAGACATTGTAATAAAATTATTAGACTTAAACAAACCGCTACATGTTTCTCTCATTCTTTTTCGAAATAGGGCCCTGAGTGCCCATTTTTGATCTATAAAAATTCTACCGTCAAGTGTACTACCACCCCAGAAAATTATACCATAAGACATAGACTAGTGTAAAAGAAGGCATTTTGGGTCTTAAATAAGAATGATATTGTGCGTCATCTATCCCGAAACGTCATGCGTCATCTATCCCAAACCCATGGGATAGATTACGCACCTATTTGAGTTACAACAAATTCTGAGAAAAGACGTTAGATTGGTGAATATAGCTTTTATTATAACCCAACTTCCAACTGTCTTCGACAGAACGTTGACTTTCAGCGGATTTTTAATAAACAATGAAATCAAATTAAAAACCTTGCAAACTTTTAGGTACTTACGAACTATATATCACCAAATATCTTGTAAGTTTCTTGCACTTTCAACACGATTTTAGAAGAACGGCAAAAGTAAACTGTCTGCATGCATCTATCTTACGCACATTACACTGCGGGCACCGAAGGCGAATTATCTGATTTCGTCGTCTCTCCCGCCGCATCATGTGTCCCTGTTCTACCATAGATAAATTCAAAATAGTAATCATCGGAACGAATACCATTTTAAATTTATAGGCTCACAGATCTTTCATCCTGAAGCTGGAGAAATGAAATCAGATTTTGCCGCTGAGGAAAAAGATATATCGGTTTAAGCTTCATTTGGCATAATCAGTATCCCATAACTATCACTCAGAGACAAAATATTCATAAAAAACATCTACTTCTAAAGCAACTTTTTCAAGCTTTTTGAGTCTGCTTTTATTTGTTAGATAAAACTAATAATCTGGTCAATTGTTCGGTGGATGTGGATCGTATTAAGACTGATTTGTTGAGAAAAGAACTGATTTCATTGATTGTTGAGAGCAATATTAACACCAAAATAATTAATATTAATTTATGGTTATCATGAATTGACAAATGTCAATTGAGAAATCAAAAATTATCGGACGAAGGAGTTTGATGAAGACTCCGAAACGTCACAAAGCTTGAAGATGCGAAGTGTTGTTCCTTTTATATTTGTTGGGCAACAATTTTGAAAGGATTTGGACTCTGACAAATTAGTGCACAAGTTTTACGCAGGGGCCTGTCTTCTATTAATAAATTTTTTTTTCAATTTGTTCTTTGTTTCACCGAGAAAAAACTTTCACAAAAATATTTATTATTATTCTTTCAGCCGGGGTCGTTCTAGGTCGATGAGCTTTTTGAATACTTCGCCATATAAAACTTCTGTCCCTTATCCTGCTCATTCAAAAAAAATCAAAGGAGGGCGCCAATGATGTTAATGATACCGACAATATCCGCATGAACCTTGATTGTCACTAGGGTTAGCATAAAAATCCCCATGTTATGAAACCCAGTGTTTTTTTTGGGTTTTTTCAAATTGATAAAACCCACTATATTGAGTTTTTTCAAAACTAGCAAATCAACAGCTGTACGAACGTCATATACACATATTTATTTCTGGATGAGAACAAAAGCTAGCGTGAATAAAATGGAGTAAGTAGTAGGTGAATACAAAACGATGAAAACTGACCAAACTAACGAAACACTTATTTCAAATAACAAACAAAAAACAAGTTCTTTGTTACGCAAAGCATCTAATTCATCATCTAATTCAAATCTGAATTTGTATTTTCGTCACATTCCTATTCCTCAGACTAGGTTCCTGAATGAATTTTTACCAAGTTAAAAGCTTTATAGGCACTTCAGAGGCTTACTCCAAATATTAATCCTTAAAAAAAAATACGCTAAATAGGGAAAATCCAAGAAAAAAAACGAAAAAACCATGAAAACTCATAGAGAGTAGTCAGATTGAGCTTAAAAAAAAATGGGACTTCCCCAACTCATGATTCTGTTGAATGGCAGTCATGTAACAGGGGATAAGTTTGAGCTATCATTAATTTTAAGAAATGCTTGGTTGAGTAATAGTTTTGGGAGGTACTGGTGCAAACGGCCTGAATCTCTTCTTCATGATGGTTTGAACAAATATGCATTACTATCGTTAATGTTTTCAGGGAAGGCAAAAAACCTTTGCTGCAGATGTGAAACTGGATGTGACACTTAAAATGTGTCCACCGGAATATGGATTAAAATGCGCAACATTTACAATGGAATGACTAGGAAAACGTTAGATTTCATATTCCATGAAAAACAGAAAAATAGCAACGCCGTAGAACGAAAATAAACTGCAGAAAAATATAGTTGAAATGGGATTTCGTGATGAAAATTCAAATAAATATGATTTCAAGGAAATGATATCAATTTCAGCCTGTAGGTCTGCAGCGTATACAGGGTGTTTAAGAAAAATCGAGTAAAATATCTAAATCTTATTGACAGAAAATTCAAGACAATCAATAAAATATATGGTCTCCACGGGCATCAATAACAGCTTGACATATTCTTTGCATACTGCACAAGAGGTTGTTGGACATTTCTTGAGGAATTTGGTTCCATAAACGGGTCAGAAGCTCCCAGATGATGATTATCAAATCTTCTTTAGAGCATATCCCATGCATGTTCTATGCAATTCAAATCTGGTGATTGCGGAGGTATTGGTAAAAGTGGAATATCAAGCTTCTCGCGCGCATTCTCAACTAAGGCTGCACGGTGCGGTCTAGCATTCTCGTCTGAAAATTGAAAAGTTACACCAATAGCAGAGAAAACAATTGGCAAAAAGTGTCAATGACATGCGCCCAACCATAACACTAAACCCTCGGAATGGATGGACCTCTTGGACATAGCGACGATTACAGGGCATGCGTGGGATTGTCCATACCCTTATTCTTCGAGAATCTGCAAATCGTCCATATCTGGATTCATCAGTGAAAAGGACACTACTCCATTGATATGTTGCTTGCCCATTCTAGTCTTTGACGCTTATGGTTACGTGTTAATGAAACTCCTCTTAATGTACGTCTAGAAGTTAGATTCACCTCTCTCAATCATCGTCTGATGGTTTCGATGAAAACTTGGACCCCATCTCTATCTTGAAGAGTATTTGTAGCATTCTACACGTAAATTTAGGCTTCCTTCTCGCCGAAACGGGGATGAAACGATCCTGAGCAGGTATTGTTTTTCGTCGTCCACTAAGCCGTGGTCTTTCCAACACGAAAAATGTCTCCCTGCACCTATTCCAGAGTCAAGATATCACACTTTGGCTGACTTAGAACCTTTCCACTTCAACAACTTGAGCTAGGCCACCCTGTCGCATTTTGATTCCCCCTATTAGCCTCGGCGTTTGTTAATTCACGTTGGCATTTTTAGAAATTTCGTTTCAAATCGAAGCCGTTGATAAACTGACTCCATGTCAAAATAAGAACATTCATACAAAGAACCAAACTTCAGAAAAAAGGTGCCCAGATTGACAAAATGCCTCATACTGATTTTCATTAGCTCGGTTCAAGTTGCTATCGAGTTTTGAATGATTTTATAGCGATTTTCACGAAGATTACATACTTTTCAAAACGATTGAATACGATATCCCTAAATCCTGTGGAGCAGTATTGTTGATGAGTCAAACTGAATTTCATCTGAAAAATGTGATTGCTACAACTTTTTTCATTGGAAAAGTTGATTTATCAAATTGTAATGACATTTCTCCATTAGACGTTCCTCTTACTTATTTGTTTTTTTCTCTTGTCAATGTTTTCAAGGAAAGTATCCCAGTAAGCGTCGAGCCAAAAATCCGCTATCTGTACCCCAATCCGCCTCAGTTGAAAACAAAAACTATTTACGACTTCGAAAATACACACTGCGGAGACGTCATACGCGAATTTAAATATGAACATTATCGTTCGGAGATATCAATCCACAATGCACTGGGTGGACCGCAGCCAAATATTGTTGGAAAAGGGTCAGCATCGGAACATCTGCTACCGTTTGATCCCCGAACACACCTTCCTCCACGTCACGGGGGGGCATTGTGTAACCGATATCGATGTCTTGCCTCGGCTACCTCTCAATAGGCGAATAAACAGCCCGAGACAATGGCTCTACGTCATTTTGTATGCCTTGGTAGTTGGAGCAGACTGATCGGACGTCAATATTGATTTTCATGTGCGTCGAAATCGATGAATGCGTCTCAACGAGAGAATTCGCTTTGTTTTGCCAATGAAAGATTTATAATAGGAAACTATAAAGTGGTAATGAGTGACGTTTTCCGAGGGTCTGTCATAAATAGTCGAACAATTTCGAGAACATGCATCACTGCGAATCAAATTGTCGATGATTTCTCACGAATGTTATTGCCTCCTCTCATTACGTCAATTCATTTTATGTGCACTTTGAAATAAACTCTGACGAAGTAACGCTCTTGGTGTTCTGAAGTTTTCAACTACTGCCAACCCTTTTTTTGCTCTTTCAATGATCTCTTTACGTAGGTTTGACAAAATTGGTGATAATTGAACTACAACTTCTTAACCCAACAAGATAGAGGAGAATGAATGGCACATAACGGTTGTCTTTTTCAGAGAAACTGATAATGCCATCAACTGCATTCCTCTATCTTTTTTTTTGTTTTCGCGTTGTAGGCCAAAATTGAAATTTGGGCGATTTCAACTTGTAAAGTTATAATCTAACACTAAATGCTCCAGCTAGTCAGAGCATGAAACTACCTTACATTTATATAAAGCAAAATGAGACTATATGCTTCTACTCTGCCTAATGATAATCAAAACTTGAACAGTCGAGATTCAGTCTTCTCTGATGACAATAGCTATTTACAATATCTATTATTATAAGTTAAAACATTAAAGTATGAGGACAAGAATATCTACCATTATGAACAATTCGTTAGATTTTTCATTCACAAGCGTTCTTCGTTAACTTATCTTATTTGAATAATGCCAGATAAAGGAAGTGATTATTCCTCGACTTCTTCCAGAGGTGGTCTGATCGGACGTCAATATTGATTCTTATGTGCGTCGAAATCGATGAATGCGTCTCAACGAGAGAATTCGCTTTGTTTTGCCAATGAAAGATTTATAATAGGAAACTCTGAAGTGGTAATGAGTGACGTTTTCCGAGGGTCTGTCATAAATAGTCGAACAATTTCGAGAACATGCATCACTGCGAATCAAATTGTCGATGATTTCTCACGAATGTTATTGCCTCCTCTCATTACGTCAATTTCTTTTATGTGCACGTTGAAATAAACTCTGACGAAGTAATGCTCTTGGCGTTTGAAAGTTTTCATCTACTGCCGACCCTTGTTTAGCTCCTTCAATGGACAAAATCGGTGATAATTGAACTACAACTTCTAACCCAGCAAGACAGAAGGAAATGAATGGCACATAACGGTTGTCTTTTTTAGAGAAACCGATAATCCCATCAACAACATTCCTCTATCTTTTTCTTTGTTTTCGTGTTCTAGGCCGAAATTGAAATTTGGGCGATTTCAACTTGTGAAGTTATAATCTAACACTGAATGCTCCAGCTAATCAGAACATGAAACTACCTTACATTTATATGGAACAAAATGAGACAATATGCTTCTACTCTGGCTAATGATAATCAAAACTTGAACAGTCGAGATTTATTCTTCTCCGATGACAATAGCTATTCACAATTTCTAGTATTACAAGTTAAAACATTAAAATATGAGGAAAGGAATATCTACCATTATGAACAATTCGTTAGATTTTTCATTCACAAGCGTTCTTCGTTAACTTATCTTATTTGAATAATGCCAGATAAAGGAAGTGATTATTCCTCGACTTCTTCCAGAGGTGGTCTGATCGGACGTCAATATTGATTTTTATGTGCGTCGAAATCGATGAATATGCGCCTCAACGAGAGAATTCGCTTTGTTTGGCCAATGAAAGATTTATAATAGGAAACTCTAAAGTGGTAATGAGTGACGTTTTCCGAGGGTCTGTCATAAATAGTCGAACAATTTTGAGAACATGTATCAATGCGAATCAAATGGTCGAATTTCTCACGAATGTTTTTGCCTCCTCTCATTACGTCAATTTCCTTTATGTGCATTTTGAAATAAACTCTGACGAAGTAACGCTCTTGGCATTCTAAAGTTTTCATCTACTGCCAACCCTTGTTTTGCTCCTTCAATGATCTCTTTACGTACATACAGGTTGGACAAAATTGGTGATAATTGAACTACAACTTCTTAACCCAACAAGAAACAGGAAAATGAATGGCAAATAACGGTTGTCTTTTTTAGAGAAACTAATAATGCCATCAACTGAATTCCTCTTTTTTTATTTTGTTTTCGAGTTATCGGCCAAAATTGAAATTTGAGCGATTTCAACTTGTAAGGTTATAATTTAACACTAAATTTCCAAGCTAGTCAGAACATGAAATCACCTTACATTTATATGAAGCAAAATGAGACAATATGCTTCTACTCTGGCTAATGATAATCAAAACTTGAACAGTCGAGATTAATTCTTCTCTGATGACAATAGCTATTTACAATATCTATTATCACAAGTTAAAACATTAAAATATGAGGACAAGAATATCTACCATTATGAACAATTCGTTAGATTTTTCATTCACAAGCGTTCTTCGTTAACTTATCTTATTTGAATAATGCCAGATAAAGGAAGTGATTATCCCTCGACTTCTTCCAGAGGTGGTCTGATGGGACGTCAATATCGATTTTTATGAGCATCGAAATCGATGAATGCGTCTCAACGAGAGAATTCGCTTTGTTTTGCCAATGAAAGATTTATAATAGGAAAGTCTAAAGTGGTAATGAGTGACGTTTTCCGAGGGTCTGTCATAAATAGTCGAACAATTTCGAGAACATGCATCACTGCGAATCAAATTGTCGATGATTTCTCACGAATGTTATTGCCTCCTCTCATTACGTCAATTCATTTTATGTGCACTTTGAAATAAACTCTGACGAAGTAACGCTCTTGGTGTTCTGAAGTTTTCAACTACTGCCAACCCTTTTTTTGCTCTTTCAATGATCTCTTTACGTAGGTTTGACAAAATTGGTGATAATTGAACTACAACTTCTTAACCCAACAAGATAGAGGAGAATGAATGGCACATAACGGTTGTCTTTTTCAGAGAAACTGATAATGCCATCAACTGCATTCCTCTATCTTTTTTTTGTTTTCGCGTTGTAGGCCAAAATTGAAATTTGGGCGATTTCAACTTGTAAAGTTATAATCTAACACTAAATGCTCCAGCTAGTCAGAGCATGAAACTACCTTACATTTATATAAAGCAAAATGAGACTATATGCCTCTACTCTGCCTAATGATAATCAAAACTTGAACAGTCGAGATTCATTCTTCTCTGATGACAATAGCTATTTACAATATCTATTATTATAAGTTAAAACATTAAAGTATGAGGACAAGAATATCTACCATTATGAACAATTCGTTAGATTTTTCATTCACAAGCGTTCTTCGTTAACTTATCTTATTTGAATAATGCCAGATAAAGGAAGTGATTATCCCTCGACTTCTTCCAGAGGTGGTCTGATGGGACGTCAATATTGATTTTTATGAGCATCGAAATCGATGAATGCGTCTCAACGAGAGAATTCGCTTTGTTTTGCCAATGAAAGATTTATAATAGGAAAGTCTAAAGTGGTAATGAGTGACGTTTTCCGAGGGTCTGTCATAAATAGTCGAACAATTTCGAGAACATGCATCACTGCGAATCAAATTTTCGATGATTTCTCACGAATGTTTTTGCCTTCTCTCATTACGTCAATTTCTTTTATGTGCACTTCGAAATAAACTCTGACGAAGTAACGCTCTTGGCGTTCTGAAATTTTCATCTACTGCCAACCCTTGTTTTACTCCTTCAATGATCTCTCTACGTACGTACAGGTTGGACAAAATTGGTGATAATTGAACTACAACTTCTCAAACCAACAAGATAGAGGAGAATGAAGGCACATAACGGTTGTCTTTTTTAGAGAAACTGATAATGCCATCAACTGCATTCCTCTATCTTTTTTTTTGTTTTCGTGTTGTAGGCCAAAATTGAAATTTGGGCGATTTCAACTTGTTAAGTTATAATTTAACACTAAATGCCCAAGCTAGTCAGAACATGAAACCACCTTACATTTATATAAAGCAAAATGAGACAATATGCTTCTACTCTGGCTAATGATAATCAAAACTTGAACAGTCGAGATTTATTCTTCTCTGATGAATGACAATTGCTATTTACAATATCTTTTATTACAAATTGAAACATTGAAATATGAGGACAAGAATATCTACAGTTATGAACATTTCGTTAGATTTTTCATTCACAAGCGATCTTCGTTCTTATCTTATTTGAATAATGCCAAATAAAGGAACTGATTATCCCTTGACTTCTTCCAGAGGTGAGATGTGGTAGACTTCCAGATCTTTCCCAACTATAGTTGGGAAAGATTCGTCATTCTATAAAATGACGAATCTTCGACCTAACATACTTCTTCTAAGCTTCTAAGCTCTCAACTCTGTCCAGAAAGACATTGTAACTTTGACTTTTTCCAAAAAGAATGGTTTTGTAGGTTAAGCTCCTTGAAAAGATGTGAAGGTTTAACTCCCTTCAAAAAGGTGTTAAAGGTTGAACTCTCTCAAAGAAGGTGTTGAAGGTTTAATTCCCTCCAAAAAGGTGTTGGAGGTTCAACTCCATCCAAAACGGTGGTGAAGGTTTAACTCCTTTCAAGAAGGCTATTGAAAACACAGTTTTTTGTATCGGTAAAATTCTAAAGTTCCCAGAGATCTCTGATAATCCTCATTCACATAAAAAAAAATTCAAGAGAAGAAAAAATGTGTTCAACGAAACACTGGCACAGATAAATCGAGAAATGGAAAATCAGAGGATCAAGGAATTGCGAAATGTTCAAATTCAATCAACAAATTATAATTTAGAAAAACTGATCTAGAAGGAGAGTTGATTAAGCAGATAATTGAGAAAATCAGATGAAAGTTGCATGATTCTCAAAATGGCAGAACCCAAGCGTACTACTCAAGTACCTCATTTACTTGAAACAAACGAATTATTGACAAAAATAAAACAATGATTGTCTGATCAGCTTTGTACTCACAGATAATTAAGTTTACTCGAGAATGAGCGGGGGTATTACGATTTCTTAGTTGTAGGAAGTGTAAAAACGAAAAGATGTGAATTCAATACCGCGTATAAGAAAGTAACCGAGAATTAGGTACGCGAGAAAAATGGAATCGTACAACGAGAAGATTGCAGGACTAGTTTTTTGATTTGCACGGGGCAGCAGATGCCGATTTCTTCAATTGATCCTTGATACAAGACGTTCCGAAAATCTTTGAAATTGAAATTGGTAAATTATACCGTTACAAGCTTTGATCATTATCTCCGGTTCTGTTTGTGCTAGGATGTTGAAATGAAAATATTGAGGAGACTCTTTTTTCATAGCGATCCAGTAGCATACTATGGTTTTTCCGAGAGGTTTCTCTGCTGAGATATAATATAAATTTCTGTTATCTTTTATGAAAACAATAGTTGATTATGACTCAAAAAGAATCATCCGTTTCAAAAATATTTGATAAATCAGACAGAGTGGCCCTCTTAACAAAGTACCTACTGACTAATATTTTCGTAAGTAAGCTCTAGAAAATGCTTAGACAAGTTAATATTTTGACGTCGTTTGACCCCAATCGGGGTGGCAGCCCCTTCAAGATTCTGGAATCTCTATTGAGTTCGAGCAAAAGTTTTGCAATTCCATGCATGAATATAGTGAACATTTTCTAGTTGGTGTCAAAAGGTCAACTTGTCGAAGCAGTTTCTAGAGCAAGGACAAAAGTATGTTTTACGTGGCTCAACCTGTATAATATGTTATTTATTCTCAAAACTTAAGAAAAAGATTATTCTTCCTCAGTCATTTCAAACTATTTTTTTGATAAAGAAAAACACAACTTTATGTTATAGCTCAGCAAGGAAACCTCTTGGAAAAAAATATAGTACGCAACTGGATTGTAACGAAAGAAGCTTCTGTATAATCTCTTAATTAACACATCCTAGCTCAAATAGAAACGGAGATATTGACCAAAGTTGAATTCGCCGAAATTTCAATGTTGTTCTATAACTCGATAACAAAAGAAGGTAGAGGAATCCAGTTGATGGCATTATCAGTTACTCTAAAAAATACCACCGCAACGTTTCATTCATTTTCCTCTATCTGTGACGGTTTAAAAGTTGTAGTTCAGGTAGCACCTAGTTTGCTACATTTACATTTATTTTACATATATGAGTTATGGTCGTAGTATTTTACCTAATGTTATCTAGCACGAGAGCACATGTAACACCTTGGTTGGTGATGAAACTCGATACTGTGTACATACTGTTTTCGTGATATTTTCATTTGAAAACTATAGAGTAATAACCAATGCAGGTTTGAAAAAAAATAGCTGATAAAATAAAGAGAATTCAATTAGAATACACGATATAGAAGTTTATCCTTTGTCCATTAATCCATTAATCTTCAAAAAGGTTGGGAGTCAGCTATCACTCAATTAAAGTGAAGTATAATTCTATCTTTCAATTCTTGAGATGAATTCACTTCTGATGTAGGATATACTTGTTCTTCAAGATACAATCAAACTGTGAAATTCAAGGGATCAAAATCGCAATGAATCCCAATGAATCAGAGCTTCTGCTACTCTACCAAACCATCTATTCGGAAAATGGTTACTCAACCAATTACGACACCTTTTTTCAAAGTGCGGTAGCGCTCCATCGTGCCTACAAATTAATAATACCTAATGAAAATCAATAATGTATACCAGCATCGGTAATTACTCAATAATTTTCGAATCAAAATATTTCGAAAACGGTACACAGTATCGAGTTTCATCAAGAGCACCTTTTTAGGGCAAAATTGAATTATGTTTGAGTTCACTTGAAATTGTTCTTGAAAAATTTAGTACTGAAAAAGTTATGTTCAATACTACTCGATACGAACTTCGTAACTAGCGCTCTCTATGAGAATCAAACATGAAGACGAGTTCATTAGATGTATCAGCTTCCAAAACATATCCGTATAAAATTTAATTACAACGTTGCGAGTAGTTTCAACAAAATCTTAAAAAATGTTTGAGATTATCCTCAACGCTAAATATCTTGAATACGGATGGCAATACGGAAATTTTTGACTGAACAAACTCAAACTATTTTTCAGTTTCCTATCTATCTCAGAGACGGGATCACCTTTTCTTGATACACCCTGTATATTAAGAATCGATAACAATACAATAATTTTATACCACTCCAAAACTGGAAGTAGGCCACCGCATTCAATTCGAGCATCACTGATTCCCCATATTCATTCTCATTCATCCTCCACCGAACGATCGAGGGTTCCGCGAAAAAATCACCCCGCGAAAAGCCCATCCCGATGGCGGAATGGCCGCCGACGTTTCGGAAGGAGCGTTCGGAATAGGAAACGAGATCCGAGCAGGTTCTGCTGCTCCCGGCCGGCTTGATTTACTGAAACAATATATTACATTTACCGGTCTAGACAGGCAGAACTCAGCCCTCCGTTAACATATCGAATAACCCTCATTATTTCCTTATCATCGGACCGGATTATCATTATGGATCGACTCAGATCGGCGAACAGAGATCGCCTGCGAAATTATGATGGAGCTTGAAAAAAATGCGACACGTAAAAAAAAGTTTATCGGGAATTTTATCGTCTTTGGGAAAGCTGCTTGGATAAGAGCACATGGATGGATTTTTTCTTATGCTACCATTGCTACTTACATTTCTCTTGAATGAATATATACTGGGTGTATCTGAATAACACCTAAAAATTATAGGGGGTGATTCTTTGATCAAAATTAAGGGGATCATCTGTTTTGAATTTTTACGAAATCTTGGCCTGGAAAAATAACACTTTTCCGAAAATAAATTGTTTCCCTTGTTAATTTTTCCTGTTAAATGAGGTAGGGACACGAAACATATTGTATATTATTTGTCACAAAAACTATACATTTTGGAATTTTCGTATTTTGATTTATGCTTCCTTAAATCCTGAAATATTTTTCCAACAATTTTGTTTTTGGATTAAATTATTAAATATTCGATAAAACATGTAGAGATGGAGAATTGGACTTTTCAGCGTTGTTTTTCGAAGGGAAAATTTTCATTAAAAAAAAGTGGGAAAAGCTACCTCAGGAGTTTCATCCTTTCTCAAATTACTTCAGGGATGAAAACATGTGTTGTTTCATAGACAAATAATATTTACTAAGTTTCGTGTCTTTTGCTCAATATACAGGGAAAATACCAAAAAAAAAATAACTTTTTTTCGTTTATCTTCGATATACGTAATGTAACTTTCTCCGGCGACGTTTTTTCAAACAATTTTATACCGAAAACCTACCGCCTGTGATTTTGTTCTCAGAATCACTGATGGGTTTTGAAAATTATTTCTAATTTTGAAATTCTTACCTTTAATCCCATAACACAAAAAAAACACAATCAGTGGAGCTCTAACTTCGATTATATCAAATTCATGTTAAAATAAATTAAATCTCGTTTAATATATGACAATAATGAAAAAAGTCGCTTCTTTCTCGAACATAATGAACACTGCGACGGACCGAGGCCAGATTTTTGGATGGGAAATCCATCGAAAATTTTCCAACTGTACATTGAATTAACAGGAAACCGTTATACATATTATGGTATAATATTTGTTTCGGTAAAAAAATTCAAAATGATGAATTTTAACAGAGTGTGGATTATTTTGCTTTTTTTTTCATCTACCGAACATTCAATCCAGTAGATTTTATGGAGTTTTTTTTTTTTCACGAAGAGTATCTTCTTCACAATTAGGTACCTACTTCTTCGAACACTCGATGGTGAAAATTTTGGGTTAAATACCATTTATTTCCGGCGATACATACTTATATCGTCAAGGACTGACTGCAAACTTGTTTTTTTTTAATTCAAATTTCTTCGTATTTCATAACTCTCTCGGAATTATGTATACTTTGAAATTTAAACAACCGCTTTGAACTTTTTCCTACTGCTTCGAAATTTTGCCAACTACTTTGAAATTTTTTCAGCCCTTTTGACATTTTTTCCAACTGCTTTGAAATTTTTCCAACCGCCTTGAAATTTTTCCAACCGCTTTGAAAATTTTCCAAATGCTTTAAAATTTTTCCAACTCCATTGAAAATCTTCCGATTGCTTTAAAAATTTGTCACCTTCGTTAAACATTGGCAGGGGAGATCATCCCCCCCAGCCCCTCCTTGTGCCGGTCCCTGAATATTCATGGAACTTGAAAATATGTCAAGCGAGAAGATTTATAAATTCTCGAAAGACTTGAGAAACATTAGACAAGGGTGGCATATAATAATTAATGAGGTTTGTGTTCATATCAAAGTTACTTGCGTCTCAGAACCATAAGAATGAATGACTTTATAGTGATTTCTTCACATTTTGGTTAAAGTAGGTTGTTTGGTTGTTTCGTTGTCATGGGCATGTTACATTGTAAGCAAATGTTTGAATGAATTTTGACACTTGTTCGTTCTTTCTTCAAAAGAAGAGTTTGGAGGAAGGTATAGAAAATGGAGGAAAATGATTAAAATTACGTTCCTGAGAATTACCTCACGCAAGCAGAAGAAGCAGTGATACAGATTTTGTCAGATAAGTCTCGAGAAGCTAACGACAAGAAATTCTAAATGTTTCAGTCTTCAGTCTTGGGTGAATTTGCGAAAGATAAAATGTATGGATGGAAATGTTATATTGGCATATTATTCTTATTAGCAAAAAAAATTGCTTCATCGTCACTTTGCCCAAAATACTAGATGCTTCGCTGGGTTATTCAGTTCTATAAAAAATAAACATTTTGAAAAACAAGAGAAGTCCAAGTTTATTGAAAAATACCTGATTTTTGACCAAAGAAAACTAGTTGAAGCCGATTTTATGTTTTTTATGTGGTTATGAAGGTTGTAATGATATTGTCAGGATTGTCGAATCATAACTTCAAATGACAGTTGTAGATAAAAAACATTTCTATAAGCATTAAGTCAACTTTCTTCTTCCCTAACTATTTTTGCTGAAAAAAAATTTTTTTTCTATTTATTTCTGGCTTCATGCTAATCTTACAGTTTAATTTTCTTCCTGTATTGTAACTTTAAGTTTACAATGTGAATTCTGGATGTGAAATTCACTTGTTTCATTCCTGCTGTTCAAAATAATAGTATATTATTCAACGAGCGGTAATGTAAGTCATAACTCACGCAGATGAGGTTTGCAGCGCCAGCCGCAGGCGAATACTGTAATTCATCAAGTGACTTGTGACCATTACCGCAAGTTAAATATTATACTTCATCTACGACTATAACAATATATGCAGATATACAAGTACAGAGGAAGAAGGTATCCAACTCAATTTGAAAACGTCAACAATATTCAAGCGACCCTACCTAAATAACAAAAATAGAAAGTTTCCATTCGGACAACCTGCTTGTACACAAGCACAGAACTCTCTTGATATACGATTCTTCAATTATTCTATAAACCTTTTCTGACTGACCATAGTGAGTAATAGCAGTGAATTATTATAACTCACGCCGTTTGTTTACAGTCACTATCAATTGCTCAAAAGCCGTTGAATAATGAATACATTATTGAATAGGAGGAGATGAAAATAAAAAAAAAAATCCCGTTGTCATAGCCTGCTATGTTCATTTCAGAGCCGAGAAGTGTCTCTTTTGACAGCAACTGTTTCTTTTTCTCTAATTTTTTTTAGTCGGCTTCTACTTCAGGAGTCACCTTCCTCATTCTTGCAGGTTTTGAAATGAACCAACATTGTCTGGACTGCAACACATCGATCCACACTCAAAGCCTTCAGTTCTGTGTACTTCCCAGCACATCAAATTATTAATAGCGCCCCTTTCTCCTCTGAAGGACCTCTCCAAAGCGGATACTTCTTGCGGTAAATCAACTATAACCGCCAAGCGCAACGTCTTACGTCTTACTTGATGCGAGCCGATTGAATTGGACTACGAACTGATCAATCCTATAGGCCAAACAATACCACATCAAACAATCTCGGTATAGTCGAGACGTGGAACAAACGGAACCCTTTGAACTGGAACTAACGTCGAAGTAGTTTGCTTTGGGGCTTCTGACCCAAGACTCCCATGACCTATGACGAACAGCATACGTTTATACGTTATAATTCATGACACGAAATCGTCAAAATATTCCTCTCCTACAAAGGGCAACAAACTACTTCTTTTCATTCATATAAATGAAAAATTAAAATTGATCGAATCTCTAGAAACATTCATAAATAGCCTACACCAAGATATGAACGGTATAAGACCAAAAAGAGTCAGAAAAAATGTCGCAAAATAGTTTGACAAAAAAACCTTTCACATAAATATATTTTATCTAAATCCAATTACTGAATGACGAAAAGATTCCATGAAGGAAATTGTGAATTAGTTAATTCAGAGCAGCTGATCAGCATATAATACAAAATTCACCAGTTCAGTGAATATATGAATATAACCATGAAGACAATTCGATTGAACTTTTAAAGAATGAGAACGTGAAGATTTCTTTGAAATATACAGGGTGTACCAAGTTCCACGGCCTATTAGACGTTTCTGGAGACAAGACCTATTTGAAAATTTGGATTATCATATTGTCTAACGAACGAAAATATTCTTGAAGCTTGACCACCTTCAGATATACAGGGTATGAAAAAATTTTTTTTTCTGTTTGTTCGTTTGGAATTTTGAGTATTCAATTCTGAATACATTCTCATTCAAATCGTTGCATTCGTCAAAATTATTTTCAAAATATCGAGAAAAAACTGAAGAAAAAAGGGAGATAAGGGTATTCGGTATTATGTTTGTTATTCTTATTCCTATTCTAAATATCTTAAGCACAAATCGTTTTCACATTTATGAAGTCGAATGCTGTGGAAATATTGTACATTTCTAGAATTTTGAAAAACTGGTCACATGGTGTTCTAAATATCAGGTCGAAAATTGGGGTCAAGATAACTTTCGTTTTTCAAATAAGAACCCTTATTTTTATGATTGCGTTGAATTCTGCGAAAAAAAATAATGATAGTTTTCTTGCATGTTAATGCTCCTAGAATGGATAATTCTTGAGTTTTTTAGCATTTTCTAATTTTATGTCGCATGTAGTGTCAAATCCATTAAATCTTCTATAAACATAAATCATTGTTGATATGGAACAGATTTTATGAATTTGACTCTACATATACGACCTTAAATAAAAAAATCATAAATAACTGAAGAATTGAAAAGTTTAAAGCTTTCACGACTGGATATACTGGTATGAAATGAGTCTTCCGGGCTCATTGGCCGTGGTCCATTAGGAATAATTTCACCTAACGTTTCGCCTACAACTTCGGTAGGCATCTTCAGAGGATTTTCGGTCTAAGGTTGTACCTCGAACGCTGAATTTCTGACACTGACGTGTTCGAACCGGAAGCATAGCGCCTGGTTACCGACCTTAGAAAAAACAAAGATCAAGCCGACACGAAGCGGGAGCGATGGGCCAATCGGAATCGCGCACGTAGACGTGCCACTTTTTCCCGCCATAAACCAGGGTGTAGATAACACTTCCGGTTCGAACACGTCAGTGTCAGAAATTCAGCGTTCGAGATACAACCTTAGACGGAGAATCCTCTGAAGATGCCTACCGAAGTTGTAGGCGAAACGTTAGGTGAAATTAATCCTAATGGACCACGGCCAATAAGCCCGGAAGACTCTTTTCATACCAATTATTCATTTTAGCAGCATTTAAGCATATGTCAGAACACTATAATTATTTTTCTTCAGAGAATCCAACGCAATCATAAAAAATAGGGTTCTAATTTGAAAAACGAAAGTTCTGAGCCAATCTTGATCCCAATTTTTGACCCAAAATTTCTAACACGCTGTGAGGACTTTTTGAAAATTTCAGAAATGTACAATATATTCAAAGTCTGTGACTCCCAAAATGTGAGAAAGGTTTGTGATTAAGATATTTAGTATAAGAATAACTAATATAATACCGAAAACTCTCATCTCCCTTTTTTCTTCAATTTTTTCTCGAAGTTTTAGAAAGTATTTCGAGGAATCCAACGATTTGAATGATATAATATTAAGAATTGAATACTCTATCAAGATTAGAAACGAAAAAACAGAAAAATTTTTTTTCGAAAATTTGTTTTTCATTTACTGTATATCTGAATATGATCAATATCATAATGCAAATTATCAGATTTTGAATAGGTCCAGTTCTTCAGAAACGTCTAATAGGTCGCCGAATTTGGTACACCCTGTGTAGTATTCTCTCCTGGAAATATATTGAATTATTTACCTAAAATCCAGTTATATAACTCAACTATTGTTTCAAAGATTATTTTGGTATGAATTTCTTGAGGAGATCCTTTTTATTCTATTCATTTTGGGATGAAAAAATTTGATTATTTCTCAAAAAGAAAGCCATTAAGAAGAGATAGCTGAATCCGATAAAAGAATGGTTAATTTTCATTATCAAACCATATACCATGACAGAGATCATTTCATGAAGTATTGAGTAACGATCCCATCTTGGATTTCAAGAAAGCATATAGATCTTGTTGAACGAAGCTCTTCTTTAACCGAAGGAATGTATTTCGCGGATATTTTCGATGTTTCACTGTCTGTTATTCTTTTTTTTAGTCAATAGTTGGAACATAATTTGTGCTTAGTAGGTGAGTTTCAGTGCGGATCGTAGCTCTGTAACAGGCCATTTCATTTTCCTTCGTTTCTGTCGTGTTCTTCATCATTCATTTTACATAATTCGACCATGATCTGTATTTCTAACCGAATTCGGCTTCTACTCAATGGTATTTCCATCAGCAATTGTAAAAATTGTACTTTCAATATTAAATGAACTGAATTCAAATTGTTCGTGTTACTTCATTATTTCAAAGAATAATGATCTACCGATCTAGCAACGAACGCGGTAACTAACAAAATTCATTCCATGGTGCAAAAACTGACATTATTTGAATTGACGCTTATATTATAATCCTAATGAATATTCTAGTGTTAACTTTAATTCTGGTTCACCCTGTATTTTCGGACGCAAGATGTTTACCATTCATGTTATGTTGAGTAATTTTGGGTGACTAATAGAATAGTCCCCGCTCTTTTTGTGAGGTATTCGTCAATATGGTGTTATCGAGTAAAGAAGGTTTTTTTATTAGGAAGAATTAGAATATTCTCTGATACAAGGATCAGAATCAATTTTAAAATTTGCTCTGGTAGCCTTTGGTGGTTACAGAATGGCGAATGCGCCGAGGTCTCCCAAAGAACCATCGGATAATTTCCAATACCTCCTTTTCAAAAACAATATGTACCGCCGAATTGTTTCCGCTCGGGGCTTCTTGCGAGATCTTACGACTTTTCCTGACGTCGCAATGGAAGTGGTCCAATTGAACAGGGATGAATAGTCGTCGAGTAAAAGAAGTATTAAAAATATAATACAGAAAATTCTTATGTAGTGGACGTCGTAAAGAAAATTGGATTCTCCGAAGAAGTCGTACACCTACCCTTGTGGATTTTTAACTTTGTCGGCATCGTATTGTGAAGCAATAGGAGAACATTCCAAGAATCCAGGACCGGCTTCGAGATAATTTGTGTTTTTCAACGTTCCTTCTGGAGAAATAATGAGAGTTTTTTGTTGAAGACTGAATTAGTTTCTTGATACAATTCTGATAAAACCATCTCCTACCTTCTTGAGTAGAAGAGTTCGAAAAGAAGCAGCTGGAAAAAAATTAAAGAGAGGAAAGTTTGACATACATAATGGGTGATTTCTTAGAGTCTGTAGAAAATCTTTTCAAGAAAAAACATTAAATCGTGAAGAATACATGAAATATTTTTTGTATCTGAGCACTGGTATCCATATCAGGTATCATCTGATCTATTGAAATTGAAACAAATAACAATATCCTTCATAAACTGTATAAACTTCTTCATTCGTATCAACGCCGATCCTGACCATGACGAGAAAATAAGCAGAAAATCCCGAGCATCCAGAGTTCTGTCGGTAGACAAGAGCTCATAAAAATTTAGTGTAGTCGTTAGTGTATTCTCCGAGATTTCTTGCTAGACGGACAGACGGAAATGAGAAGAGAATGTCAACCGACTATGGAGTGAAGAAAATTCACGATCTAGTATCTAGAAAAAGTTGGATGATCGCGACAGCGAAAATACCAGGGGTGGCGGATCTAGGCAAGCAGAGGATGCCTACACCCTCTTCAAGTGACTGTATCATATTGAATTCAAAATTAGTTTTCAAATTTATTCGAGCCTCATGGGTGAAATATTTATCTCTTGATATTTTTCACACAAGTTGTTTATTTTTACATTAATGGAATATACAATCAAACTAACGCGATTGCTCATTATGATGCGGTATATAATACCGTGGACTCCTGACGCATCATTGAGTCATATTCATAAAAAAAAGTATACTGATACTGGCAGAGAGAAAACAAATTCTCCAGCTCTCATTTATAATATTCTGAGTGGAACCTCATACCCTAAATAAAACGGATATTCTCCAATAATCCTGAGTGATCTTTGCAAATAATAGGTTATCATTAATAGAACGAAAAAAAAAATACTCCCTACTTCTTCCACTCGAAACCTTCTACTTCTATCTCATATTCAAAAACATATCTTTCAGTTTTATCAATACGGGCCAATGGCCTCTGTTTCTGAGGTCCGTCGAATAAAATCTAAATGGTGGGATAACTCTGCAAATCTCTACATGACATCTTCAATTGCCTATAAGACGTTTGTGGTGAATTGGAGCTATTTAAGATCTGAAAATTGGGATTATGGTAGTGTTCGATATTTTTTACCGTGCTGAAATATCCTGAAGAAATCCACTTTTACTTATACAGGGAATACAATTTGTTTCTGTTATTTTGTTTTCAATTTTGATAGAGTAATCAATTCTGAATACATTCTAATTCAAATCCTTACATTCGTCGAAACAATTTTCAAAATATCGAGAAAAAACTGAAGAGCTAAGATAAGAGAATTCAGAATTATTGTTATTCCTATTTTAAATATCTTAATCACAAACCGTTTTGTCCTTTTTGAAGTCGAAGACTGTAAAAATATTGTAACTTTCTAGAATTTTGAAATACTCAACATGTGGTGTTCCAAATGTTGGGTGAACAATTGAAATGAAGATTGGCCTATAACTTTCGTTTTCCGAATGAAAACCCCATTTTATTATCATTATGAAACAGATTTTATGAATTTGACTCTACGTACGACACGAAATCAGAAAATCCTGAATAACTCAAGGATTATTCATCAATATGTTAGAACACTATCATTTTCTTCGTAGGATCCAACGGAATCATGAAAAAATGGGGTTCTAATTCGAAAAAGAAAAGTTATGGGACAAATCTTGATCCCGATTTTTGACCCAACATTTGGAACATTCTGTGACGAGTATTTCAAAATTCTAGAAATTCACAAAATCTCCAACATCTTCGACTTCAAAAATGTGAAAATGGTTTTTGCTCAAGATATTCAGAATAGGAATAACAATCATAATGGTTAATAATCTTATCACCGTTTTGTCTTCAAATTTTTCTCGCTATTTTGAGAATTATCTCGACGAATGCAATGATTTGAATAAGAATGCATTCAGAATTGAAAACAAAAAAATAGCATTGTCAAAAAATTATCAGATGTCATGTAGAGCCAAGCTGCTAACTCTATACTCTTCATCTTCACAAGTTCTTATTTCACAAACCCTTTGCCTTGGTAAAAATAAGTGACTTGGTCGTTTCTCTTTCGCCACGTGAGCTTAAGGTGAAAAATTCATTCGCTGGTCATAACTTTCATGTTATAAAATATTATTTTTATTAAGGCATAGAGTTTGTGAAATGGGGACTTGTGTAGAAATAGCAGCTTGGCTCTACATTAGATCTGATAACTTTTTGATAATGTTATAAATACGGCCTCTTCTTGGCAATATTTTTCATGAAAATGTTTTTGGTTGGATTTCAATTCTTTTTGTACGTTGCTTATGACAAAATCCTTTCATTTTGTTAATTTTTTCCCCAAAAATAATTAAATGAGATGTAATTATTGCGAGATCTATATCAAGTAATTCATAATTCATGTTCAAAATCAATAATGTTCGAAGTGGAGAAATAAACCTTTACCTGCCTAGGTTCAAACTGCGATGGCGATGTAATTGAGAGTTGCCATAACAACAATTGTATGAAGAATCTTATCATTATATAAAGATCACAACGAGAAATTGCACAATGAAAACTGTGTTGAGGTTTTTACGAGGAAATTGTATTTGGTGTAAATACACATCAGGCATTTCACGAGCACTTAATTTTATCCCCTTTTTCAAAATGTGGGGGACATTTTCCTTGAGAATTCTTGAATTTTTTTTTTCAACACTTATAATAAGCAGTCCTCCATATTTATCAATTTTCAGACCACCAGTATCAAAATTGGCAGAAGTCTCATACAAACTTATACATCCCCTGGTTCTAAGGGTTGGAGGGGGCACTACTGTGCTCCAGATTTGTTCAAGCAAAAATCACTTGAGGATATTCAAAGGCATTATTTTTTATTCATTTCAATGAAAATTCAGTGAATTAGAGGAAATAATGCAAGAAACTCGTACAGGAAGATCACTGTCACACTGGTTCATTTTGAAAACTTACCACTACGCCGATTTATTTCATATTTATTATCTGTCAAATTTATGAGGGAGAAATAAGTTCTGCTAATCAATATTTCTCGATGCAACAATCCTTAAATCATATTTATGGAAATATTACATCCTTAAAAAAAAATTCAATGAAGAGAGAAAAACGTATAATACTGGTACACAAGGCTTAGTCTAGATCTCGTTCATCTAAAGACTTACCACTACCTGTCTTGTTGTTGAATTTTGAACTAGTGGAAGAATACGAATGCCTCCTGCACTTGTTTAAAAAAAAAATTTTCGTGTTAATTCATTGTTTCAATACAGGTTCGAATTATATAAACATAAGAGTGTGAAAATGAATATCAAGAAAATGGATGATCATTTATCAAGAGCTCTACTCACATATCGACTTCACTGATATTCAGTATATCCATGTTTACTCCGCTCTCTTCATGAAATCCACATCTACCATTTGAAAACCCGAACATTTAAAATTTCTAACTTACTGTTCACGAAAAACATTGAACATATTTCCTTTGTTTCGAGGAGTTTTTCATATAACACATGAACACACAATATTCTACTTCGATCGTTTGACAGCAACTCATAGACTGAGAAACATAGAGTGATGTCTCTTCATAGATCAAATAATGACAAAAGGAACAATGACTACTCTGATCTGACTCGGTATCTGTATGATAATATGAGTAAAGCGATTCCAGTGTTGTCGGACCAACAAACTTCAAAGAAATAATGTGAAACGTTGTAAACTCCACAATAAGACCTAACGCACACGAACGATTGTCGGTGACCGACTATTTTGTAGGAGGTTAACGCACACGGACGACAGTCTACGAATAAAACCAAATGTAGCGCGCTCCGACAGTTTTGTAGGTACGACTAAAAGTAGTTCGTGTGCGTTGGTGCATTCACATACGTGTTCTGCATTTCGACCGACAAAATTGTAGCTCACCGATTGTCGGTCGTGTGCGTTAGGTCTAAGACGTATTGAGGCATTAAAATTTCCTTGTTCTAATTTCTGGAAAATTCTAAGGATATGAAAATTGAAATATATGTAATGGCACAGAAAAACAAAGTATGTGATCATGTGGTACATGAAGTACTTTGAAATGACAAGTGACTGTTACTACTTATCATCATGCATGGATTTTGTGATAAGAGTGAGAAAGGTATTCTAGTTTATATAATATCCATAACATTAGTGAACAATTTAATAACTTCATCTGTTGTGAAAACCGGAATTTTAGGACTGATTCATCAATCGGCATACATCTTGAAGGGAAAATAATAGTTTACCTGACAACCGTAACGGGAGTAAGCAGAACCCTCCCATTCTGAATAGGGATGAGGGGTGTTACGATACCTCATTTTGAATATCTTATCTAGTACTATCGGATTTTGAAATGACCACAGTTTCATTTTAAAGTCTGATAATAATAACAGACCACGTTTCAGCAATAAGTAACTACTTGAAATATACAGGGTGATTAAAAAATGTGTCCCGAGCTTCCTGGGGTTGAAAGTAAATTGAAAAATAAGTATAGTTTGATTAATGAATACATATTATAATGCATGAAAGGAGATTTATGATCTCAGTTCAATTTTTTTTAATAAATTCATTTTGATTCCATGAGTGAGCCCGGTCAGTAAAATTTTTGAGTTATACCAATATTTGGATACATAAGATTGCATATCATTCTTCTGATACGTGGTATAAGTTGAATCATTATTTTGACCGAGTATGTAACAATCTTTTCCATACCTATCAATGCGATTTTCAATCAGTTGCAACGTGAAACCTTAATTTCCCAACATTTCATTTAATTGGAGTTATACCTCTTCTCCTCTGAGCTACTCAAATCATAATAGAATGCAATAATTGTAGATCCAAATTGTAATAGTTCCAAATTTCAAAATATGAATGATGTCAATTGGACGTTTATAATCAAAATTGTATTCGGTTTATTCTTCTCTCCATATTTTTTTTACAATTTCATAATGTTTCATGGCAAGAAACAACTAAATATCAAATCTCAATTTCGTAAGTTAACTACAATCTGAATAGTTATAGGTTTTTTTATTTTTTCTTTGTATCTCTCCTGACGAAGAGGAAATAAATTCTCGAAAGCTCGAGTTTAGAAAAAAGATTATATCCAGACTGAGAGTGAACCACGGAGAATGTGAGAATGTGCTGTCATCGAGCAGACATATCTACAGACCGATTCTGGGTTTTTACCCTTGATCAGTGCAACATAATTCTCCACCATTTTTCAACATAACATACAAGCTAAACCGTAGATTGGTTTGAGAAAAAACCCCATAAGTTCAACATTTGTACGAAATAATTATAAGTGAAAGCCGGCCTTCATCCTCTTATATGAACGCATGTTTGGATAATACTTGTGTATAATTATTTATATACATTGGGAAATATTAAAATATATATTGATTGACTGAACTCTTTACAGTTTTTCACCTAATATCTATATTTTTGTTGTAATGTATGTTTTTTTTGTTTTGTCCATTATTCATGACTATTTTTATAAATATATTTTGTTCATACTACTCTAGATTTTCATTTAACACCCTAATATATTATGAACCATTAAATAATTGTGGGTAACAGTTATGAAATATTATATAAAATTTGAATTAACAGAATCTCAAGGTTATTCATGGCGGTATTCTGCTTTTTCTCTGTAAGCTACGAATCTGTAGCATACGATTGATCTGTAATTTATCTATGCATCTGAATGTGGCTGACTTACAGATTCGTGAATTATGACATTCTGAATGTTTTTCTGTAACTCTCGAATTAGAAGTGTCAATTTTGAACTACTTCGTAATAAAATCGTAACTACTTGGTAATAAGATCATAAAATAGAATTTATTTTCCTATAATTTTGGCTCGTAAGTATTGATTATTGGATATATTTATATTCAATTCATTATAGTTACAACGAGAAAGACAAATTAACCACCGAAGTACGAAGATGAATTACAAAAGAAGTTGAGTTTAGTAAAGTATTTTATATTCTGTGACTTGAACAAATCATTCAACATAACCTCACAATATACCTTTCGATATGTTTCCGATCACGTGTAGGCTACAGATTTATAGAAAGCGTCGAGAATCGTAATTGTCCTGTAAACTTATGAAAAGTTACAGATTCGCTTACAGATGAAAGCAGAATACCGCCATAAATCTCAGTTCAATACAAATAAATGAATTTCCACAGTAAGATTTATATATTTGAAATTATATTATTTATTTGATACTAAAAAATCTTATTAACTGTATAACATATAACAATAACCCGAAATATTTGATTTCTTAACTATTAACATTACTATGTATCTAGTTATATAGAATAATTTATTCTTAATTAAATTGTTTTCTTATTAATAACTGTTCGCCAATTGTTAAGAAATATTTCTTCTTCCCTAAATATGTGTATTTATATCGACTCAAATGAAATAATTTCTTCGGCTTAATCTGATGTCATACTCAGGATAAATTATTGATTTCTTAGTATTAAGATTTCAATGCTGTGAGAAACAAAACAACTTATAAAAAAAATTGTTCGGCCATATCTGAAACAGATGTTTCTTACATATGTTCGAGGTTTTTTAGTGGTTCATAAACGTTTTTCTGAGTGCAGAATCTCATTCAGGCAACCCAAAGACGGGCCCAGGAGCAATTTCGATAGGCAAATCGAACCTGCATAAATCACCGAACCCTCTTGCTTCCAGTGATACGCCGATGCAGTTAATATAATACCAATGCGACCTGACACTCCGCCATTGTTCATCATAACGGAGCGAAACGAGACGTATCAGCTACTGTTAATAAAGCCTAGTCGCGAACTTCCGCGCTGATACAGCGAATTACTAATACCGCATTAAAAGCGTACACAATATAATTGTTATGCAAATCGGCCTCACATGTTAATGCTAATTTTCGACTTACATAAGTATAATCCGACGTTATCGGAACGGCCGCAAGATATACCGCAGTTCGCCAACATTACACAGCAAACGAGCGAAACGAACGCGTTGCTTGCACACCTGCGTGCACTATCGTTGGGCCTTATCGGCGGATTTTTTCCGCTTCTGGACTCGTAGGTGGAAAGGCTGGATGTTTTTCTGCGGCCGCGGAACAGGGTTGCCAATTCAGCATTTTCAATGCTAAATTTGGCATATTTGATTCATGTTTAGCATATATTTTTGGCGTTTAGCATAAAGCATATAATTGAGCATATTTTCGAAAGGGAAAACAGAAAAAAATTATCGACGGACGTTTTCTAATATTTCGAAATCAACAGATGCACAAGAACCGACTGAGTTGGTACTTCTACCAGTGTAAACTGTTACCCTCTTCAATGAAACGAACAATAAATTTTCATGAACTTGCAGCAACCGATATATTTACAGGAGATATTCAAACAAACGTGGACAATTCTAATCGATCCGGCCGGACATCTGGCTCTTTTTCTTCTGAATTCCAATCTCTGAATTAACGCGAGGCAGTCGATAATATTCGAGGTATTTTCAAATCCAATGTCCCACCCGTTACGTGAATCATAATATGTTCAAGCACCCCTGATCTCCGAGATTCAAAATTTCAAATGCTTTGGAAAAAGCCGGTATCGTAAATTTTTTATCGTATATTTTTTTGGGAGCTGAGAAATCATAAAATTAAGAATATCTTACATTGGTTTTTGTTTTTTGTGAAGTATCAGAGCTTAAATCACCGAGATTCAATTCAAGTTAGAATTTAAAGGAACAGTTCTTCCGCGTTCAGAAGTTTCCAGTAATTTGCATATCCATTTGAGAATATTAAGATATAACATATTTTATTAATATCTATACAACAACCATATTTCAATTCATCCAAGTTTGAGAAAAACAGTCCTGACAATAAAAAAATTGAAATTTAACCCAGGACCTAGGAATATTTTGAAATCTGATAACTCAGATCCCCAATATTCATTCACATTCAAGTGTTGTGAATCGAAGAAAATTTATATTTCAGAAATAACTATAGAAAAAAATATCAATGAAAAACTAGCATTTTTTTTGGGCACTTTCCCAAATGAAAAAGCATATTTTTGGCATTTTCTGAACGCAAAACTAGCATATTTTGCTTCCCCTGAGATGGCAACACCTGCGTGCACTATCGTTGGGCCTTATCGGCGGATTTTTTCCGCCGGCTGGCCTCGTAGGTGGAAAGGCTGGATGTTTTTCTGCGGCCGCGGAAAGATCCATAAGTCCTCAACCTTTGCTTTATTGCGTCCCGGAACTTTCAGGCCGTCTGCCGTCGAGTTTTGATCGAGATGGGACTAAGTACACTGCGCTAAAAAATTAACGAACATCATGGAAATCTCAAATTTATGGCGGTATTCTGCTTTTTCTCTGTAGCGTACGATTGATCTGTAATTTATCTATGGATTTATATGTGACTGACTTACAGATTCGTAAATTATGACATTCTGGAAGTTTTTCTGTAACTCTCGTATTAGAAGCGTCAATTTTGAACTACTCCTTAATAAGATCGTAACTACTTCGTAATAAGATCATGTTCAATTCGTGTTCGTTACAACGAGAAAGAGAAATTAACAACCGAAGTACAAAGATGAATTACAAAAGTAGTTGAGTTTAGTAAAGTATTTTATATTCTGTGACTAAAACAAATCATTCAACATAACCTCACAATATACCTTTCGATATGTTTCCGATCACCTGTAAGCTACAGATTTATAGAAAGCGTCGAGAATCGTAATTGTCCTGTAAACTTATGAAAAGTTACAGATTCGCTTACAGATGAAAGCAGAATACCGCCATTATTCTACAACTGAAGGTGTTCTCAATGATAATTATTTTTATCAGAATTATGCATGCATATGTTATCCACTTTCAACGTTTTTCTTCAATACAGATGCTTTTTCCCAGCAGGAATAAAAAAAGATGATATTATCAGATTTTGAATGTATTGACTCCATTCTAAAATCCGTTGTTCTCGATCAATTCTAGTGATCAATATTTTTTCTGTCGTTTGATTTTCTACACTCGATCGCTATGCAACACGCAATTCGACCCAAGAGGAATGTGCCCAAGCGGTAGTTTTGCGAGAAGAAGGATGGACATACACAAGAATTGCAGAAAGGTTTGGAGTTTCCCATACAAGTGTGTCCAGAATGTTGCAGCGATTTAGGGAGGCAGGTATGAATGTCCGAAGACCAGGACAGGGTAGACCACGGGAAACAACTGCCATTCAAAAACGTTACTTGAGAGTTTCTTCGTTGAGACAACGGTTTGCAACCGGTCGCCTCCTTCAAAATCAGCTTGAGCAAACTCATGGGGTGCTAATTAGCACTCAGACAATAAGAAAAAGCCTCAGAGAATATGATTTAAGACCTCGTGTCGCGGCAAGAGGCCCAGCTCTTACCCCAGCCCATCGAAGGGCGCGTTTGGATTTTGCGAGAGAGTATATCCATTGGGAAGAGGCCGATTGGGAAAGAGTTCCCTTCACAGATGAGTCTAGATTCTGCCTCTACCATTGTGATCGACGTTCCCTTGTATATAGACGTCCACATGAAATATATGCTCAGTGCAATTTCTTGAATACTACTGGTTTCGGGGGAGGATCGATTATGGTATGGGGTGAAATATCTTTGACTACTCGCACAGACCTTGAGGTCGTTGATAATGGAGCTATGAATGCTGATAAGTATATAAGAAACATTCTTGAAGAGAAGATAGTGCCATTTGCCCCATACATTGATGAAAATTTCATTTTTATGGACGATAATGCCAGACCCCATCGTGCGCGCATCGTTTAGGAGTTGAAGTCTCTCGAATGGAATGGCCAGCAAGAAGTCCAGATCTCAATCCGATTGAGCAGGTTTGGGGCAACCTCAATAGGAGGCTGAGAAGTTCAGAAAATCATCCAGCTACTCTTAATGACTTAGGAATCTAACTCGGAGAAATCTGGAAAGGATTAGGTCAGAACATTTTAAGATCGCTCATTTTGAGTATGAACCGTTTGCCGAGCTGTATTTAACTCAAGGGAAGTATTAAATCACTCATCAGCATTTCAGTATTTTGAAAATTGTTCATTTCTCGTTTTTCACATAAGATTCGGTGAAATCCTGAATTTGTCTTCGATTTAATGTATCTTGTTTCGTTCAAAACCTTCCCGAGTGAACATAAAAAATAAGTTTTAAAGTCAATGCAGAGTTGACTTTCATTAAAATTGAGATTTTCAGAATGTGCGTTAATTTTTTTGCGCAGTGTATATAGAGAAGGCGTCTTGGTACGTCGAGCAAGCATGCGGAGCGTTGTTCTTATCTACTTTACGTAAAAACTGGACGTGTCCCGACTCAATCTCGAATTATGACTACGTAGAGACTTCGGGCGTGTTATTTCGAGTGAGTTTTGGGTCGTTTCGTTCGTTTATGAACCTGAGGAATTGCGGAATTCCCAGTTAGATGATATGATATTTACTACAATGAATTTGTTTCGTATTTTGGAAAAATAACCTCACAGCATTGTTTTGAGGAAATCCTTCGAGGATCATTTGGAAAGCTAAACTTATGAAATATTTAGTTGACAGGTACAGCATTTTTGTACAATTTCCATTAAAAGTGACACTTTTGACATCAAACAATGTTAAGATTGATTGTTGACGTGGAAGCGTGTCGAAAATATTCTTAACATCAGTGTTAAAAATATTTTTAGCACTCCATTTTCTCATGATGAAATCAGATGAGTGTGATTCAGCAATTGCAAATTTTTATTATCAATATTTAACAATCATTACTTATGAAAACTAATATTAATCGTAAAACTAGAACAATTACTAACATTCATGCCCTGTGACGTTTTTTTCCAGCAATGACATTTCTATATGCAATGGAATGATCAACATAGCCCTCGGCTACCGTCGTAGACTTCCATTCACCATGTTTTTTATATCCGTAATATTTGCTCCTGATTCTGCTAGCAATGAAGTGGAGAATCTTCGAAAACAGTGTCCTGTATATTGCTTTGGTTCTGACAGTTTGAAGAATTCGGCAACAATGGATGGAATTTTCCAAAATGTCTTTATAACAACTGGATTGGCAGTGCATTTATTATTCATGTATTTCAGGAAAAGACGACGATGTTTGATGACAGAAGGGCGCAGTGCAAAGTACTTATGAAAAGTACTTATGAAATAGTCTACATACTTTTTAATAATACTGAAAGAACAACTGACTTTCGTTTTTGTATTTGGAAGTTGTGAAACCAATGATTTATTTGTTATTTCGATTTCTTCCACTGATGAATTACAAAATTCTTCACGCCGACGGGCTCCAACTTGTTCACGAGTGAGAATTTTCCATTTTTTGGAACGATAGCCTCCACTTTCATGTTTTGAATATGCTAACACCTCAATATATTCACTAACATCCACACCATTTTTAACAAGGGCGCTCGACTTTATCATTGAAAATTTGCTTTACAGAGTTGATGAACTCCATATTTTTTATTTTTCTTCTAAGTATGCCAGGAAAGCAGTTTCACTGAAGTTCCTTTCTATATTTTTCAATTTACACCAGTCCAGGAAAACGTTATATACAATATCGTACTGCTGAACAGATTTTTTAGGTAGGAGTTCCAGATTTGCTCTTCTTGCAGACCCTTCAATATCCAGAGAAACAACCAAATCGTCACTTTTATTAATAATTGGACTCTCGACAATCATATCAAGCAGTTGAAAACCCAAGACGAAAATTGGACAGGAACAAAATTCAATTCTTCTTCTCTCATTTGTAAGTAATCATAACGTAGGCAACGTTTGCCATTCACAACAACTTTTCGATTATTTCAATATTAAAATGCATTTTGAAATTTATTGTCATTACAGTTTTGCCCATATCATTATCAGAATACCCGTTGTACAAAAAACATTGTATGGTATTTTTGTTTAAAGTGATTTTATTTTGTTCGTAAAATTGTTCAATTCGCTCCGCTCATTTCACAAACTTTTTCACTCACAAAATAAAACGTCCAATTTTACACTCATATCATAAAAATAATTAAAAATTGTTCATTAAATAGCGCTTTTCTTAAAATAAACTATTAAATATAATGAACCTGAACTAACTCAAGTGGCACTCGGTTTTAAGGGGTTACCAGGCCACGTGTCACAAAGATGTTGTTCTTTTCCTAAAAAAAAACTGCCCGCTCCACATAATTCTGAAGAAGTCGCTCATATAAAAAAGAATAGTCTTGTCAAATACAGACTTATTAAATATTTTAAAGCTTTCTTTCTTTTACTTTAAATAAGAAGAATTGTGCTATATATCGTGTGGCTAATAATAGTCACTGAAAGCATAAATGTGTGCTTTCAGTTCGGATTACCAACATCTAATTATCCAAGAATCCATTATGACCAATATCGACTACTCTAGTTTTTCTTCAATTAAATTAACGCATTCGTTGATGCCCAACAAAAGATTAGAGTTTTTCAGATCAGCTGTCAGGGCGATAAGCTGCAAAAATAATAAGCTCGACTACTGTTGGACTTGAAAAATTGAATGATCTAGAGATGATTAATGACCAAAAAAGAAACAACACACGGAAATGGATTCGAGTAATAACCCTCAGGTAGTATTGAAAATTCATTAATCAATTTCAATATTCGGAAAGCTTGCGAGTCTACATGCCTTCTGAGTTCCATACTCGAGTGATCGATCGTACTCTGTGTAATTAAGTAAGGCCAATGGTTTTAGACTGGATATGAACAGGGTCCGTAATGTCGTATTTCGATGAACCCATTGAATAAAACAAAAAAATTTCATTTTCATGATCAGAAATGACGTCATAATACACAGGGTCCATAGAGAGACAATCATTCGGAAGATTATTCACGTTATGTGAGGTAAGTAGTGCAAAAGAACTTTTTTATTTCAAAATCGAATGCATTCTTCTTTTTCTCATAATAATAATAATAATTTATTAATCCTTTTAGACATAACAATGTATGTAATGAAGAAGTCATAAATGCAAAATAATTCAGAGAATTTTCAAATTATCATTAGAGTACTCACTAACACTATGAAAACACTTTTGTAGAAGTAGACTTGACAACTTTATTAAAATTAAATACATTGAGTGACATCGAAATTTGAAAAAAATAAGATAAAGAGAATTGAATTTAGTGTCTGATTCCCTGAGAAAAAGTGTTTGTAAATAATAGGATATTTTCGAAAATGAAAAAGTTATGGCACATCTTCGAAATCGTTAAAATTAATAAATTTTTTCATGTCTTCAGAACAAATGAAGATATGGGGGACGGTTTCCACTACTGCGATTTTCACAGAAATCGAGCCCAGGACCCCTCTCAACGTTTTTAACTATCTAGTATAGAAGTACCAGAAACAGCCAAAATCAAGCAATTTGGGATACCCAGCGATATTTCCTGTCATTTCTTCCCTTCTCCAAATACTTTTGATTATTCCATTGACTACAGCTGAAGCAGAAAGAAGTTTTTCGAAAATCAAAACACTTTTGAGAAATTCGATGAATGAAAATGACTTACGATGCCACCTATGGATAAGACATTTAGTGGAAATTTACCAAATGTTAACGATGAGGTTATAGATCAGTTTGCTGCAAAGAAAGAAAGAAAAATGTATTCCAAGTGAGTTTTCGTAATCATGAGTTGTTGAATTGCCTTCTGCTACCAGCATTAGACGATATTTTCTCTATTTCAGTCAAGTTTCGTGAAATACTTTCGAAATTTATATTATACATTCCTATTGTATCTTGCTCGTTTATGTGACATTTGTAACTTGGTGTGACGTACGAAATTTGACAGATTTCGGAATTTGAATCAATTTGATTTGAACATTAATAGGATCGGAAGTACTGACAACAACAAAACGAAAAATATAACTGAAAACAATCCTGTAATGAGTTCATTACAGCACGGCTTCTAGTACTGTAATCAATTTGGCCAGGTTTACGAATTAGGCCGACGATATGTACCTTTCTTGTTTATGAAATCAATAGCTTTCTCTGATTTTAACCATTGTCATTTGCATTTTATTGCTTAAATAAAGAAATAAAGCATTCTTTCAGTGAATTATTAATATGATTTCATATTGTCCCAGAGGAAATAAGTGTGTTAGAACATGTGTTATATGAGACGATAATGCTCGATATCGTTTCAATGAGAAAAAAATAGCGTTCTTGCATCCATATGAAGTACCTACCAGATAGCTTATGCGAAATATTGTTTCAGTATCGTAATGGGTTCATTACAGTACTAAAAGTAGTGCTGTAATGAAACTCATTACAGCATTGTTTTCAGTTATATGTTTCGTTTTATGGTTGTCAGTACTGATTTCCGATCGAATTCAGTTTCGAATCAAAACAATTCAAATTCCGTGAACTGTCAAATTTCGTATGTCATACCAACTGCCAAGATACAAAACAAAAGTCACTAATCTGAATTTTCATTCGAATTTCGAGAATATTTCACAAAAATTGACTGAAATAGAGAAAACACCGTCTAATACTCGTTGCAGAAGGCAATTCCAACACTCATGCTATCGAAAACTCGCTCCTTCGTCGCTCGTTTTCGATAGCATGAGTGTTGGAATAGGAGCTCATTCTGTAACTTGTTTTAGAATATACTATTCTCTATTTCAGTATCGTAATGAGTTCATTACAGTTCTAAAAGTAGTGCTGTGATGAAACTCATTACAGCATTGTTTTCAGTTATATTTTTCGTTTTGTGGTTGTCAGTACTGACCTCCGATCCACTCAATTTTCAAATCAAATCAATTCAAATTCCGAAATCTGTCAAATCTCGTTAGTAACGCCAACTGCCAAGATACAATACAAAAGTCACTAATCTGAATTTTTATTTGAATTTCGAGAGTTTTCCACAAAACTTTACTGAAATAGAGAAAATATCGTCTAATACTCGATGCAGAAGGCAATTCCAACACTCATGCTTTCGAATTTCGCATTCTGAGCTCATTCTGCAACTTGTTTTAGAATATACTATTATAGTTTTCAACGATCACATAATATCACCATGACATTAGAATCAAAGATGGAGGCAATACTATACAAAATGGCACCGGCAAGACACAACAAAGTAAAATAAATCGTTTCCCGTTTCAGAACTGCTTTTCCTACGAATTGCAATTGAACCATCTGTACGCCATAATACCTTTCGATGCCCGTTCGAATCCATCGATAACCGCAGTGTAATTAGTGTTGCATTAAACTGGAGAAAAATGCAATTTTCGCCGCGCAAAATTTCCGCTTTAATTTCCACGACACAGTCGTTCCGATCCTGGGATTCGTTAGGCTGCAATCGCGGATTCATTTGTGAGGCAAAATTAGCGGTTAGCCTGGCATCGAAACCCACTAATGGCCAATTTGTGGCAGACCATTTATCATCGAATGGGAGTTTCAGATAACTGGGATGAAAAAGAGTCTGGGAGTGTAAAAATCAAGGACGTGCAATGTTTTTTGCAACTATTTCGATGCAGGGCAGGGATGCAATGGAGAAGTTTCATATGAAATTAAAAGAAAGTAGCAAGAAAGGACTAGGTACTGTTATGATACTTTGTTTGGTAAAGAAAATGAATTCACCGGTTAAATTTATATATATCAGGGTTTTTAATAAAAGATTTATATATTTCAATTCAATTTATTTCAATAATACAAAATTTTATGGAGAACTACTCCCTGAAAATTGAACTTCGTTCATTACAATATTTAATACTAAGAAAACAACTTGCACGTTAACGTATATGTAAATGTCCATGCCTCAATATCTCGAATTGACGTTTTATTCTTTCAGGTTATAATAACAAAAATCACTTCTACAAACCACAACTTCAATATAATATTTCCCTTGCTTCCTTCTGAAATTCAATACCATTTACCTTTCATCATAAATTTCTTTCAGGTTGGTCAATTCTTCTGTTTGTGCATCTCGTAAGTATACCTACCTTCATCAATTTTCATCTGTTTTTTCCAAATTCCCTTCAATTTATTCCTCAAATCCTTCCATATCCAATTCTTTCAATAACTCTCCCCTTTCGTGAATCACTTCCTTTTGTCTTCTTCCTTGATTTTTCAACATTAATCTTAACTATACATTTTACAACAATTCATCATTCTAATCTTTCATTTCAAATATCTACCTCAACAAACCCAAATGAATTTTATATTAAGAAAATTTATTCTTCTCCAAAATTTGTTATCGAAACTATCTGGAACATGTAAAAAACACTAAACTCATGGGAGTTCTGATACATAAACTAATTTTCATTCCTCATACCCTGAGTTGCAGGAACTTCCATTAAAATTTAATGCTCCCTTAATTCTCCCTTAAACGGAGTACCCATAGGCGGCAGCCATGGATGGATGGTTTAATGAAGAATTAAGGGAGCTTTTAATTTAATGGACGTTCCTGCAACTCAGGGTAAGTAAATCTATCATACTGGTGAGAATTATCTGAACTCGTATTATAAATTCAGAACCATAACAGAACCTATAAAAAAATGATTCTACGGGATTGTAGACATTATTTTCGGGGAAAATCATCTTCATTATAATAATTTATTGAATTTCCACTTTACATTCTGAACTTCTACTTTATAAATAGAACCGCTCCAATTTCATCAGAAATCTTAAAATTTCGGAATTAATAGGAATAATATTGAGTGACTTTATTGTCATAACTTGGTATTCATATGAGGGCGGAGTCCATTATTTCCTTATTAGTTCTTGTGAAAGAATAGGTATTTTTTTGATTTCTTTATTGTAAGTATGTTATTCTTTTGATTTAGGAATCTAAATGAAAAAAAAAACTATTTTTTCTTGAAAATTTTCCGACTGACTCTCAATCTGTATGGAGAGTTGCGAATAATTAAGTTAATTAAATTGAACGATTTCAATAACTAAATATGTTTAAATCTATAGAATATATAATCTCAAGGAAGGTGCATTAACCATGAAAACTAACGTTATCTACCAAACACGAACACAACATATCAAGTCCTCAATTCCAACCACTAATAACAATGAACGATGCAAACAGTATACCAAATCACAAACTCAAATTTGACAATTATTATGATCAAATTAATGAAAATTGGTACTTCAATATGGCCGATTTATGTCAAAATCATTCCACTGCTAAATAGCCGAAATGCTCCTTCCTTTATATTCTTTATTATATGTTAATGGGTTTCTTCAAACTTGATGTTTTCCTTCTCTGATACGATTTTGATTCACTTGATATCAATACCTTAATTCAACTAAGTGGTTTCAAGTTCAAATAAGTTTTTTTATGTTTTAATTATACACAAACAGAATTTCCTTGTTCTTTGCTAAATATCAATTTTTTTCATTGAATTTCCAACTTCACTTCCACAATTTTCTCCCGTTTTCATTGATTTAAATTCCTCATTCATACACTTGTTTGATTTTTCAATACTAAGACTATATTTTTGTGGAAGTTTCCTCTCTCAGTCTCTGAAACAAAACAAAAATTAAAAATTTTTTTTTTAAATAGAAGAAATGTACCTGCTTTAAGCTTGTGCACTAATGTGTTAGGGGCCAAAAGCCTTCAAAAATTGCCTAGTAATGAAAAATGAAACAACAATTGGAACACTTAAGCTTTGTAAGACTTCTTCGTCCGACAAATTTTCAATCTCATTAAACTTTTCGGAATCGTAAGAATTTTTTTATTTCTCAATTGACATTTGTCAATATATAATATACCTACAGTAATATTAATTACTATTATGATGATATGCTTCTTCATCTCAATATTTCTTGAAACCAGTGCTTTTCTCAATGAATCAATATCACCATCATTATCAATCTATGGTCATCATATATTGACAATTGTCAATTAAGAAATCAAAAAAGTTTTATGATTCCGAAAAGTTTAATGAAATTGAGAAATTGTCTGACGAAGGAGTCTGATCTAGACTCCGAAACTTCAAATTTCGAAGGACTGTTTTTTTTTCATTGTTAGGCAACAAATTTTGAAAGCAATTCGCACCTGACAAATAAGTGCACTAGTTTTACGCAAGGGCCCATCATCTGAAAAAATATTCTAACTGTTTTTCGTTTCAGAAACTGGGCGAGGAAACCCTAAAAAAACTGTCACAAGAATGCAAACACCTTTCAATAAAATATTTCAATAGATATAAGAATATTTTGTTCGTAGAATTGAATACAATGTTTTTTTAACTTAATCTTCCATTTTTCAATTCTAGAAAATAAACATGAATGCAACGGCTATTATGAAAAGAAAAATGGGAAGAAAATGCTAGGATCCGTTTTCAAAATGGATGTTTCTTCATTATGAAAAAATTATTTCATGAAAAATAAATATTTCAATCTATGCACTACTAACGTAACTAGATCCTTATGGCAATCAGGCATTATTCATCCCTCGTACATGAATAATTAATTAATGCATGCATGCCACATTATTCAGGAAGTATTACCTCATATGAAATCAAAATGAGTCTTTCCTTCAACAGAATTTACTCAGCCCACCTTTTCCTGAGAGATCACTCTTGAACGGTGTTGAAAATAATTGAATTTTTAACTTTCTTTTCTGAAATTTCAGTGAAGCTAGAAACTTAAAGTTATGTTATTCCTATGCTCTCACAAGTGACTTACCACGGGTATTTTTTCAGAATTCCTGTTACATTAAATTTGGGTGAAATTAGTTTCATCTCATGAAGCTTCATTTAAAAAAATTTTTCTATATAAAATGAAGTAGCAATTTCTCATTTCACCCCTGTGTACTTTAACAAGAATATTGAAAATATACCCGTGGTTAGTCTTTCGCGAGTGAATGATATTTACAGAATCTCAAGTTTCTAGCTTTACTATAATTTTAGTAACCTCTTTTTGAGGGTAAGATCTCGAAATAAGATGCACTGAGTAAATTGTGTTATATGAAAAACCCGTCTTAATTTTATACAAGCAATCTCCTCCTAAATTTTTTCCCATGAATTCGGAAACACACTATTATCTAATATTCAGAAGTGAATCGTCTGATCCCCAATTAGTCAACCGTGATAGATATTTTGATTTTGATGATAAGCGGAAGTAGATAACTGCACTGCCAATCGGCGCCTGCAAGAATCCTAATGCCATTAATTAATCGACATGAGACCGACGCAATATCTTCATCCGAATTATCGGTCAATAAAATCGTTACGATCCAGACAATTTTCTCAGTTTCTTCACTAAACGATCGGAATGAATTGCAGCATTTAGATTTAGTGCTGCAATTGCCTATAAAAGTGTTTAATTAAAATTCCGTAATTAAAGGATTCGATAAAAATTACGACCCTGCCGAGTGAGTATTAACGATATCATGAAGCTCTAGGCTTGGATACCCGGCGTTGAGAGTATTTTTAATAGGTGATATTCGTTCGAGTGCATCGTAAAATGACCGCAGAATTACTGGCGGCTCTTGCTCTTTTCGTTTTGGGAAGAGAAATGCAACGTCATACTTACTTCCTGGTTCGATGAAAGGTTTGAGAGACCAATCCAAGAGTTATCCACAGTACACACAAAAGCTATATTGCCTGTTAGTTGGTCTGTAGTTGGTCTCTAGATAGAGATTTGATTTTAAGTGGCCTTCAAAGGGATAGCATACATTAATGTATGCTTCCAGCAGCAAATAAATTGAATAATGATGAATTAAATTCAATATCCAGGTATTTGCACGTGTGCCTTAGATTTTAAACATTCAGGATGATTGTACAGGGTGATTCATTTATCTTGGTAACCCCAATTTTCTCGAAAACGCCCGAACATTTTTTCATTCTGTGAATGGCGTTTCAAACAAGTCAATGTTGACTTGAGATGCGCATAAAAATCTGCGGAAGAAATAAAGACGCCAGGCGTCGCGGCGCTATCAAAAATTTTTTCTCCAGGGACATACCATTTTTATCATGTCATTCGAAAGATAATTTCATTTTGAACTTTTTTTTCGAATACAATTTTTGTCCGTTTCTTACCGTCAGCGATCTGCAGCGTGTTTTATGTTGATTCTATTCCATTTATTTTTTTCAGTATTGTGGTAGTATGCCTTGATTTGGATACATAAATATGATTTTATGCCTTGAATTCAAGGAGACAAGTTTTCTAAACAATTTGCCTCTTTAAATAAGATCAAATATGTGGATACAGCAAGATGGGGCTCCATGTCACAACGCTGCCATTGTGAAGAGATATTGAGATTAAGAATTCGAAAATGAATGGACCCTTATATTTTGTCCAAAGTGACTTATGATGAAATAGGAAGATGATATAACTTGTGTATGGATCATAATGGCTAGATGACCTAAATTTGATTATGTTCCGTAAGATGACGGAGGCTCTGTTACTATTTTTCTATTATTTTATTCATTAAATATTATATCTTATGATAATAAACATTTTTTTTAATAACAAACGAAAAATTTCGAATCATATGTTCTATATACCGGCCATTATGATCCATACATAAATTATTTCATTACTTTGGTCAAAATATAGGGGTCCATTTGGGCACATGAGTTTCTTATCTTCATTTTCAAATAGTCCAAGTTATTAGAATCAGTTTGGTATACCATATATTCAAGGGGACCCCTCAGAAAGTAATCCATGAGCGTTAGGTCTGGCGATATCTGATGGGTCCATTGGTCTCAATCAATTTTTTTCTGAATTCTTGATCTAAATATCTCTTGAGAATGGCAGCGTGGTGGCATGAAGCCCCATCTTGCTGTAGCCACATATTTCATCTTATTTGAAGGAGCACATTGACCAGAACACTAGCCTTCTTGAATTCAAATCACAAAATCACATCTATGTCTCTAAATGAAGGCATACTACCACAATACAGAAAAAAATAAATGGAATTGAATCAATATAAAACACGCTGCAGAACGCTAACGGTTGGAAATCGATAAAAATTGTATTCGAAAAAAAAATTCGGAATAAATTTATCTTTCGAATGACATGATAAAAGAGGTATGTCCCTGGAGAAAAAATTTTTGATAGCGCTGCGACGCCTGGCGTGGTTATTTATTCCGCAGATTTTTATGCGCATCTCAAGTCGACATTGACTTGTTCAAATCTACATTCACAGAATGAAAAAATATTCGGACGTTTTCGAGAAAATTGGGGTTACCAAGATAAGTGAATCACCCTGTACAGCAGATTTCATTCATTTGAATTACTAATTTAGTATTCGAACCATTATAATAATCATCAAATTTTTTCGGGTAATAGTTCTTTGTATACTCCTCGGGCTTGCCAAATTATTGACTTTTCGACAAAATTTCAATTCATGAATATCTATCTACATAATGGAGGAACCATGAATATGAAAAACAAATTAAGTTTGGGTACTTTTCTCATTTCATTTGGAAGAATACTTTTCCTTCAACAAATCCGTATGGATTCGATCTTTGAAATATGTATTATGAATTGTTTTTTATGATTCTCATAAATCTTTCAATAAGAGAACTTGTCTGTATTACCAGCGTAACAAAGACAACGCAATATATGTTGATTCTTATCCTGTCGGATAAGAGGATAGAGGAGAATAAAAAAGAAGAACAAATAAATTCTTCGCCTTCACGGAGGCAATACCTAGAACATTTCTGAAGATAGATAAATTTAAAATAGTAACAATCATGTTGGCTGTGCCCCCTTCTGAGGTTTTGAGCAGAACGGAATACTGATGTCGTCTCGACATCAGTATTATTTTTATGTGCCCCCCCCCTTGCCGAAATTTTGCGGGAAATTATACATTGCGAAGATAAAGACCAAATTCGATGATTTTTGAAACGAAAAAAAATAGTGCTATGAAACCTATTGAAAAAAAAAAGATAATATAACAAAACTGAAAAGAAAAATTAATTACAGATGATCTGTGTGGTGAGTTTCTGAGGGTGAAAAACATTTTATCTCGATTTGTGAAAAAACTATATATATAGTCTATATAGGTAATAAAAAGATCTTCAAATTTCGTATTGTACTTCTTCTCACATTAGATTTCTGGTAAATGTTTTTAGAAAAGAAATTTGACGCAGCTGTGAATAAACAAAAGAACAACAAATCTATATAACATCAAAATTGCAGAAAACATGCGAAAATGGTGTTCTAAATATTATAGATAGGATTGGAAGGGGATTTTATCTGAAAAATGTGACTGCTGCAAATTTTTTCAATTACACTTTTGTCATTGAATATCTCACTTATCTATTAGTTTTTCTTTGTTTGATCTTTCCTTCATCTATTCGAGGGCCCTTCCGATTCTAGCCAAACTCGGAAATCTCAAGACTATCACTGAATTTGTCTTCAATATTATTTTTAATCTGCATCGATTCTTCAT